>CM060948.1:178707473-178899973 GCA_030765055.1 Mantis religiosa
ACGAATACTTTTTGACTGTGGGTAAAAATAATTTCATAATTTCCTTGACAACTTCGCCGCTGGAACGTTCTACCGGGATTTGTAAAACGAAAATTAGCCAGCGATGACATTTTTCCATTGCATAAACCAAGAATCCATATACTTTGTTTTAAACTTTATTTTTTAAAGAAATATCTAAACATATATTGATGTAAAGTAAATACCGACGTGACCTATAAAAGCAGGCGAATAGTGCATATTGTTTTCATTGCAATACTTTTGGTTTAAAACCATGTTTTAGCGTTCGGAGCAAGAAAGGTGTTAATAATATCTTTACAGCAAAATTATTATATTTTATTATTTTGAAAAACTTTAAATATATTTTCATGTGTGCCATAGTATTCTTTATCGCATTTCATTCCGGAAAGCACGCTCCTATTTTATCTTAGTCACCTTTGAGCACACACACACATTTGGCAACGGCACATTTTATTTTTCTTTAAGAAAAGCATGGTCAATTAGAGCCCATTGTCCTTTCATGACGTGAAAACCGCTACACAACAATCCTTGTAAACATACAGGAGTGGAGAAAGAGAGAGATGCAGATACTTGTGACTGAATGCTCTTATGCAGCTGATTGGTGTAATGAAATAAAATGGGTTTTTATAGAGGTGGTTACATGGGAATCGGATTCTAGCCTGGAGTCACATAGTAGTAGAAAAATAAGATAAAAAAGGAAACACTTGCCATTTTTGAGAAAATTAAAATTTTCAAAGTATTTTCTCTGTAAATGGGAAGGGCATCTTTATGAAAATCTTCGTGTCAATTCTGGGGAACTACTAAGCTAAAGTTGCTTTCAGCCGATTTTTTTAGTCTCTCTCTCTCTCTCTCTCTCTCTCTCTCTCTCTCTCTCTCTCTCTCTCTCTCTCTCTCACACACACACACACACACACACACACACACACACATACACACACCTTTTTCTAAAACTCCCTTTGGATGCTTTTGGGAAGGTCTCAACACATGTATTGACAGTGAAATGGAAGTTTTAGTGTTATATACTGTAAGTACGTAGTAAAGAAAAGGGTAAAATTTAGATAAATCCTACTGCATATAGCATGAATGCCTGTTTATTAATCAACTGGAAGAAACGTTAAGTGTTCGCCATTTGCTACACTTCTGGAAGACTTCTCTCGTGTCATTTACATTCCAGGAGATCCTCGAGCTTGTGTTTGTTGAACCAACTGCCTAAAGGGCCACTTGGCATTCCTCTGGAGTAAGTGCTTTGATATTGTCCAGAAACAGTTCCTCTTTGTTGCCGAGACGGGGCACTTTCATTTCTGAGATGGAATCAACCAACAGCTCTTGATTTAAGAGCTCTTTGTGTTCTTTAATTATCCCTTTCATAACAAATGGATTCAGGGTTAAGTCCTTGTTGCTTGTTTTTACGGCATTTAAAGCTTAGATACTATATAGGTATTCCATCCATTAGTAATCCGAAAATGCACGTTTTGAGGCCCAGTGTAGCAATAAGGTGATTTTAAAAAATATTGTGGTTGAGGGAGAAATCAGAGCGAAAAGAGACAGAACAGCATAACTCCAAAACCACATTGATAAATCACCGAGTTTCATACTCAAAGTAGACACCGCTTAATGTACAAGGTGAACATATACTGAAAATTACTTCAACATAACTACACTTCAATTAATTAGAGTCAACTGAAAAATTCAATGCCACGGCCGGATTTTGAACCACGGATCTCTGGTTTCCGTCCAGTCGCTCTAACCGCTTGAACTACCATGGCCAACATGCCCACGCGATATTAAACTCTCCAATTGACTCATTATATTTTCCCGGTAAACCACTTAGAGTTTTCATATTCGAGATACACATTTGTGGCGACTTACTGTAGTAAGTACTTAAATACCAGGATTTTTATCATTGTGCCTTTTAATGTTATATTTTATATTGAGGAATTAATTCATACAGAATTAGTTCTCTTAACACTTTACTTAATTAAAATCTGGCACTAGGGGAATACAATACTTGTGATAGCCAAATTATTTAGGCCGCTATATGATGGCTAGGGACTTCCATTGTCTTTACATGGCCAGGGGAGAGGAACCTTCCATTTGAGAAAAGTTAAACATTTTAAAACTCAAAACAAATAACGAGCAATATACCTAAGGTTTCTAACTCCACAAAACACAAAACGTATACTATTATATGCTTTAACAAGATCTATAATGGCTGACCCCGTAGCTCAGTCGGAGTGGCTGCCGTGTTAGGTGTCCACGGTTTGATTCCCGGCGGTGGGTGTGGGCATTTTTCTCCGACCAAGATAATTGCTCATCTTCCCCAGAGTCTGGAAGTATGAATGAGAGTACGAATGTGTGTGTGATCTAATGATTAAAACCCAACGAATACCAGTTAACACCTTCGATATGTTCCAAAGGAGAACGGCCGTCGATATGACCATTGCAGTTAAAGGTGGCGTATAAATAGAACAAAGCAAAGATCCATACTTTTGTCAATCTCTTTGGAGAAACACAAACAAAATCCACCTACATCCCAGTTTGTGTTCTTCCTTTTATGGTTTAGACCAAGTGGCCTGTTGCGGCCTCATCCCATCTCCTCCTTTGTCACGTCGTACTCTTGCTTTATATAATAGGATTATTTTTGAAATTCACCTGTATTAGTCTATTTTTCATTTATTACATATATGTAATTAATATATTCTTGCTTTTTTTATTCTATCCGTTTTGTATATCCCAACAATATTCTGAGGAATCTCATTTCTGACGCTTGAATACGACTTCACTGTCATATTTCAGGGCTGGTGCTGTCCATGCTTTATAAAACTCCATCTAGGTGTCTATTCGAGTTGTGTTTAATGTTCCTTTAATTGTTCCGCACATCATTTGATATCTGTTCAATTTATTTGTAATATATTGGTCAATGAAATAAGCAATGTAGCAGCATAAATAGGTAATAATTAAAGCTTTTAACTTGTTCCAGACATTTATCTTGTAATATAATTTTTGCTCTTAGGGGACAGTTATAATCGAGTGTCATGATCTTAGTTTTAGAATTACGTATTTTAAAGATACATTCATCTAAAATTTCATATAAGTAAACTGATGTTTGAAGCCTTTGCTCCGAATTTTGTAAAAGGTCGTATTTATATGCTAATATTTTAATTTCATCGAAATGTTTTCCACCACGAATCCCACGTACAGTTTCCTGGAATCAAACCCTTGGTGAGAGACGAGTAGTCTGACCACGCATGACAAATTAATTGAATATAGGTAAATATTGTATTTGTTGGGAAGAGCCTCTGAAGTTCTACTCATCCTAAATGACTTCTGCATAACTGATGTATATTAGGACTCATCGGAGCATCATTTCATCAATTCCATTCACCTTCCGATATGACTTAGGTACATTGGATGGAGGACATTAATTTCAAAAGAAAAAAAAACACCTTATATTACAGTCATTTCCCAAACCCCATTGTGCACAGACCAGGGTTTGTGTGTGTGTGTGTGTGTGTGTGTATGTGTGTGTGTGTGTGTGTGTGTGTGTGTGTGTGTGTGTGTGTGTGTGTGTGTTGAAATTACGGTTTTCAATAATCTCTAAAATATGTGGAAACGTAGTCAGACTGAAAAATTCAATGCCATAGCTGGGATTTGAACCACGGGACTTCCGGTCTGCATCCGAGACCAGTTGGAGAATTTAATGTCATATCGGCATGTTGGCAATAGTAGCTCAATGGTTAGAGGAGCTGGACGGAGACCAGAAGATCCGTGGTTCAAATCCCGGCTATGGCTAGAGTCATTCTGACTCTACGTTTCCACAATTTAGCCTACACACGGTCAGTGTGAAAGAACAATTAATTTCCATCTCTAAAATAATAAATTTAAGAAAAAAAAGATCACAACCAAAAGGAATTATTGAGCAAAAATTAATTATAAAAATGAAATAAACAAAATTAAGTTAAACTACCATGATATAGGTATATATAATGTGCCTATGTATAATATGCCTATATCACGATATTACACCTTCCAGAACCGCCTCTGTAGCCTAGCGATAGCGTGTTTGTTTGACATTCAAGAGGTCCCATGTTGGAGTGTCGGTCATGGTGAGTTATCTGGATAAGGTTTCTTTCCGACGATTTCTCTTATCCTGAAAGATACATTTCGGGTAACTCTAAGCTCTATAGACCCTGAGCTCATTTGAACATCACTTCAACTATTTAGTTCAACTTCCGATTCGACTCACTGCTGTTAATTTAAATAACTTACGCTACTGAGGGTGAATTTAACCTCTTTTCTTGGGGAGGCATTGAAAATTCCTGCCTCCGAATATATTCCATCCTTAGAAGTTTCTTTAAACTATGTCAGATGGTTGTGGGATCTCTCTCTAGTCTTGCCAGAGGATGTTGAAAGAGCGATCATAGCGATATTCATTTATTACAAGATCAGATCGCATTGCTTTAAGCCAGATTCATAAACGTGACTTCCCTTTTCCAACTTATTTATATTAATTAATGTGTATGCAGCTAGAATAGCTTCTGCAGAGATCTAGTGGTGGAACCTACAATAGGATTTGCACTGCCACTTTTGGGGTGGTCTATGACACCATTTGTAATTACCTAAGTAGACTAATATTTGAGAAGTCACCAATTTGAAGGCGCATTTCCCCACAACAGGTAGCCAAACAGATCCGTGCCTTCATGATCGATAAATACAACTAATGGCAGATCTGTGACTTAGCAAAAAAGGACCAAGCAAAGTGCCTACAGATTACCATTGATTGTTTTCTGCGAGCAGTAATAATAAAATGAGAACTCCATGTCCATTTTCTATCCAGGTTTATTCCTAGACATTTGACAGAATTTTACACAAGTGTTCTTGATCTTTAATCCTTTAAATCATTATAAATTCAATTCGCTTGTAAAGGGAACATATGATTTTTAGGAATTGATACTAAGATCGTTCCTCAGACTCAATTCATTAAGTTTAAATCTACATTCATAATGTTACAACATTTGTATTTGGCTAGCAGAGTCGAGTCATCTGCATAACACTCTAGGTAATGTCCCTTTTGGTTTAAGTGCACCAGAGGATCGTGGCTCCACAACAGAGGAGATAAAATTCCTCTCTACGGACAGCCTGGGGTAGCAGTTAACTCGTGAGATACCAGAAAGTTTAGTCTGAATATTTCTGTGCTGCAACATAGTACCGACCTATCTAGCAACAACTGCGTTGCGACAACATTGACTATTGATATAAGGAGGTGCTGTCAAAAGTTCCCTCGATATCAAACAATACAAACGAGCGTATTTTGGTTAGAGCCCGTCAGTCTTTAATCCTAACCTCCCAAGTATTTAGGGCCGAATTAAAGGCTGAGCCTGGTTGATAATCTTGATTACGGTGCAATGCAAGACCTTTGTATTGACTTAAGCAACAAAGGCGACATATTAATAAAATTGTTGTGTATTAAAGTGGACTGAGCGATCCTGCTTAGAGTCTCTGCTAATTCTCTAGGGCTGAGGTATGATGCTAGATTCGCTCGAAAAGATAACAAGTGTAGGTGCTTTAAAGAGAGAATCTGGATCACTCTGTAAAAGGACAGGAAAGATTCCGTCCTCTCACAGTGAACTAAATGGGTTAAGTTTATTGATTGCCCTTTTTATTTCAGGAAAAGCGACGATATCACGACCCACACCCTTAGCCAAGGTGTTTCTTCCGTCAGATAGGAGATTTCGCTCTCTTCTTCACTAAATATACAACTTTTGTAGTGCTTCTAGGCTTTCCTCAGCTATATTAGCATATTCGTTCGTAGGTTTTTCAGAGAGTTCACGGTTTGGTATGGATTCAGGGAGCCTCAAAACATGTATTGAATGGAATACAATGCATTGCATTTCAAAAACTCTGGAAAAGCGTAACGCATTCAAGTTAAGTACAAAAAACGCTAGATGGTATTGCAAATGTAAATTTTGGGTACTTAAGCGTTTATTCGAATGCATGTTAGTGTAACCGCGTGGAAGTTAACTGCTATTTAGGATACGTTGTTGTCGAGTAAGGAACAACCAGTGCGAGAATTTTGTGCTGCACTGGGGGAGACATACATATATGGGGCAGTTAACTTGCGGTTTACATCTGCCAGACACCGTGATCTAAACACCGGGCTGGCGGGCATGAGAGAAAACAAAAGCTCAACCCTATTCTTTCAGCACCCCTGGGGTGCCAAGTGCCACAAGAACATTCTAAATATTAACCACGCGTGATGCAATCCCTCTCTAATTGTGTACCAAAACTCACCACAGTGCCACCGGCGCAGTCTTCTCTCTCAGTGGCGGCTCGCGCTCAAGGGGCACTTTTCTACTACGAAGGTATAATAAGTAGCATAATTGTTGAATTACATCTAAAAGGATAAGTGAGATTCCAAAACACGTAAAAACCTAAACACTAAAAAAAAAAAGAAGAAAATAATTGATACGTATGTTCAACATGTCTTGAAATGAAACCACACGATTTTCAAGAAAATACTCCTACCCCAAATTATTCTTTACATAGAAAAATTTTCGAAAACGTTGATTCTCCCTCCAAAAATGGGCTCATCAATTTGATGATAAAATACAATATGTTTAAGATACGTTTACAAGTTAAATATATATCTTAATTTTCTTAGAATAGGCTCTCAAGCATTCTGAATGATTTTCACATGATTAATAGACCATTTACAAAAAATAAAGCACTCACTATATATTGTGCGCAGGGTTGCCAACACTCCCGTATTATGCGGGAATTCCGTTATTTTGTGAATTTTTAAACTATGTCCCGCTTTCATTTAGCCCGGCAGATCAAATCTACCGTTATTTCAGAAAATGAACCTATTGTGTATTTCTTAAAAGCATTACGGTTATTTTGTGTACCGTTGATTTTTACCAACTGTAACAGGGCACGAGTCAATATCCTATTGTAATATCGTAATACTGTAATATCGTTGGCATGGCCTTTTTTTTTGGAGAGGATTTGGCACTGCGACCGATTTTGGTCTATTGTACCTTATGCCCCCAAGTGGGGCATCCCCGGAAGGAAGGATGAAGCGAGAGGGGACAGAGGGCGGCCGTCCCAAGGAGCGACAACAGTGCAGAAGGCAGGGTCCCTACATTTTATTTAGATGGAAACCTCCCCCGGCAGGTCAGGACAACGCACATTCCTCCTACTGTGGTTCGAAGACCGTCCCAGCAGTCAGTCGGAAGGCCGGAAACCGACCTACCGGAGGAGAAAGTGGTTCATTGAGAGCATATCATCCCGCCATGCACCGCTGAGACTCCCGCCGACACTTCTACCCTGAAAGAAACGATCAGATGTGCGATGATATGAAATGATAAGGAGATGAAGTAGAGGGGCAGCAAATGCGGGAGATGTAATTAACCTACCCAGCATTCACCTGGTGACCTAGGAAACCCCCGAAAAATCCCATGGATCAGGTAATTGGCCACGGGACTCGAACCCGGGACTCCCAAATGTGGACCACAGATGAAACCGTCTGAGCCATCCCGCTCGGTGGTAACATGACAATCAAAATAAAGTATCTATGGCGCAATTTCGTTTGCTAATTATTACTTGTGCATAGGTTGATTTGAAGGCATTTTATATTCTTTGAACATTGCTTTGCGTTTATTTGTTGTAGTAAATTCATTAAGTAGTGAAATATGAATGAAGATGGTCAAAAAAAGTCCTCCTAAAATTAGAGGGACGTATATGTGCGTACATGAAGAGTTGGGAAGAAACTTATTCATAGATTAATGCAGTGAAAGGTAATTATAAAGCATATTGTTCACTTTGTAAACGTGACTTGAGCACTACACATGGTGGAAATTGAGATTGTGTGCGGCATGAAAATCCTGATGGCCACAAACGTCAAGTTGGGAATTAACTGTTCCGAAAAGACATCCAGTTATTTTCTGTTTTTCGTGAAATTAGTGAAATTGACAAGATTGTTAGTTGTTAGTTAGTGATGGTCAATCACACAGTGGAACATAACCTTAGTTACTGTAGAATAGACTGTGTAAACAAACTAGCAAAAACTATATACTGTGATTCAGATGCAGAAAAAAATTGAACCTTGAAGAGTAAAGCCAATTTTAAAGATTTCCAAACTATTGTCACCGATCGCATTGTTTCGTTGGAGCTGCGGAAATCCAGTGCCGGTCACGCGTGGGCAGGAAAGAAAGGGACAGTTAGTGACACGTGCGCTGGACACCTACCGAGGGAGAGAGAAAGAAAGAGATGACTGGATGGTTCCGTCTTTTTCTTTTCGCCGCGATCTTTCTCGGGAGCTCTACTGCATTCTAGAACAATGACTGGAGGTACAAAAACGCCGCAAAGTGTTAGAGCGGAGTGAGCTTTATTTTTGTAATTTACGTCCTCCAACCTTAAGTCATATCGGACGATGAATGAAATGGGTGAAACGATGCTCAAATGAGTCCGGGGTCTATGAAGCTTAGAGTCATTCGTCTTTCAGGACAAGGGAAAATCCCAGAAAAAATCCTTATACATGTAACTCACCCTGACCGAGATTCGACTTCGGGACCTCTTGAAGAACGTGAGGCAGACACGCTACCATCTACGCTATCGAGGCGGGCCGGAGTCAGTGGCTAGTTGAATTGAGTTTGACTTGTGCAGTTGTGCAGTAATTGTGACTGTGTGGACATTTGAAGTGTACCGCAGCGAATTCTTTTGTTTGATTACGTGCAGCTGAGTCACGAGGCGACCTTGAAGATTGCTGTTTGTATGTCACGTCATTTTGCTGCTGCCAGGGTTGTACAAAGTCGCTGTTTTACTGCAATAAATAGAATTTTAAATTTCTGCAAACAAGACTTTTGATTCTACTAACCTACGAAGTCACACTATTGTTGTTCAATTTGAGGTTGTTGTAAATGAGGATAACCTGTATGATGAATTCTGTTCTTTAAAATATGCAAAATTTCAGTAATTTCTGTTGAGGGTAGTTATGTGAGATGATGGTGAAACAGTTATTTTATGTTCAGTTTTATTTAAAATTAATTTTAATTATGTTGGATAGAAGACGAAGTTTAGGATAACAGGTGAAAGTGCAAAAGTAATTTGATAGAAGAAAAGAAAATTGAATATTAATCACGATTTTGATAACAGCAAAATTAATTTAAATTAGGAATAAATATTATTTTGTATGTTAAATAGAGTTGAACGGTGATTTAAAAAAATATAAAAATATTATTGAATCTAAAAAAGGACATAAATATAATTGGTTGTGACGTGGACCATAACAACGGAAGAACCAGTAAATCGAGATTGGCCAAAGCTTCTTTCTTCTACGCTAATCGTCGTACAGAACGGACGTGTTTGTGATAATCCATAAATTTGCAAGAACTAACGCGGTACATAATATTATTGTAAAAGCTGCATAAGTGTTCTTAATGTTATATAATATCGACGTTTAATAGAAGTTATTATTTGGTTAAGTGTTTAAAAGTGTTATTCAAATGATTTATCTAAATTAAAATTTTAATTTGAAAAAGAAAGTATGGAAAATTTATTTTATCTACACACAACTCCACGATTATCTCTCATCTGCGACCGCACCCTGAAATAGTATCTCATGTTAATACAAGAGCAGCCGAGGTAAGATCCAGAATCCAGCGTCGAGATAATCAATGCAGAGATCATCACATCATCATCATCCCATTTCCCTGTTGCAATGGGTGACTATGATGACTGAGGCAAAATCCAAAGGTAAATCATGAGATAAATAAAATTCTTGGTTCTGTTCTCAATATACCAGCATCTAGCCTCATACTGAACGACTATTTTCGTTAATGGACAACAAATGATCCCATGATAGAAACCGTTGTAATGTAAAGCTAATAAAAGCTGAGCTACACTTTAGTATCAATTTTCATTACACTTTTCAAGAATTTTTAGAGTATTCAAAATGTAACCGCAAACTACAAGCTGATACCAAAAGTGTACAAAAATACACTTTAAGTAAGAACCATGTGTACTTTATAATAATTAATGCTGATTTCTGTTTATTTGATGGCAACTAGTTTAGGGATATTAAAATAAGACCTGAAGCTCTTCTGGCGACAAATATGCTCAAGTTGTTCTCGGGAAGCAAGTAAGATGAAAAGACGACTATAAATCGACGTTTCATGAGTGTGCATCTCTCCCATCATCAGAATATTTATTAAATGTTATAACCACAAATGAATCACTGGATATAACACAAATATAAACAACTTTCGGGAGACGACCATCTCGGCAATATACAACAGTTAGTGGGAGCGGAGAATTAAGGAGGCTTTGGCCATTTCCTCCGAGAGGAGCAGGCTTAATCGGGAAGCTGGATTTCAGTTCAGCTCCTCCTGGAAATCGGCCTTAAAATGGAAATCCCTCGGCTTAAGGAGCACAGATCAATACAGCTTGATAATCAAGTTAAGTAGTTACGTTTCTTTGACACAGTTTTCTATACTCACGCCATCTTCTGACTTGGCATTTAATTTACTGAAAACAGTCTTTTGTTCAGTAATGCGAATGTCAATAGTGTTTTGTCTGTGTTTATATTTGTGTTATATCCAGTGTTTCATTTGTGGTTATAACATTTAATAAATATCGTGATAATGGGAGCGATGTACACTTCCGAAACGTTGATTTCTAATCGTCTTTTCACCTGACTTGCTTCCGAGAAGAAAGTGAGAAGTTTAGGGATATATTAATAATTAAGTACTTCTAAACTCAACTAGTCTCTCTTATTTTGAAGACAAAGTTGGCAAACGTAGTTGGGCGTGTGCCTGTGTCTGATTATATTCCTTATACGCTTCTACACCGCGGTTCTGAGTTTGAACAAAGCAAGCAAAGGCAACCTTGACACGTGGCAAATATTAATGAGAAATCGTTCCTCTCTGAACTCTTTCATGGAGTAATAGTAGAGTCTTTCTTTTGTATCGACGTTTTGTGTTTTCTTTGCACTGTTGTGATGGTTACTGCGAGTAAACATGTTTATATGAAAAGTGCTTTTGTAAAGAGTTTTCTTGGCATTTCTATTATATATTTGCCTTTATGGTTCTGGAAGTTTCAAATGAACTCTATATTGTGTAGTAATTGTTCTGTTTCCTTGGTAGCTTTGAGCATCCAGGTTTCTGAGAATATTGGCGGTTATATTAAAAGTGCTTTGGTATAGAGTCTTCATGGCGTTCTTATTATATCTTTGTCATTACAGTCTTGGAAGCTTTAATGAACTCTATTTTGCGTAGTATTTGTTGTTTGGTAGGTGTGTACATCCTGGTTACTGAGAGTAAAGACGGTTATATTAACTTTGCTTTTGCATAGAATTTTCTTGGCATTTCTATAATATATTCTTTATAGTCCTGGAAATTTTAAATTAACTCGTTTTGTGTAGTACTTCTTAAACGCTTTCAAGGAAACGTAACGTATTGGCAAGTGCAACCTAAGACTAAATATTGCTGGGCTAAATCAGGGCAATGCCTGGTAATTAATGACATTAATTGTATTTGTATAAATTTCTATAAAAAGGAATTTTAGTATTTTAAGCCCCCTGGAAGGTGATAAATAACACATGTCCATAAAACCTGATTAGATGAAAAATATTAAGCAGATGATTAAATATTTGGATAAGTTATACTATATGGATTTCTACAAATAGTAATAATAAAATAATAATTTAAGCTTTGCATAAAGTTGTGAAAAAGTGATGTAAGTGACATCCTGCTTCTTAATTCAAAATTTCGTAACTCAGACTTAATGTATACTTTTGTCTTGTAGTGTTTGTAATTTAATAAAACAGTATTTTACTCTCATTAGAGGTTAAAGTTACCTACGTACAACTTCAAGATTTGATCAGTTTCTTCATCCAGTCTATTAATGGTTGGGATGTAATTGAAAGTTAAGAGTTGATTCACATTCCGTATGTTTAAACTCATGCAGAAGATAAACTATATGTGGTGGCTGTGCATTTATATTTATACGTTCTACTCTTCCACACTCTGTATGTGTTTGTGTATGTATGTGTGCGTGCGTGTGAATAAACAGTACAAATTAAATAGAGTGATAAATTTAATTGAGATCAATAAGTGAGCTCTTTGGGTTACGAACTCTGTGAGAATGTTGTAGTAACTATTTCTGAATCTTAGTACGACAAATTTTAATTTTTGAAGGCTTCTAAATTGTGAAGAGTCAATACATATTTCAGTTTTAAATAATCCTTTTCGTAATAAAAATGAAAAGCGTAAGTTGCAGTGAATTATTGAGAATGTTAAGCAGCAAATTGCCCTTTCAGATGCTGCAAGTATATGCTTACTGTGGTGTGGTCTTTAGGTACTACGTACTGTCGGCAACTGACTACAGTAGAATGCTTTTGTAATATAATGACAGTAATACTGTAAAATACGAAATATGTGAATATACATTGCCAAATCTATAGCTCCTTATTTGCATCTATACCACAATTTTTACACTGAATTTGATAAATTCTAAGAATTATGTTCCTCTTTGATTTCTGAACTGGAATGCGTGTGTATTTGCAGGCAACTGTGTAATTTCTGAACGTACCGAGTTCTAATTACCACTAACTGCAGCATCGGAATGTCTAATTGCCTCAGCTATACTGACTTACAACAAAATTGCTTTTCCTTAACACTTAATTTTTTTTGGCCAACGATCTTTTATCCCCTAAAAAATACTGCAAGTTGTGCCTGTTACATTGTGTTTTAATTTTAACATATGGAAATAGTTTATTTACCTCATTCTTTCTTAACAGAGAATAATTCCGATATTATTCTAATATGAAGGGGTAGAGTCAGACTGAAAAGTTCAATGCCATAGCCGGGATTTGAACCCCGGGTCTTCTGGTCTCCGTCCAGCCGCTCTAAACCATTGAACTACTATGGCCAACGTGCCAACATGACATTAAATTCTCCAACTGACTCGTGTTTTTCCAGGTAAACCACTTAGGAGTTATCATAAACATGAAACAACTACCTTAATGGCGATTTACTATGCTGTAAGTACACGTTGGCCATAGTAGCTCAATGATTTATATCGGCTGGACGGAGACCAGAAGATCCGTGGTTCAAATCCCGGCTATGACATTGAATTTTTCAGTCTGGCTCTACCTCTTTATAGTGCATCCTACATACGGATAGTGTGAAAGAACAATTAATTTCCAATATTCTAATACGTAAAAATCACAGCAAATTTAAATTCCGCTCTTACAATATATTACTATCAAGCGTTGCATACAAAATAGTGAAATATTAAAACTTTATAGTATATCAAAACGAGTGTTTCAAATTTAAAAATGTTGAGCAATGGACTATAGTACAGAGTTGACTAATATGTATGGATTAGTTTTTAGCCATAAATACCTTTAAATAACCTGTACATAAATTTTCATCTCCGAAAATGTTGTGGCATAAAAACACCGTATACGTAAGGTCCGTTTTGCGTAACCTTGCCCCCATCTCTAAACGCTCACGTGAATTAATCATCTCTCATTGGTTGCCGTCGTAAAATAGTTTGTTGTGTTACAAATTGGTGCCTTATTTAACATGATACGTTTTAATATATTCAAAAAGTATTGTCATACTTTTATTTTTATAAACATGTGAATTAAATATATTATCATATAACACAGTTATGTTTCTGGAATACATGTTAATTCTTAACAGAAGTAGAAAGGGGAAGCATAATTTGCTTCAAACCGACTCTGAACATGAGGATTTATGCTAGCCGTGCACATATCGGTAAACATGACAGTGCGTACATAAACATTGCTTTTATCGCTGCCCTGTTTGGCACAGACCTGACATACATCGTCATTCAAAGGTGCATTAGCCTATTAACTAGCGGGGCAAGATTATAAGAAACAAGCTTTATTTATTACGTGAAATTAGTAATAAACAAATTGCAGCTCTGACAGATATCGGCCGTAATTCACTCAGAACTCCCTCGTAACTGAATCATATTTTTTTGTTATTTTTCTAGTCTCCTGTCACTAAAAGGACATAATAATGCAGTGTTCCTGACAAGGGAATTACGAGGGCTTTCTTTTCAACCTTCGATAGGCTATAAATAAAATACAAGTTAATAGGAAACAATTATTTTATTGCCAAAAGGTTTGTGCACTTATGGTTACTTTTCAACATAATCACCGAAAAGATTGAGATTTTATCTTACCTGTGGACAAGCTTTCCAATACCCTCTGCAAAATATGATGCCGCCAATGACTTCAAATGAGCCTTGACGTTGTTTTGAAGATGCATCCTTTGTCGCGATTGTCGTTTTGTTTCCGCTATGTGGTATTGGATCCAAGTTTCCTCTCCAGTAACAATTGATTTCAAAAAGTTCTCTCCATCGTGATAACAATCAGCTTTGACTTTCCTTGACTGTTATCACGATGAAGCAGAGAGCTTTTTGAAATCAATTGTTTCTGGAGATGAAACTTGGATCTAAAACGATACAGCGGAAACAAAACGGTGTTTACGACAATGGATAAATTTTCAAAACAATGTCAAGGCTTATTTGAAATCATTGGCGGCGACAATTTTTGCAGAGGGTATTAGTGAAACGCTTGTCCACAGGTACGATGGGGTCACAGTCTTTTTGGTGGTTATGTTGAAAAGTAACCATAAGTGTTCAAAACTTTTGGTAATAATATAAGTTTTCTATGAACCAGCCTGTCGGAGGTTGAAAAGAAAAACGGCCCTCGTACCTCTATGCTGATGATTCTTGTTCGCGCTTGAGAGTTTGTTGGCATCATCTCTACTCTATGTGGGGCCTGCGTGCGGAGTATAGCTGGAAGTACCCGAAAATGAGTTCAGAATATGTAGGAATATATAGGTATAACACAGCATTGTACGGGAGGGATTGTGTACCCCTGCGGTCAGCGTCTACACATGGCATACGTAAGGAGCGCCGGCACAGAGCTCATGACGGATGTCCAGTGGCAAGGCAAGTGGTCGCATGCGGCACATTCCAGGCTTCAGTTTTGGGCGTTGCGGTTCTACTCCGCATCTGATTTTTGGCACACAGGTCCCACATAGGGCAGAGATGATGCCATTAAGCTCTCAAGCAAATACAGGTATGCGTATAGTGACAGTTACAGTTGTGCTGCTCGAACGGTCACTCTCGCTATAACTTTAAGAGAAACCTCTCAGATAACGCATGATTATTCTTGTAAGAGTGAGAGGGGTACTAGCACAGCTCCCGATTGTGTGCTAAGCACCAATGAACGCATCACTTCAGCCAATGGAATGGGCAGGAATCATAGATGATAGATGTTATGTCCACGTGCAGTAATCAATATTGTGACTTTATTAGGTTCATGAAATTTAAAGTTCAGGTTAAAAACACTAAACATTGCTCTGTATTTCCGCAGAAACACACTTTGGTCAAATCTTACAGTAGCAGAATTACATACACAATACAACTTGAAAGCTCATCGACCACAAATACAGCTCACACAGCTGTTCGCGCACACGAGTCCAATTAACAACTGACTGTCAATGGTAGGCGGTGGCTCCTTATATAGCTACTCACTATTCCGGAAATTCGTGGAATGCTCTCAAACAATCAAGACGGCGCTAGAAGAAAGACGAACTTTCCAATAATCCGCCTCCTTCCCCCCACCGTTTCGGCGAGCTGTTATCTCCGCACTGCACTGCCCGTCTCTTTGAACTCGTCACTCGCGCCGCCTCGCTTCAACAATGCGGTCGCGACAACATGTTGTTTGAGAGGTTTCTATTACCTAAGATAAAGCCACTGTAACTATTCGAGCAGCACAATAATACCTTCTGAGCTTACCAGAATGCGGATGGCAAACTTCCTGGAACCGTAGTCAGTCAATTCCTCTTCCAATGCTTGGCCGACTTGTATCATAAGCGTTTGGTGTGTCGAATCTCCCAGTATCGAAGCCTTCACCGATGGTTTTGTATGCTTTGATATGCAAACTCTGAATATTTCAGCACTTATGATAGATGAGTACCTTCATGAAGATAACTTAGCGTACCTCCTATAGTTCAAATCATTCATCCTTTGTTACTCCGGCCTCACGCCGTGAAACCAAGAAGCACGCCTTAAGCAGGAAAGGAAAACGGAATGAAAGGGAAATGGTGAAAAGGAAGTCATTATAGAAGGGAAAAAACTCCAGAATTTGCCTACCGACCAAGCAAACACACAAGAGTGGGCGGTCTTTGGGTACCGAACCCGGGGCCTACTGAATGTAACCGCTACCACTCACTCGATAAGTGCACAGTAAAAACTTTCTCTCAAATAACATTAACTATTTAGAACAATAAGCTTCTGTAAGAATAATGTGCAGTAAAGCAAGCAGAGAAGGTCATGTGAATGCTGTAGTAATTAATTGCCGAGGGTGTTGTAACAGCCACATGAAGAGCCCCCTCTGTTTCAGAAAGTAAAATATAAAAAAGGAAAAAGCTTGTTTTACGATCCATTGCGTGGAGCTGAGAAATTGGACAGGATCCATGCTCAGGAAGCCGCAGAGCCTCTGGTGGATCAATAGCACAGCGCCCCAAACAAAGTTTCTTTTCTTTGAAATACCAACATTGCCTAACATTAAAGAATTATCACTCCCGCTTCTCCCCTTTGGCGCAAAGAAAGGGCCCTTCTGAAATCCGTTAATTAATTGCCAGAAACCTCACTTTGCCACGGCGGTGCACATCACCGAGCAGTTAAAGGGCTGCTGCACTTTCCTTTGTTACAGGCACTCTTATTGACCAACAATGTGCGCATCTTCATTGCTCCATTAGCTTTAAAAGATATTGCATCAGAAGTGCCTATTTTGAGGTCCTCTGTGTAAAATAAAGTAGTTTTATATAAAAAAATGAATGTGCTTAAGACCACACGACAGAAGTGAAAACTTAAAAACTATTCATTATAAATTATTCTTAAAAATTATTTTCAAAAATTTAATGTTGGCACTCATTGTTACGCAAAGTAGCCAGTTGCGAGCTAAACATTTCATGCGTTACGCTAAGTGTGCTCGCAAATGGAAATACTCTGAAACAACTGAATGACCACGGACTTACGACCGTGCGAAGAGGGTTATACATAAAGGATGTATAAAGGAAGTAAAATCAAATCACATAATATACTGTTTTACATGTATTTTATTTTTATATTAAAATATGTGCTATTTCACAATCAGTTTTAATATTTTGTTTCTTGCTGATACATATTTCATTGCATTTTTATTTTGAATAAAAATACAAGTTCATACATATTTTGTAACATAGTTATATGGTATTTAAAAAACATAATCATAAGTTGTAAGTGAAAATAAACGCAACGCGTGATAATTTTATTATTTACGTGTTATTACATTTAATTTATTGATATTTTACGTTTTACTACTCACAATAAAGAGAAATTGTCAATAAAAATAAGCAGTTCTTATAGGGGGTAGTTCGGATTGAGTTGATTCGAGCCGACTTCACGCGAGTGAGCGTCATATTCCAGCGTGACGGCTCAGTTTAATTCACTACCCACAAAAAGTGCTAAATGCGTCTAAAGAAGTTTTTACTTCAAAAGTCAGGGATTTTGCGTGTCAACAACGAACTTCGGAATGAATACTCGGTTAAACATCAAACTTGGTAGTTAAGTACAGTGACTTCCAAGTATGAGGCAAAAATACTTTGAGAAAATACTCCAACCCAAAGCATCCTTTATTTGGAAATTTTCCCAATTTTTCATTTATTTTCCAAAATAATGAGCCGGCTATTCAAAATTGGAAAATTACTTTTCTGGCTAACTTCTTTGTGCAAGGTGCGTCACCATTTTCCCCTAAGCAGATATTATACATTAAAATGAAGTTTCAGTTTGTTAAACTTTGCCCAGATTGTTACCTATTTCATATTTTCTACAAATTATTAATGTGTTCGTAGTTAATCCCAGTGGTTAAATCTTTTCTTCTTCGTCTATATCATTAAGTATTAAGATGTTATTGAATTTAACAATTTTAGCTGGGACAAAACAAGTAGAAAGTTGTAAGGAATTGTTTTGAAAGCTACAAATAATGACAGTCCCTTTCTTTATACAAGTATTTATACAAACTGAAAGAAAACCTAGATCTATGCTCACAACAATCAAATATACATGATCACATAACCAGTAACCATTGTAAATTAGATATACCGTCATTCTGATTAAATAAATTTACAAGTAGTAAATTAGTATAAGCAGTTTACATTTTTTACAACGTGCATTTTACCACCAAAGAGTTTTCTACGACAAATTTAAAGTGGTCCTAAAAACTGGCTTATTACTAAAGCATTTTATGAATCACAAGACATCTTAGAACTTGAATCTTGTGATGTAAGATTTCAGTGTTATCCTGTTCTGCAGGATTCTGGTATCCAGTAATTGTAGGGCTTTTTAGTATAAAACTGTTCCCATAACCATGAGTTCCTTTATGTAAGTGTATAAATTGCATAATATACATTCTATCTAACATCTAATTTTCTACACTTTCGGACAACATGGGAATTATGTATCTGATGGTGTTGTTCGGTATAGTGATCAAGCAAATGTGAGATGAAGAAACGTAATGATCAAGTCAAATGGAACAAATTTGGTTTGTATTGAAGTCAAGGTAATTCATTCTAGTGTTGCATCTGTAATAAATATATTATTTGTGTTGATGCGGTAGCCCTGCATGACGCCATCTCCAATTTCGATCTTAGATGAAACTGCTGCCAGCTGCTCAGTGGTAACTTCTGAGATATTTTCCCCTGAGTATTCGGAGGCGGATATCAGGATAAATAAATAAATTTAATTGGATTGAACAATATAATGGAAGCTATAGTGTTATACTTGAAGTGACCTGCTTATTGCTGAAGAATGTAGGACTAATTGTTCTGAATCGTAGTACGAGAAACTAACTACAAGTACTACGTCTGTTAACTTCTGACTTAACAATAGATGTACAGGTTAAAATAATTTTTTCCGTAATTATAATAAGAAGCGTAAGTTGTCATGAGTCACTGAAATACTAATTGAATAGTTAGTTTCCTTGCAGTGGCCGCAAGGAGTGCGGTCTTTAGGCGCTCCGGATTGCCGATAAATCGATCACAATAAACACACTTCTGTAAGACTGTAAAACACGACGGAAAGTAAATTTATTTTAGAAATACACTCTTTTATCAAGTTGAATCTCCACCAACGTTTTCACTTATGTTACCAACATGGTAGCTTTTCATTTTTCACTCGGTGACTTGCTAAAATATCATAATCCCTTTTGTCATTCTAATGTTTAGAACGTGCCCTTCCGCATGTACTATCTTCTGAACAACTACTGATTTCTAGGTATACTTTGTGCCAAAGGTTTTCTTGTCGACGTGGTTTCTCCAAAGCCTAATCGCCTTAGCTTGTGTAACCTTACTAGTTGCCTTTTCTTAACATGTAACTTGGCTAATGACACCTTTACTGGACAACGTTTAACTCATTATTAACTACTATAATTATTTATCTCCTTATTGTTATTAAAATTTTCAATCTTCCCGTCAGTAATTCCAGTATCAGCGTGAAGTCATGTAATGACAGAGTGATTTTTAAAAATGTATTACTATGTATCTAGCAAGTTTAAGAAAGACATAATGATGTATATTGCCCCATGGAAAATATTTGTTAGTTAAAACCCAGAGACCGGAATTCAGTTTTTGTGAACAAATGCGGGTACCGGTACCGGTCATGACGTCATCCGATATCCTAGCTCCAGTTGCTTCCAGTTTAGGCACACTGAGCTTAATAATACAAGGACAAGAAATTAGAGTGCAATGTTCACATTAACTCGCGTGTCATTTGTTTCAAAACAAAAGAACCTTCATATGTTATAACTTTCAACATTTTCACTAAATAAATGTGATCATCGCTTACCTGCTTAGTTTCATAAACATTCCACATAAATTCATTACCTTAATACCCGTTGCTCTTAGATAATCAGTTGGAAAGATAAAAAGATTTTTATGTCCAACTCACTCTTGTAAAACAATTCTTACAAAAACTGTATATTCTATGTGCTTCATGCTAATAGAGATAAAAATTGTAGAAATAGTTTCATTACATATTTCCGTATAGGTACAATGAGAATATGGGAATACAGTAGGCGTAGGCCGTACTCAAATTATTTAAGAGTTGGTTCATATATTGTAGCTTGAAATTGCATTCTATTTGCAGAAGAGAAGGAACCAAAATGTATAACGCCATCCCATTTCAGAAAATTATAAGAATTGTAAAATTAAATCAATAACAAATAATATCTCAGAAATGATTAATCCAATAAAAACGTATTTGACATAAAATGTGCACTTTAACGATAACCACAATCTATGCTACTTCTACTAAGTATGCCTCACGTTCAAGAGGTCCCGAGTTCGAATCTCGGTCAGGGTGAGTTACCTGGATAAGGTTTTTTCCGGGGTTTTCCCTTATCTTTACAGACGAATGTCGGGTAGCTCTAAGCTCCATGGACCCTGGACACATTTGAGCATCATATCACCCATTTCATTCACCGTCCGATATGACTTAAGGAGTTGGAGGACGTAAACTTACAAAATTACATAATTACAATTATATTCTACTAAGTAGAGAAAGTATTCAAACCAAGAAATCGATATCCAGATTTCATAGGAATTATACGTTTTAAAGTTATCTGATTTTGGAAAACAAAAGGGTTGAAAATGGCCTGTGTGTGTGTGTGTGTGTGTGTGTGTGTGTGTGTGTGTGTGTGTGTGTGTGTGTGTGTGTGTGTGTGTGTGTGTGTGTGTGTGTGTGAGTGAGTGCGCGCAACATATCTCAATACGAAATGTTGTTAAACACTAAGAATAACTCAGCATTATCCAAAAATGCCGTATTAAGATGTTAAAGAAAATCCCCCACTCCAAAGGAGCCTTTCTATAGAAAAATTTTCCACAGTTTTAATTGTCTCAAAAACGGCCTTAATGATTTTTATTAGACCATGGTATAATGTTTCAGATATTTTTGTGACAAATTAAATGTATAGGTATCTTTCTCTAAAAATCCCTTCAATTTTAACCATTATTGTAAAACTCGTAAAACTTCAGCGATATACAAGGTCCTATTACGGAAAAGAATGTACATCTCACTAAATTATATTCCTTTTTGTCGAAGGATTCCTTTTTTGTGAAGCAACATATATGTGTATTTCCGGTACATTATTTGTTACTGTTTCGCACGTTGATGGGATTTCCTTTTTCGCCTTCATTTTTTTGTACCACATACATAGTAGGTACACTAGGAATTGGATGCCGATATTTCTGAAATACAATTTTGAAGTGTGTGTCATGAAGGTTTCCAAGAATGTTTCCTGATTCAGACTGGACTGGACTATGTTACGGAGGGAATTCGGCACGGAGGCCCAAACTTGGTCTATTGTACCTATTGCCATAAGCGGGACACACCCGGTAGGAAAGATGAAGTGAGAGGAGAGAGGCCGTTTCAAGGAGCTGAGTTCCCAAACTTTACACTTCGAAACTCCCCGGCAGGCCAGAACAACCGGCATCGCAGCCTACTGTAGCCCGGAAATGGACCCACCACACCTGTTTCGGAGACCGGAGACCATCCTAGAGGAGGAAGTGTTTGCTAGGAGCATATCATCCTGCCATGCAGCACCGAGACTCCCGTCGACACTTGTACCTTGAAAGGGAACACCAGATGAGAGATGATATGAAATGATAATGGAGTGACAGGAAATTCAGGATTTAATTAACCTACCAAGCATTCGTCAGGCGACCTGGCAAAACCCATGGATCAGGTAGGTCGACCACGGGAATAAAACCCGGACCTCCCGAATAGGAGCCACAGACGAAACCGACGGATTCATCCTGCTCGGTCTCCTGATCTATACTAAACTTAACAGGGAACTTTTTTTTTTTTTTTTTTTTTTTTTTTTTTTTTTTGGAATATATGGTTTTAACGATTTTTATTAAAGAAATACCTAGGACAAACAAAATGAAATCTGTATCTTGAATTTTCTGGGAAATCCTCGGAAACCCTCTTCATTTTGGACGACGTTTGCATAATTGGTAAACCGCAAGAGAGATGCAAAATTGTACTAAACAGTAAACGTGGTTTGCGTTAAAGCACACAATTTGTATTTTTTTTATTTCGTTATTTTCGAGAATTTCCTTGTTAATCGTTTGAGCTTTCACATGCCTACACTTCTCAGAATAAGGAAACCTAGCCATCCAAAGAAAATGAGATGCCAAAGCTGTTACACAGCGACCAACTGTTAAAACATAATGAATCGATTTCTATAAATATTTACCTTAAATAACACGAAGTAAGTCAAAGCGTATGCGATTTTGAATATTTTGCAGAAAAGTGAATACAGAGCATCATGTGAGTGCACACATCAAATTTGTATCTCTTTGTAATACAAAGAGAATGATATTGTGACTGTTGCTTCAGACCTATCTACTGTATTCCCTTATACCTCTGTCTACAGAAAATTCTGATATAAATTCTACAAAGTTTATCTCGAATAACTTCGAGAGGGAAGAATTAGTGTTTGCAAGAAGAGTTTATATATAATAGAGAAACCATGAGATTGCTTTATCCTGCAAAGCGATTGGTATGTCAAAGTCATCACATAGCGACCACCTCCTATAAGATTTTACTATCGCTTGAACTTACTGCATATTCTACTTTTCCAATTGTGTCTACTTTTATAAATACATAATAAAACAATATCTACAAGTGTCTATCTACATTAACGTGAAAGTAGACAGAACAAGAAACATTTGTGAAACTAGTCCGTCCAAGCGTGCACAGAGAAACTGATGTAGGTGTATCTCTTACAGTGCGTTCGTTTTACGGAAAGTCCACGGGACATAGTTCGCGGGGTTGTAGCTCGCGCGCGTGCACACACACACACACACACACACACACACACGTCCGTAGCCTTGCCGTAAAACGAAGGCACTGTACTTAGGCAAAGATAATTCAAATTCAGAATGAAGGTGACTTCAAAGAATTTCACATAAATTTCAAGATATGCATTTTTTCTCGTGACCATATCTTAAACATACGGTGATTTAATCAAAATCATAACCCTTTTTAAGAAATATAAAATTTTAGAGAAATACTCCCTGTAAAAGGTAGTTTGCCCACCTTGGTAGTGTAGGTGGTAGCGTGTCTGCTTCACGTCCAAGAGGTCTGGAGTTAGAATCTCAGTTTAGAGTGAGTTACCTGGATAAGGTTTCTTTCTGGAGTTTTCCCTTATCCTGGAAGACGAATGTCGGGTAGCTCTAAGCTCCATGGACCCCGGACTCATTTAAGCATCATTTTACGCATTTTATTCATCGTCCGATATGACTTAACGTCAAGAAAAAAGGTAGTTTAAGATTATTTTGAAATATTCGTGTGTCATCCTTAGAAGACCTTGAAATATATATTAAGGTTGATCCTTGATTGAGTTCTAGATTTTGAGTTAATGCTCTATTCAAACAGACACACATACGCGTGCGCGCACCCGCAGAAAAAGCTTTGCCTATATTGTTGTTATTGTTATTATCATCATTATCATCATTTTGGTTTTAGAGAGTTTTGAAACATTTATTTTCGAATTTTTGGGTGGAATACAACACTGACTGTGCTTACCGTAGTAGAGAAAGTCCCTCCCCCCAAAAGAGCCTGTTTATTCTATTTTAAGAAATCTAATTAATCAGTATTATTTGAATTTGTCTTATTCAGTTGTCTGAAAAAAAATGGCTGACCATAAAATGCCCTTGAACATTTAAATAAAATTAATTAAATAAAGAAAAATAACTTCTGTCGTCTTTTTCTCTCAAATGAAGTATTCGCCTGCATTTGTTTCCTTCATTAGGTATTGCTTTCAAGATAATGAGCTGGAGAACTTAAAAGATCTTTCTGGTGTTATTTATATATTAGGAAAATGCCAGGCCAATCAGTCCAACTTGATCCTATGCATCGTTCGTGTCTATGCGATGTATAAGGCATGGTGGACATTTTGTGAAAGAAGTGAAGAAGTATCAGAAAACTACCCTTGTTAATTAGCGTTCTGTCTACATTCCACTTCACAGGGTGGTATTCATCCCTTAACAAGAGGTTTGTTTGTCTCTCACAAACGGAACCGCTGACAGGAGTAACCCGAACGGAAATAAGCGCTCTTGAGTCAGGGCCCTTTGCTACCGCAGTCATTAAAATGCCTTCCTAATCGACTCTTTGAGGCATTCCTGCACATAATTCCCTGTTTTTATTCCTTCTCTCCGTTTTTTTTTTTTTTTTTTTTTTTTTTTTTTTTTTTTTTTTTTTTTTTGCAGCAAAGAAATGTGTATTTAACGGGACATATATCATACGCCTATCAGTAACCAAATCAGTCATAAGTATATATTTGTTTTTTTCTATACTTTCTTTAAAATAAATATTGATATAGATGGTTATACGTTTTGAAGTAGCTACACTGGTAGTTCTGTGAGGCTAGATTGTTAGTGAAATATATAAAATCCCGGTTGTTACAAACTGGTCTTGACACTGTATAATATACAGCAGTTATTTATATCTCCTCTCCCCACTATCTTCTCCTCTAGTATCACTACCTATTTGGCCATTAATGAGTTTTGGATTAATTTAATGAAATACAGCTTATATCTTTCTCGGTCGCAATATTTGGAGGGACTGGACAGTAAAAGTATTTAATATGGTCTGAAAATGTTTGTGAGAGAGTTATTGGTCAATTTAATCTCTCGTTGACACAATAATAATAATAATAATAATAATAATAATAATAATAATAATAATAATAATAATAATAATAATAATAATAATAATAATAATAATAATAATAATAATAATAATAATAATAATAATAATAATAATAATAATAATAATAATAATAATAATAATAATAATAATAATAATAATAATAATAATAATAATAATAATAATAATAATAATAATAATAATAATAATAATAATAATAATAATAATAATAATAATAATAATAATAATAATAATAATAATAATAATAATAATAATAATAATAATAATAATAATAATAATAATAATAATAATAATAATAATAATAATAATAATAATAATAATAATAATAATAATAATAATAATAATAATAATAATAATAATAATAATAATAATAATAATAATAATAATAATAATAATAATAATAATAATAATAATAATAATAATAATAATAATAATAATAATAATAATAATAATAATAATAATAATAATAATAATAATAATAATAATAATAATAATAATAATAATAATAATAATAATAATAATAATAATAATAATAATAATAATAATAATAATAATAATAATAATAATAATAATAATAATAATAATAATAATAATAATAATAATAATAATAATAATAATAATAATAATAATAATAATAATAATAATAATAATAATAATAATAATAATAATAATAATAATAATAATAATAATAATAATAATAATAATAATAATAATAATAATAATAATAATAATAATAATAATAATAATAATAATACTGAAAATGATACTAAAATGATAATAAGTAATAAACTGAATTATATTTTAAGAGTAGAGGCCGATGTGCCTTGAGCTTTATGCAGAAAGATAAGCCGAAAGGCAAATGCCTTGTTCACGATCATTTTCACTCAGCCATCAAGCTTGAGAATGAGTTGTTCATTGTAGAAAGGTGTTTTGGTTGCCGGGAGAGTGAGAAAGTTACAAAGTACTGACTGTGAAGAAGAGTTGTTCGTCATGTGGACGAAAAGACGTATTGCAGTAAGAGAAGGCGTTAGTCTTATGACTATCTGGAGAATTTTGAATGAAAATCGTCTGTGCTCTTAACCCCTTTAGTGAAAGTTGGGTTTAAATATGGCGGACTTCCACTCAACAAGAACTTCTGCCGTCGTATGTTATAAAATTGTGTGTTTTTTCTTAATTTGATGTATTTTGTTCACTGATGAGACTGGGTTTAATCATAATGGTATCTTCATAACTTGCAAAATGAAAACCCTTCAGAAAGTGAGACCGGACAGACATCAACAGATGTTCTAAATAAACGTTTGGGTGCAAACATTCATGATCACCTTATGGATCCCTATCTCTTTCCTCCGCAACTGAATTCAGAGACGTATATATAGTTTCTCAGAAGGGAGTTGCAACTATTGATGACGGTCCCCTGGAGGATATCCGACGAATGTAATGTTTACATGATGGTGCACCAGCTCATTTCAGTTGGATAGTACGTAAGTTCTTAATTGAAAAATTTCCACATGGTCGAGGGGGATTCATTACATGGCCTCCTCGGTATCTAATTTGAATACAGTGGATTTATTTCTCTAGCGACATTTCAAGTCCCTGGTTTAAGCGATTCCTCTGCCAGATATCGACACTCAGAACGTATCCACGCTGGATTTTAATAAATATGAAACACTTCAGATACACGATACAGAGTGTACGAAAGATGGATAGCAGGCTTAGGACACGCATCGAAGCAAGAGGTAGGCCCTTCAGGCAAGTTTGTAACATTTGAACTAGCAATAAATGTTTTCTAGAGCCATGTTAACACGAATTTTCCTGTATTTAATGTGATGCTGGAAGGGACAATAAAAATTCATCCTCTATGTCACATTCTCTTCATTTAAAACACTAATTACCTTTCCTGCAAATGATGCTAAAACGCATATATTTTCCTGAGTGGTCACTTGCCACTAACTTTTTAAATGATGGTTTGTTTGATGTGTGTTGCATTGTATTCTTCATTAATTATGTAGTCTATCATAGCACGGAAGCAGGTTAATTGAATAATGGAAGCAAAACTAATCTATTTACTCACGGGCAGTCTCCATAATAATAAAAATAATAATTTTATTGTGGTTTATTATTTTTATTTAGTAATAAGCAAACATTGCTAACTCATACACCAGTAATTATATCCATGTAGTGATACTCCAACATTATTATAGGTTATACAATATGTACCACTTATATCTGTCAACTTTGTACCATTTATTATTCGATTTTCATAATGTGCTAGCACTGTAAGTACCCGTTTAATAACTCATAAAGACAAATACGTCAAATCATTGGTACAATGCCTTGTTATGTTTAGTGGACTCAAACAATTCTGTTTGAAGAACTATCTCTTTTTCTCCAAAAAGACGTAAAATTGGGAACGATTAAGGGTCTAACATGACAAGGAATTCTGGACTGTGTAAATTGATAATCATAATCCATGTTCAACATTGTGGCTCTTAACCATCACTACAATATTCTTCCGAAACATAACTTTGAAGATAAAGGATGCATATAGATTTTCCATCTCGCTAAAGGTTGCCGTAAGATTGGCTGTAAGATTGCTCTTTGCCACGAACGAAGGCACTCCATTTCAAAACTACGGTAATGTATACTTCAGCGGCACAAAGAACTAAATCCAGAAAATTACTCGGAAAAGATAATCATGTTCCGACATACTGCTTATTTCACCCGGTCGTTGCGCACTCTTAGCCCCGTAGTAAGAGCTCGCCTTGCTGATGTATGATGGTAAACTGCCCTGTTATTTTTTTTTTTTTTTCTTTTTCCCGGAGGCCAACAAACTAGCCTCCGACTCTGCTGGCGCTGGCATCGCCGTAGTCCGCCGAGCAGCCAATAAGGCCTCTTCAAGCATGATGGCATCACAAGTAATCCTGATGTCATAAAGGAGATGTACCCAAGCATGCTATCACCCCAGCCCCTACGACGCGGAATGACCCCTGCGATTCGTTCTAGCAACCTCCAGGGCGCACTTCAGCGCCTCAAGTCCTAACGGTGTCATACACGTCATGCTCCGCCACCTTCCCTTAAACGCTGTACTCTCTCTAGCCACTCAATTTCCCAGCAGCTGCTGCCCCGGTTTCCTGGGGGGCGCCTTCACCGCCTCGCAGTGGCGGCTGAAGCATAAATCTACTGATAGTGCCAGAATTACTTCACGTCCTTTCTGTTCGATGACGTGACCTAAGATGCTGTTGCCACCCATACAGCGCTGGAATCCTCGGAGATAGCGAAATATTGCCATCTCATATGTACTTGTTCTTATTGTTATTATTTTTGTTATTTTAGTTATTACTATCGTTATTGTTGTTGTTATGCTTCTTCACGCATTCCATCAGTATCACCAGTTTTCTTACGCAGTTTATGTTCAGTGCCTGCATGTTTGTGCGGTTGGCACCTCTCCAGCCACCTAGACCACACCCTTGGTCTCCTAGCAGGACACCTGATCACTGTTCTGCAGATTAACCCTTTAATGTTTCCAAACACGCGAACTAAATACGCCACACTTTACTTGACCAGCGGTTATCGCCATTGAAATAACAACATGTAAAGCAGAATAAAGCATTTTTGTCTTCACATCCACCGAATCATTTATTTTTTCGTGTAAATGTCCTATTTAATTCTTAGGAAATACGCGTCTTTTTTCATATTTATGTGCAGATCAGGAGCAAAACTTATCATGTACTTCAGATTCACCATAAGTTCTAACGATTGTATAGAAAACGTGGCTACCTAATACAATATTTACTTTATTCGTATTATTTAAATCAAGAAAATACATTAGTGTACTCAACAATGTTTAGTTTTGCTAGTAGACTTCTGTTTTAATCATCGTGTGGTAACAATGCAAGTAACATTCTTAGGAAACAATAGCTGATTTAGTTTTAAGTATGGCCAAGCAAAACTGAGGAATGCATATAGCAAAAGAACATCTAAGAGCAGCTAAAGCTGAGCTTCCATATAATTATACTAAAGCGCATTTTCTTGCAAATTCTACTATTCACCAATCACAACAATGTTTTACAAAGCACTCTTATCAGAGTGCATCTTAACACAGGCAATATGCTTCCCCTTTCATTCTTCTACCCTCCTAAAAATTAACAAAATACACACCAAAAATTCCTATTTCCGTCAATAATCCTATCTGCGATGAAATCCTAATAAGAGTGGGCAAGCATTCTCAAAATCCTTCAAAAGTTACCTTCGGGTTGCAACTGCAGCCGAGTGGTACATTCCCAACGACTTATCAATTCAGATCTCTTCTTCCCCAAGCTGATTGACTATACCCTACATCTCTCCCACAACTTTTATGCCAAACTTCCTGCCAGCTTCAACCACCTCATCCGCGGTTACAAGGGAGCCAGATTTGTGCTAGGACCACCCTAAATCCCATAGGTACTTCGTACCAACTTATCCCCATACCTAAATTCTTCCACTACTCCTTCAACTCACAATCCCTTAGTTATAAAATCCCTTCAATGTACACCACCATTTACTCACCCTCCGTGCTTATTCATCCATCTCAATGCCAGAAAGGTATAGTGTCCCGGTATGGCAAAAGTCGAAATCCCCTCCTCTTTGGAGAGGGGGCAACCTTCAGCGACATCTCAATGGTTGCTGCTGACAAGCAGCAAAATCACTCAGGCTGAACCTGGGTCTGCCAGTAGCACGGCACGAGATGCTATTAGCACTGCTGCTGTCGGTCTGGGTGACTTAATTAGGTGCTGGCCTACTTGAAGCACTAGACTATCCTCTGGGTGGAGCAATGAGATTACTCTCAGGGTATGCGTGGGTATGTATGAGTAAGGATGTCCGTTTCAAATTGATTTAATGACTGCTTCTTTTTATCATCACATCCAACACGAAGTTGCCGACCAAGGGTTACCAATATCAATGTTTAGAGTTACCGTATGTGGAATGCTTATTACTCGATAAAACCTAATTCGTTCTTCACGTACATACGAACCGACAAAAATCTTTCCTCATCATTGCCTTCAACCAACACAGAGGCGGTGACTTTCTTAATCGGCCCCAAGCCGCGGACCGTGTGTCCTTACTGGGCACAGCTGAGCGTGTGTGTGTGTGTGTGTGTGTGTGTGTGTGTGTGTGTGTGTGTGTGTGTGTGTGTGTGTGTGTGTGTGTGTGTGTGTGTGTAACTTTCACTTCTGGAAGCCATCTTTATTCACCCAAAAGTCCTTTGTGACTATTTTGTCCATTGTGATTATTAGTCTCGGTCATGATATTATTAAGGGTCCGAAGAATACCTACTCAAACGGAGTCAAGTGCTATTTCTTTATAACCTTTTGCTACGAAAACTGTTTCTTACGCTTCTTTTGTTAAAACAACTATTCAACCCAATGCTATTAAACTCAACTGCACGTGCACGCGTTTCACAACAAATATACATTCCTTTGAAATCCATTACGATTCTTTATGCATTGCATCCCTTAATTTTGGTATCATACTGATACCAAGGTCGTGGGTTCAAACTCAGATCGATAGATTTTAATTATGCTTAAAGGCGACAAGCTCTTGTTGCTAGATTCACTGTCTTGTAAAATATCTCCTGAGGGTCGAAATTCCAACACACCGTTAGGATTGATATAAACCTGAAAATTGATAGCGTAGTGAAAAAACAAAGAAGTAGCATTTCTGCTGTTATTACAAAGAGTTTAAATATCATCGGTGATGGAGAAGGGCTATCAAACTACCGCAGATACCTATTTCACTCGTTAATTTTTACATTTTCTACCACACAAAAAACATGCATACTTTACTTGCGTAGATTTGCATTTCTCTTGTACAGTTATCCATCTTATTTTTTACGTCAGCTCGAGTACAGCTATTTGTCTAATTCTTAATAAGTAATAACTAATAACTTTTTATAAAATAACTAATAACTTTGTTTATAAACACCCACATTGAATTTTATTACTCTTGTGTAACACTTCCCTCTACACTCTATTCTACAAACTACTCTCAGAAAACTTTATTTTTCTATCTGCTTTTTAATAGACATAAAGTTTTCAGAAAAGGTTTAGTTACACATTTGGTTCTAGATACAAAAAGGATACAGGAGGCTGCATCCAAAGTCAGATATTTAAATAACGGAGCTCTTAATTTTTCAAATTTGAGAAAATACCAAATGGCCACAGCACATTAAAGTAGTATAAACTATTTGAATGGCCAAACAAAACAAATAATATTTCGGAAACAGTTAACTGCACAAATGTATTTATTTGACACATTACATGTCCACAAAGATATGTCCTGGTTATATGTCATGATTTTATGTCCTGGATTTTCTGTGTAGTAAATTTTGGCTGGTTGCTTAAGGTTTTACCAGTTACACAAGGTATACAAGGTTCATTTCGAATGAACAGGACTTCTTACATTATATCAGAAAGCTTCTCACATACCTTTAGTTTTTCATCCAAAGTAGCAATAGAGAGTTCTTCGTAACTGCCCCCTTTGAGGTCCCCTAATAGAAAGAACTTATTTTTAAAAATGTGTGAGTTGAGGGGAGAACAAATTTCAACTAAGAGTTGATAGTAGTAGTGAGTAAAACTAAAGCTGACTAAGTTACGTCATGATGCTTTACTTTTAATTTTCCTACCGATAATGGTCTGGAAATACACGTTTTGAGACTTCCTGACTGATACACATTTTTAGAATGTAGATGTTTTTGTGTAAAGAGCATAATTCAAAAATGAATGGTTGTTTAAATACTTAACTTACTATTTATGTTCAGCGTTTTAAAAGAATGCAACATGAAAGTTTTCAAGAAAATATCCTCATTCCAACTAACCTTTATGTAGACAAATTTCCAAAAATTTTCTTTGTTCAAAAGTGGCTTTTAACTATTTTGATTAAAATACCATATTTTAAAGGCATTTTTATGGTGATGAAATTTATATCTTGTTATTTTCTTTGAATAGCTTCTGAAGTACTTTTTGTCCTGAAAGTTCTTCTTGTATAAAGATATTCATAGAATCTTGCTATAATATACAAAAATAGATCTTTATAAACCACACAATTTATGTCATTTTTACAGATAACCGTTTTCGAGATAGTCCTTATTTTTTAAATTAATATGCATGACTGAATTTTCATGAACATTTTAAAAAATCACCTTTTCCTCTTTTAAATCTATAAATAGTGTAAGCCTTCCTATACCAAACGAATGCCTAGATAGCATCCGCAAGCTATTTTCAAATACTGTAATATAGCTTGAAAGTTACGCGAATGCTATTGTTAGATATGAATTCTAAATCTTTATCCTTGTTTTCTCGCTATTGAAAATTTCAGCATTTTGCATTATTTAAGATGGTCCTTGCGTCGCAGTTTTAGTGTTAGACCAATGAAACTTGCTACACACGTTCTTAGAGACACGGTGAATAGAAATTGTCCTGGGTTTTATTGTGAGATGCATTTAAGCACATTTCGCTACTTCAAAACACAGCAATTTAAAATGTTGGGCAAAAAAGCCATATTCATAGCTTTAAAAACTTCTGGAGTCTAAAGTTATTGAGACAGAGAAACCTAGGGCAAATTTAAAAAATGGATGTATTCGAAACCTGTTGTTAAAACATTAGACCAAAATTTAAGTTATTTTGTCGCAACGGATTTTTAGGTGACGTAACCAAAAATATATAAATTTTACCATATTTAACTATCAAATTAAAATTGATACAATTTGGCTGTTTCATATTTACAGTAAATTACATCTGTGGTAGAAATCTTAAAAATCTAGCGTTATTAGTTCAGGATTTCAAATTTTCAGTCGTAGGTATCCTTAAATGGGAATTATTCGTTTTCTTATGTCCTGATCATACAAATAGACTGAATAGGAATGCTTGTCTGTGTTACTCATCTATTCATTCAATTTCAGATAAGAAGTCAGATACCCGCTGGGTGTAGATCTCAGAGCATCATATTTGTAAACACAGGTAGAAAGCTGTGCATCTTTTGATTCATTAGAATTTTAAACTGAAATGTGAAAAAGAAGTAGCTATTTTCGCTTGAGCTATAATAGAACAAAATGAATGCTCATTGTGGAAAATGTCTGCGGGACTAAGATTCTGAATGGAACTGTAGGCAAGAGTGTGTCTGACGCTATCTCATTCCTTTGATGTCCTTCGTAAAGCTTCTATGGAGCTGATGTTAATCAGGAAAGTGGCTCACGGGGACTCAAATTATGGCGTCAAATGACTCAAGAGTTTTATATTCCGGTGCGGCTATGAGCCATAACACGTGGTTTAAATATCCAGTTAATTGGTAGAAGCTACAACGAAGGAACCAAATAATGACGTCAGAACTGCAACACCCGTATTTTATATCACATTTACGATCTCATTTCCATGATGATGTTGATGATGGTGGTGGCGGTGGCGGTGGTGGTGATATATTTCTGCAACATCACATATGTACTACATGGCAAAGCGAGAAGACGTATCGAAAAAAATATGCAACACAGAGATGTTTACTTCAGCTAATCGCACGTACATGGCGAGACCAGTGTATGTATACTCTGTTCAGATATAATCATGTCTTCTGGACGTAATGTGTCATACATCGGCAGGCGCGAGAAAACATATCATATAGACACACGCAGCTTCCAATCACTTTATTTGTGTTTCGTAACTTACTGTACGTCAACTTACTAACATTTCACTCTTCTAATCGACCAGATAAGATCCAATAAGAGACGATCACAGCGCTGGTCACCTGAAGGTCGATACACCTCAACGCTCTGTCGAGTAATATGTGGTTTTATGTCCCATGACAAGGACTAGTATGACGTGCCATAATTTTTGTGATCTCTCTGAGCACGCGACTTCTCTGGCTATGTACTTTTAGGAAATCAGCTATACCAACCTATTTCCCATATTTGTCCCGACAGCTAGTGTAGATCACCGAGTGTTTTGCGAGCGATAGTTAAATAAAAGCCTTAGAATATAATAAAAATTCTAATCTTCGCGACATTGTGATTCAAAGAACCAACAACAGGTGGCAGTATGATGCACACAAGTGAAATGCTGCCACAGAGTTGCCTGCTTGCGCTGGGCACCAACGAAAATCAACGTTCTCTCTAGGAAACCTATTGAAATCCACCAGCCAATAATGTTCAGTACGGTGACGGATGTTTATCACTGCAGCTACTGTGTAAGAACAGTAGAAAGTTCAGAAACAGTGTAACGTCTATGGCACAATGTGCTGTGACATCAGTCTGTTGTAGCAGTTCATTGTGACGGTGGAAACTCCCAAATTTGAACATTATTCATGACGTGCTGGGTGGGTTACGATACCGCGACCCAGAGCTTTCACATCCACTATACTCTTCAGAACTTTCTCCGAGTGTTTACTACATTTGTTTTTTACTCGTTTAAATAAAACATTTTTCCTTTGTCTATATGAGATAAATTCGCGAATCTAATTCAGATCTCGGGGCGATACCTGTGTGTTCAACATATTTGCCTACTCAGAGAGGTGATGGAGGGTACAAATTTGGTTCGAAAAGACGTGCACCAGACGTGCACACGAGAGTATGTGTAATAATGGTTGACTTAAGCTTCACTTACTTTGCTCAATATATTAAATATATAAAATAGTTAAGGTGTACATTTACTCCTACTCGTGCTATTTCAACAAACTTTTAAGTATAGAAGAACAATGAAAAGGCGATATTATGGTATACATTAGATGAAGAGTGCAAGGATCGTGAAAAGGCATTTAGGACATTGTATGGCAAATTGATTCTGCAAAGATCCTAGAAAACTTCTCAAAATTCCAAAATGAAAATGTCCTCTAAAATGTGACGATCTACACTTGAAGTCTGAACTATCAAAATTACATCACTCTTGCAACACGTGAAAGCACGATCACATTGAAAACTAGAGCTCTCGATTTGTGTGAACTAAAAGAGAATGCGATACAGGTTCTATAACACAAAATATTAAGCGACTGGCACGTCACATATTGTAAATTTGTCCATTTAGATAGAACACAAACGGCAGGATTCCACGCTGAATCCACAGCCATACCCAGTAAGGAAGGAAGAAATTGGGACTTTGACGATTCACCTCGGTGCCAGCATTCGTCATGCAGCTGGTTCTTGCTGATCCCCCGGTAGTAATAGGTGACCACAGCGCCGCCCCTGCGCTGACAGCAACAATTACGGAGCCCAAATTCCACCATGCAGCTCTTCCGCCGACACCAGTGTCCAGAAAGGTTGGATTGGCAGGACCTCGCGGGGAAAAACTAATCCAGCATTCTCTTAGTGACCAAGGAAGGATAACTGCAAAACGATCTCTGGTCAGACTGATCAGTAAACGGAGATCGGCGACTGCCGAATGCGAGTCGCAAACGTTACTGCCAGAACCATTCCGCTCGGTTGCTTCAATTTAATTTAGTATACTTCCAGATCGTGTCGCACGGCACGAAATTGTACGCAGAAATGGTAACATCGTCTGATAATGCCGGCCCTCGTAGCCATGGTTGCTAGAGCGTAGAGGGTCGCGGGTTCGAGTCCCGCTTTGGGCATGGGTGTTTATGTGTATATTACATATGTGTGAAACTAGAGAAAACAGATGCGGAATAAATAAAAAAAACTGTTAAAGAATAAAAAAGAGAATATATATATATATATACCTACGCCAAGTGAAGAATAAAGAATACTCAACAGTTCATGAAAGCATTAGAACTTTTATTTTATCTGCCGATTACGTATAGAATTCTACTCAAGATATATACTAGCTGACCCTGCGGACTTCATACCGCCAATAAAAGTTGTCTGAACTTATAAATAAACCAAATTTGGGAGTTAGTTATTTATTCTACAATTGTGGTGAAGTTTAAATACGACACACTTAAAGTTAGGTTAATCAATTTAAAGCTTTCTGATTAGCAATATTTTTGTCTTTGTTTCTCCTGCGTAAATATATAAAGTTGATGGTTGTCCAACGCGCTAAAACGCGAGTATATTGTCGATGAAAGAAACAGGGGAACTCCAAGTTGATTCCGCAAACTTCCAACGACTGCCCTTGCGATTTATTTATGGTCATTGCAAAGGACAAACACACGGGCAATTGTAGACCTTTAAAATCAAAAGGTAAATCCGTTGGAATCATCGGAATAAGCGGGATCCAGATATCCTCTTGATGATCGTTGCCTCGATGACGTTATTCATTAGTTTTTCACAGTTAGTCTCATTGCATTACACAGTCGTAGTTGGTTAATTTTACGCAGAATGATCGTAACTGATCCTAATTTTGATTTTAAATTGTGAGATGGGAATCCAGGGAGTTCTAATAAATTTAAAAACTCTGTGGGATAGTTGATACGTCATCCTGGTTTATAACTGTGTCAATTGATTTGTACGAGAAAAACTCTCCCGGAAGAAACAGACACTCTAGAACGCAATTCTGACATACCAACACGACTGTTAGAATCATCTGCGTCTCTTGCTCATGAGTGCGGTCAGCTCGTGAAGTAGCTTGTCGCACATTTGACTGACTTCTATGAATAAGTCAGGTCGTCTTCTCCTTGGCACAGTAAAAAACAAGTTTCCGCGAACTTCACAAAAGTCACAAAGGAAGTCAATTAATTTTGTGTTAATTCAATTCACATTCACGAATTCACAAACCGAAATTATAAAGAAGCTATCCGAGGATTCACTGATATTTGACAATAATTGTGTATGGTAAAATATTTGCATTGTTATAGTGTGTTCAGAAATTAATTTCGTGTCTATTCTTCGAAAGGTATACTATCATGCTACATAAAAAAATTCAGTCTTAATAATAAACTATAAACGCTATTTAATAAAATAGGGTAAGTGAAATAGCTTTGAAGACTTTGACAAAGAATGGAATATCTTTCTACTTTGCAGTGCTTTTGTTTGTCTAAAATAAAAGGTGTACTATGTGTTTTGTAAAATTTTGCGTGCGTAATTTTATATTTCGTTAGTAACCCGGTTCATTATCATTTGAGGTTTTGTTTGTCACCTTTTAGATCTTTCTTGGACTTATACAAATATTTCAAAATCTAAATTAGGCAAATCGGTTCAGCCGTTCTCGAATTTTTGCGAGACTAAAAAACTTCAAATTATATTTACCTCTTTAAAGCACACAAGCCAAGTCAAATATATTTTTGAAGGCACTCGTACTTATAAATTTTTATGAATTCAAAGATTCCAATAGCTATACTTTGCTTAAATAAAAAATCGTTACTCGTATTTCTCTTTGACCATACAAAATAAACAAAACCTCAAAGTCATTCCTAGAGCCCAGATTTTGATGACCTGAAGGATATTAAAATAACCTTAAATTGATGACTTTGTCCTTAAAATGTATTAAAATGGCCTAAAACAACAAAGAATGTCTTAAAAATTGTCTTCACTTGTTCATCTCTTTGCACATTTCACTCATAGCTTACGACTGAATACTGAATTACAATTCGTGAGAAACACCTTTTTAAGTTTTTAAAACTGAATAATGTCTGTTGCTAACTATTGTAGACTTACAAAGAAGGTTCTTTCAAGAAGATACAGGGGTATTGTTAAACCGATAAATATTATGACTTTGTGGGTTCGTAAAATTAAAGGTCTAGTTTGCAGAAATTCAAAATTCTGTTTTATTTCAGTATAAAGACTTTTGTACACCCCTTACAGGTTCTAAAAATGAAGTGTCATACTGGTTGCTTCACCACACATAAACGAACAAAATCACTTGCGGTACACTTCAAAGGTCCACTACACAATTAAAAGTTCTCCATTTTCAACTCAAAACTCCATTAACAACTGAATAACTGCGTTGACAGCCGTGGCACTTTTATATCTCCAGTCACTATTTCTAGAAATTAGTGGAATTCTCCGTAAAAACAAGATGGCAAGAGAAAGACGAAACTTCCAGACATCTATCTGTCTCCTTCTTTCTCTGTTTCGGCAAGCTTTCATCTCCGCCGTGCATTATCTGTCTCTTTTGCGCGTACTTGCCGCGCCCACCGCAACAATGCCTCGCGACAATATTGCGGGTTTACAGTTGTTCTTCAGAGAATACTTCTTATCTGGCAGTACATCAGCAATTTCGCAGTTCTTTTTCAAGTGCAGTTTATTTTCCCTTTTAGCAAAGATAAGTTTGTCTACTGCACCTTCCACACGAGTTGCTACCGATTTCACCAATTCTACTTGATTGTATTTTCGAGGAAATACTTGTTTTTACTTCTTGACCTGATGAACTACAAATATCACTTCACGTGCAGTGGCTAGTGGTTGAAGACTTCATTGTAACAGTAGACATGATGCGAACCTCAAAAGTAGGAGGTAGATTTACTCCAAAAATTTTTACAGGTCAAGTCTCTCGTATAACAGACGTAAACCATTTTTTTGATGTATTAATCTGTGGTTGACAAGTCCACATGTTTTACCAAATATAAATATGGGAGCCGTATGAAAATTAATATTTCGATTTTGTAGTTTTAAAACTTTGTGCTACTAAAATAATAATTTTGCATCCAAAGTAGTAAAAATTACAAAAAGCTTAAATTCTTAAAAATGACATCTGTAGGGAAAAAAGTGCCATATCAGATAAAATGTCTAAAAGTACAGAAAAAGTGTGAATACTTCCCACAAAGCAGCACCCTAGCGACATCAGGAAAAAAGTTGCCAAGTCATCCAAACTAGCGCCCTACTCATCACATCGTAACCAGATATTAAAGGATCTGACTATCGCTTAATCCTATTACATTGTCGTATTCCTATTGTACTTAAAAGGAAACACGTGCCTATGTAATACAATAATTTCAACAAACGTTTATCCTCATTAACATGAATTAAATATTAGAATAAGGTTTTCTGAGAAACGATGTTTAAACTGTGTAGAGAACTCTACCGACTGAGATAGCTCCGCGTTAAAGTATAAGGGTTCAATTCCCGTCTAGAGTGCTGTTTGATCAATGTTTCGTTTATCGCCTTCTCTGGACAACTACAGCGGAGGAGCGGTCTTCGAACCTAGAATTAATTGTGCTTCTGTGTTTCCTGTGGCTCCTAGTCTCCTGTGATTCCTGAACTTTATCCCTTGATCCTTCAAGGTGTTAGCCATACTGGTTGTCTAATTTTTTTTGGTTAAAATTTAAAATAAATTGATAGTTCAACCGTTTTGGGATCAGTTTACAACTGCTGAGTATGAACAGAAGGTATTCTTTTAAAACTGAAAATAATAAGTGAGAGTTACCTGCAGTAATTTAAAAATGTAGATATATCTCGATATCATAGGCGATCTGGAAGGCAGGACTTCGGAAAACCGCAGAGCGTTATAGGGTTGTATCTTTGGCCTTCACCAGACAAGATTTATTGGTCTAACAGAATTATTAACCGTTTCGTGGTGACGACTCATGTTTGGTTTATTGGTTCATTTGACTTTGGTAGGCCTGAAATACAGTTTTAATTGTGTAGTTGCATTTTTGTGCTTGTTTTACTGCTCCTACTGAGTTTTAGTAAAATAACTCAATATTCTTGGTGATCATGCAACTGCTGACTGTTCTTTGAGTTCACACGTATTATTGTGATGCTGGACAAAGAATCTTCGTTGAGTAGAGCCTTTCTGTTCTATCTACTCTTGTTTGAGTTTTTGGAGCATTAGATGCTGGTATTGATAACACTGGTCAACAGTTTATTTTGAATTCTGTTACATAAGATTTTTCTTTGCCAATTCTTGATATTTTTGATCTGATTTCAAATTTCAAATCGGTTTTGCTCTCCATGCTCTGCTTTTCATACAATTCGAACTTTTCTATTACAGCTGTATGAGGTTGCATATTTAGGTTATCGATAGGTTGTGATACTGTACATTTTCTTCTCTTAGATCAGTTGTCTTTCATTATGGCTATGAAGAGACGTCAATGTAACAATCGTTAGGTAGTTTCTATTACGAGGGCTGTTCAATAAAGAATGATCACATTTTTTTGACAACGTACCTTTACTCATCCTCATAATTTTGATGGCCCTTCTCAAAATAGTATCTCCTGAATACGATGCACTTGTCCCAGCGTTTCTGCCAGTCTTCAAAGACATGCTGGAAACCATTTTTGAGAGATCCTTCAAAATCGCCTCCGTAGCCTTCACCACTGCTTCTGATGATGGATAATACCTCCCAAGAAGGCGTTTCTTCAATTTAGGGAATAGAAAAAAGTCACATGGGGCTAAATCCGGACTATAGGGACGGTGAGAGATGTACTTCACATTGATTTTTGCAAGATATTCAGCAACAACATTGGCAATATGCGGCCGCGCATTATCGTGGTGCAGCATCCAGCCTGCTTCATGGGCATGTGGTCTTTTGCGTCTTATATGGACTTGCAATGTTTTCAGGACATCCCTGTAGTCCTGTCCAGTTACTGATGTGTGTGCAGCTACAACATGCCGATAAACCATTTCACGAATATCAAAGAATGAGATGACCATATCTTTCCCAGCAGAAGCAACCACTTTTGCCTTTCTGAGGGTTGGTGATGAAGTAGATTTCCACACTGAGCTTTGCTATTTGGTCTCAGGATCAAAATTATGTAGACAAGTTCCATCAGCAGTGATTACGTTTGAAAGAAACTCCGGATCTTCCTCTAACATCAACTTTAACTGCAGTGGTAGGTGATACTGAACATGTCTGAACTTGCCTGGTTCTCACAGGCGTGAACCAGGAGTACCAACAATGAAACTAATACGGCGTGTTTGTTTCACATTAAGCTAACAGAATACAAGAAGATTGAAATTTAATGCGAAAAATTATGACGGTAAAAATTATGATCATTCGTTATTGAACAGCCCTCGTATATTTGTGAATATTATGCCCTTACTCATCAAATACCAATATGAGACAAACTTACAGAACGTACTTCGAACTTACTCTTAATGACCAACTCAAACATGCCCCCTTACTGTATATCACAACTTCTGCCTAAATGAACGAAATGAAAGCATAAGAAAATCTCATGTAGATTTTTGTAGTGATAATATAAAGGAAGTTTGTACGAAAAACAGACACAAAAATATCATATCCAAATATCTCCTCTAGAATTAAAGCAGCTATACATTCTGATGAGCTAATACATCCAGTGTTTACGTATTTATCCATCTGTAGAAGCGGATAGCAACCAAAAACCCCGAGACTGTGATGAAAGTGACTTTGACGTGAATTCCTCTAATGTCTCACATTCCTGAACTTCACATCAGTTTAACCAGTCTGAGCTAAATATCCTGATACAAGATTTGGGTCTCTCTAAACTTGCAGCTGAATTGCTAGGCTCCACATTAAGGAAATGAGTATTAAGGGTTACAGTAAAAGTGTCATATTATTGAAAGCAAGAAGTCCTTTATTCATATTTTATAGAAGAAAATAAGTTTGTTTATTGTCATTTCAGATCTTTTCCAGATATTAGAGATTACACTCTACAATTCAGACGACCGCATTTATTTTTAGACAGTTCAAAGTGCAGTCTAAATGTGCTTTACAACATAGTGGAAATGTCTGTGCACCTGTTCCAGTTGGTTACAATACGACATGGCTGTTTTTAACCTACTGAAATACGAGAAGCACAAGTGAACGATATGCTTCGTCCTCAAACTGGTTAATTTTCTGCTATGCCAATAAAAGGATTTACAAAGTGTTTCTGCTTTATTTACAAGTGGAATAGCCGAACACGAGATAGGCACTGGAATCGGAAGGAGTGACCCTCACATACGTGAGGCTCTACAAACGGGTGTACCAAATGTCAATGATCCAATTGTCAGTCAAGAACAGAATTTTCCCTCCACTGTATATCAAACTGGGTTTGATTGAACAATTTGTTAAAGCATTATATAGAGACAATGAATGCTTTCAACATGTAGTCAGTGCTCATTCTGCTTTGTCCCTTGTGGAGATCAAAGCAGGAATGTTTAATGGACCCAGATTCGGGAATTTATCACAAAGGTGAACATAAAGCAAAGGGCTGCGTGGGTGTCATTCACTGCGGTAATAAAAGGCTTCCTTGGTAATAAAGCAGCTGCTATCTATGAAAATCTCACAGCTGATATGTTGTCAGAAGTTCGTGTATTGGATGTAGTATCTATAAGTAATATAAAGTTCTCTCGATAAAGTCTCTGACAACTTAGGAGACGGAAATCAGATGGTTCAGTCAGAACATGAAGACTATGGGAGAGTACTATCAAGGTAGATGGGACAAACAGTGTTAAACATCTACCTGAAGTTGTCCACAAACGAACAGCTTAAAATTAACATTTCTATCTCAGTAGAATGAACAAGTGACTTCTATCGGTAACACCCTTCATCTGCTTCAGTTTCTACACTTGATGGATTTAGACTGTTTCCATTTAATTTTATTAACAAGATAAGCTCTAGAGTAAATCAAATATCTATCTACCTACTTTGTGATTTATTGATAAAAACAAGAACTGCTGACGTTTACTCTCACCAAGGCGGCCCGGGTTCGATCCCAGGTGACCGCAAAGTGAGATATGTGGTGAATAAACGGCACTGGTTTCCCCCGCCATCTTATTCCACACGCGCCCATCTTCATTTTACGTATACAGGATGTCCCACCTAACTCTGCGACCTCAAATATCTGTGAAATGAAACAAAATATGAAAATTACAATTGATAGGAATGTACCTATGTCAGGTTCTCATACAATGAGAAGGTATACACAATCCAAAAAGGTAAAAAAATAATACTTCAAACACCAAGTTGCGTTTTCTCAAAACGAAAAGTTTATACTTGTTTAGAACCTATGGCTACACATGCAAATATAGGTTTAAAAGATAGTGATTCGCCTTTAATAGAACAACTAATGGAACATGTATGTTTATTTTAGCAAAATGACAACTAGAGCTACAATAATGATAAACTTGGTTCCGCTTTTCTAAACACATTTACTAGTGGCCTATAGCCCTCAGAAACTTCATTGTTGTGCATGACATCCGGCATGGAAAATGCACTCGCAAATCACCAGTAGTGTCTTGTCCGATGAAACCGTGTCACTTCAACAGATGTTCGAAGTGCCCTCCGGTTGCTTCAATGCACTTTTGGAATCTGGTAACAAGAGAGTGTTGCACTGATTGCAGTGTTTCTACAGATATTGTCTCACACGCTGCAGCAATACGATGTTGCATATCCTCTACTGTAGTTGGCGGTTCTTGATGCACTCCATCTTTCACTGTGCACCAGAGAAAGAAGTCTAATAGCGTCAAGTCTGGAAACCGAGCTGGCCATCGCACAGGACCTCCCCATCCTATCCACCTATTTGAAAACTTTGCGCCCACAATGCCTCTGGAAACTTGTGCATAATGTGCGGGACATCCATCCTGCTGGAACCATATTGATGGACGCATCTCCAATCCCACATCCTCCATGAGGAGGGGTAGAGCTTGTTGCAGAAATGATGCATATTTCAGAACGTATGAGGTTTAGAAACGTGTATTATAACTAATTATAGCTCTAGTTGTCATTTTTCTAGAATAAACATCCATGTTCCATTTAATAAAATGCAACTTGGTATTGGAAGCGTTATTTATTTACCTTTATGGATTGTGTATACCTTCTCATTGTTTAAGCCCCTTACATAGGTACATTCCTGGCCAATTGGAATTTTCATATTTTGTTTCATTTCAGAGATATTTGAGGTCACAGAGTTAGTAGGGACACCCTGTATATGTGTCACCTCCTTCGGTGCCGCATGTGGTAAAAGCGGGCGTTAAATGGCACACATTTTATTTTGCTGAGATTTGGCGATTACAAAAAAAAAACTGCAACTTTTAGCTCAGTTCTGAAACAACACGCACAAATTCGGTAAAAACAATTGATGATAGCAATGCAAGAAAAAATGTTTCTGGCCAGTGCAATCCAGCGTGGTACTTACCTGTAAATGAAGGAAGTCCACAAAATCCAATACGCAGGATATGAAGCAGAGACCTCCCGACGCTACATCTTTTCCATGTCGCTCGATCTTGGTTAATATTCATATGATGCATGAAAGGAACAACAGCGATAAAAGACTTGCAAATAAGGACTATAAAAGCTTTAGGCAGATAAAGAATAAATTTACACTTTTAATGTTTCTAATTGTAAATTAATATGCTCTTGAAGGTACTCAAGCTCTGATTAAACGGGCGGCCTTAAATATTAATATTACGCCCTTCTACAAGGTGGAAATAAAGGAAATAAATGCCATACGGTAAGCGAGTCTTAGACGGGAACTATATAAGAACTAATTATCACTTCATCCTTTTACTTTCTCTACAGCTTGCCTATGGTGGGGGAGGGAAGAACTGTATTTCAATGAAGAAAACCTGATATGCTGTACTCACATGACATTCTCTGCTCTTCCATAAACGCTTATTCTTTTATATCCACTGTGTTTATCTGAACTGTTTTATTGCATATGTTGGGCTGGTACTGTTAGACTTTTAAGGACAATGCCATTTTGCAGCACTGATTTACTATGGTACTGTTGATTTTATGCAACATTTTGTTCATCTCTTTGTAACTATTAACAGTGTGTTGTTAATAAAGCGAAATAAGAAATTTAGTAAATTTCTCTAATTCTCGACGGGCATATCTCGTAGTAGATGCAAGGGCAATATGAGAATGCAGTAGGCTTAAGTGAAGGTTACATTTTTTGGAGGTGGTCGCCATGTTATGACTTTGTAATTCCTTTCTCTTTGCGTAGGAATAGATACAAAAACCAATAAGGAATTCCCATCTGAGAAAACTATAGGTATTTGAAAATTCTAAAGAAATCACAAAGAATATCTCGGAAATAGTTCATTCCACAGCAATAATGTATTATACATACATTGTTGTAATGAGGTCTACATGTTTGTGTTAAAATATTTTGTCTATCTCTTACGGTTTACCAGTTATGCAAAAGTCGTTCATAATTTAGAATACTTCATAGGATATTCCCAGAAAAGCTACATTTATTTGTCATGAACATACCTATAATAGATTGTCGCGAGCATTGTTGTGACTGGCGCGGCCGGCGCGCGCAAAGGAACAGACAGTGCAACGCGGATATAAAACCATGCCGAAACAGAGAAAGAGACAGATGGCTAACTGGAAGGTTCGCTTTCTTGATTGTTATATAACATTCGACTAATTTCTAGAACAATGAATGGAGGTATAAAAGGAAGCCGAAGTTAGCTGACAGTGGATAGTCGTAATTGGACTCGATAATTGTGCGGCTATTTGAAAGTGAACTTTTGTTTATTTACGTGTGGAGAATCCACGAGAGATTGTGTTGGTCTCATGTTACGTAATTCTGCTATTGACATGACTGTACAACGTGTTTCTACGGAAAAAAGGGCAGTTTGAATTTCTGCAAACTTGACTTTTAATTTTATGAACCCACAAAAACACAACATGGTCTTCTAATCCAAATAATTAGTCATTTTGAAGCAGATTGCGAAAATTGTTCCTTGTTGTGGTAGTTTGAGTTGGAGAATTATTGTGAATATTTTCGTGCCTCATCCTAGGATATGCGTAATTTAAATATACGTAAGTATCAGGTTGATATTTAGTTCTCGTTTTTTGAGCTATCTAATCACAGCTTGACAAGAGTACATGCGGTCCCATATACACACATTTTCTAAAACTGCTATTCCGGATTTATAGAATCTCTAAATATATACTTCCGGTAAAACTTCGACATCGAAGTAGAATGGGTAGATTGCACCATCTCGGCTACCTAATGTACCAATAGAAAAGGTGGAAACCTATACTCAGTGTATATAGTTAGTTTTTCCTGCTGTATGAATACGTACAGGAAAATACTAGAACCGTATACAATCTATGTACATATTACACAGACACAAAAATAATGCAATCAGTGTGGAGAAGACTTCAACTGTATGTATTATAGTAAAATTGCAGTTTTAAGTATATTTAATTTGTCATGGGAATGTCTTAAGTATGTGATATTTTAATTAAAAATGTTAGCGTAATTTTAGAGAAAATTTAAACTATATTTTATCGTACAGATACTTGTATAAGACACCGTTTCTCTGGAGAAACGACATAAGAAAACTTGGACTTTAAATCAAAGTGATAGTTATTAATGTCAACGAGTGGGATAAAGTAAATCAAATTCACTTGTTGCTTCGGTAACGGGTGGGATAAAGTAAATATATAAATGGTTGATTACAAATTTTCTATAACCTTTTAACAGCACTATCAAACATTTTTATTCGTTAACTAGCTGACCCGGAAAATTCGTTCCGTCAATAAAGGTTGTCTGAACGTATCTATATAAATAAAACAAATTCGGATTAGTTATCTATTTATTCTACAATTTGTTGTGAAGTTTAAATACAACACAGTTACAGTTAAGTTAATCAAATTAAACCTTTCTGATAAACAATATACTTTTGTCTTTTTTGTTGTGCGTAAATATATAAAGATGTTGGTTTTCCGACGCGCGAGCACGCGACGTTTAATAATTGTCCATGAGAACAACAGTTAAACTCAAAGTTGATTCCGCAAATTTCCAACGACTGCCCCTGCGACTGATTTATGGTCATAGCAAAGGCCAAACGCACGAGAAATTAATTTTGTGTCTAATTTTCAAAAGGTATATCAACATGCTGCATAAAAATACAAACGATAAACGATATTTAATAAAATATAAGTGAAATATCTTTGAAGACTTTGGCAAGGAGTGGGATATCTTTCTACTTTGTAATGCTTTTATTTATCGAAAATAAAAGAAGGTGTATTCAAAATATTCTCGCGATACACTCACGCCATCTCCTGGTCTAGCATTTAATTTACTGCAAACAGTCTTTTGTTCAGGGATGCGAGTTTTGATAGTGTTTTGTCTTGCTGATTTTTTGTGTTATCTCAATTTAGTATTTATAACATTTCTTATTCAGTAATATCCTGATGATGGGAGTGATGTACGCTCCCAAAACGTCGATTTCTAATCGTCTTTTCACCTGGCTTGTTTCCCGAGACTATCTGGAACACATTCGTCGCCAAGAATGCTTCCGGCCTTATTTTATAAAAGAGGGTGTATGTGTTCCGTGAAAATTTGCGTGTGTACTTTTATATTTAGTTAATAGCCCGGCCCATATTTACTTCAGGTTTACTTTCACATTTTAAACCTTTCTTGGACTTATAAAATATTTCAAAACCAAAATTAGGCAAATCAGTTCAGCCGTTCTCGACTTTTTACGAGAATAACAAACGTCAATTCATATTCAAAACGACGCCGAAGGAACATGTAGAAGTAGTTACTCAGCTTCTATGTGACACATATAGATAGTTTTTACCCCAATAGAACTGCATAAAGAATGCTCCAGAATGAGTGTGGATTAGGCAGTGACAGGAACAACGACGTGTGCCTCACGCTGTCGGAGTTCGCAGGTATAGGTCATACGTCGTGCCGTGTGCTGTAACTGTTTGTAAACATACCGGCATACTCCGCAGTAGCTTGCTGCCATTAAGAATTTCTTTGGCTTATGAATCCGCAACAGAAAAGATGTGTTTAATTATTGCTTAGGAGTATTTAACGTGATCCAAAATTCCGTTATAGCAGTCCATGATGGCAAATAAGCTGGTGGACATATGCAACTTATACCTTTTAGAGGGAGAGTATTTAAGCATTAAATGATAAACAGAACAGAAAACAACATCAAAGAATTGTATATAAATTAACCAAAACTAAATGACTCATATAATGAGACGAACATTTTATTTCACGTGTTTGATAATACTAAATAAAGCATTTGTAACTGAAAAGGAAGCTGTTGATATTTACAGTTAGTGGTTGAAAGTATTGTACAATTAAGAATATAACTAAATGCTCTGAAGTTAAACATGTAATATTTAATGCTGCATAAAGTTATACCTAACAGAACTTCGAAGCTGCGACACCGAAATTCCGACTAGTTAATGAATAAACTGCGCAACGGCTATAATCGTTCGGTGTCGTTTTGAAACAACCTGTACATATAGACTACATGAAAGTGAACTTGTACACCACCACACAAGTTAATACCTCCAAATGGATTATAAGTAGTAAGTAACATTACCAGTATTTATATAATTGCAAATAGGAACACTCGTTTCCACCTTACAGTAATAAAGCTACAACTTCTTCCTTTGCTTCATTTAATATATCATTTGGAACCGATATATTAACTAATATATTAACTAATTTAACTAGTTTAAGGAAAGTAGCAAAAACAAAATTAGTATTCATTCATAGCCTACCATATTTTATAATTATAAGTATGCCGCAATTCAATTCCTTATTATAAAATAATGTGTTATCCAAGTGGACAAACCTCTATTACAACTCGCAAAACTTGAAACGCTCCCCTTGGGGTCGCGTTCTAAATAGCTCTACTAATGGATAGACTGTCTATCGACTTGAGTAATAAATTATTATTTTTCTCATTAACGGGTAGTTGGGAGTATGGAAATGCTTTTAGAAATCTTGAACTGACAGGTTCGTACTAAAATATGGGATGTCATTTTACATTTTTTCTCTCGTAATACTGTAAAGAGAATACAATTCCAAAGCCACCACATAGAGATGAGCTCTTAGAAGATTTGACTATCACTTAAAGTTTAATAAATTCTCGTATTTCCTTTGAACCTATATGGAAATATGTAGTAAAACAATTTCTATAAATTTTAAACCTCGATTAACGCGAAGTTAATAAAGAATGGAGAGAGGAAAACATGTGATGTAACACATCAGAATTTTAAACCGTATACTTTTTTTATTCCAACTTAATACTGGACGTGAAAACGTTGATAAAATCTCTACAATAAGTACAGATTGTACATATTGTTCATATTGTACAATATTTCCTCTACCTTCTGGGAGGTGGGAGAGAAATTTTTATATTTTGATATGGATAGCGAGTAATACAATCGTTGTTTATTTTACTCCTCTGCCATTTTAAACTGGAATAGTGCGCATAAAGGTCAGGCGTAACGTTTGGAATCGAAAACACGGACAGCGACGTTAATGTAAACATCGGAGTTGCCACAAAAGCGAAACAAAATGTGCTGCATTTGATGAATAAAGGCTTGTAACTAGTAAGTGATGCCATAGACTTTACGACCTATTACCATTTTGAAAATTCAGATTACCTTATTATTATCACTAGGTGGCTTACTCGACGTTGCAAAATTAGTTTGTTAAACTCTAATGATGAATTAATTAGTTACATTTAACTTCCGCGTTCATTATGTATTTCTTGTATTATATATAAGCTCGAGGTTATCTACCAGGGCAATCCACACAAAGTGAACACTGACCTCCCCTCTAATGGCCAGGGAGTTACTGAGTTGTCCCAAAAGGGCGCCCAGCGCCTCCGTGGGGCTTTCCATAGGGCAAGACCTAGACTAACAAGCCCCCCATCTGGTCCTATACTCAAGACGGGATGGAAGTGGATACGCCACTTGCGCGCGCCAACCCCAAAAGGGAAGGCAACCGATATGACCTCGGTAAGGCCACCTGGTGATATAGCAAACCTTCTACTAGCTATGCAGGCTAGTACGCGGAAATATATGGCTTCCCTCAACCCCATCCGGAGACGTATCCGATCTCCCACGGGTATCGGGAACCACTGCCCCCTCCAGTCCAACCCAATCCGAACAACTCCCAATCGGGGAGGGGCTCGAATGTTCGGCCCGAGGTTCCTCTAGTAACGTCAGAGGTACCACGAGTGCTAGGGGTCCGCAGCGCCCGCACCACGGCAGCTGAAGGGGACGAATCCCCTCCCCTAGGGGATCTCTTGTACTACATTGATACAGATGATTTATATTGTAAGTCCACTGTTTTATTTCTTGTTATAAAAAGCAACTGGTGCGACAGCCCTAAGAGGGCCAAGGCCTACCAGCCCAACTGCCGGCCTCACGCCCACTTACGCATGGCACAGGTGGGCGATCATCCAACCGATACGGGGAGGAGATGTGGTCAGCATCTTGGCATCCCCCCCAGCCGGAATGTTGGGTTTCGTGACCAGGGCCGCTTATCTAGCTTAAGCTCCTCACTTTCCTCACGATGCTGAGTGGGCACCGGTCCTATACCTGGGATCGAAAATCCTCACCCCATGCGTGGGATCGAACCCGGACCACTTTGCATGGCCAGGGACCAAGGTATGCTGCCTTAGCCCGCTATGCCACGGTGCAGGACATTCCTCGTTATAAGTTCGTAAAATCCCAAATATTCCAAATAACGGATGAAAAATACCCGGATAATCTTCGAAGTTCTGAAAATGGTGCGTAGCGTGTGAGTTACCTAGCCTTTGGTGGTGGGATAATTTTATTCTAAATATTATGATATTGTGACTTCGTGGGTTGGTAGAATTAAAAGTCTTGTCTGCAGAAATTTAAAATGCTCTATTGCAGTAAAAGAACGCTTTGTACAACCCTTGCAGCAGCAAAATGACGTAAGATTGACAAACAACCATTTTCAAGGTCGTCTCGTGGCTCAGCTGCACGCAATAAAACAGAGAATTCGCTGCGGTAGAGAAATGTCCACACACGCACACTACTGTACAAATGCAGCTCAACTCAACTAACAACTGACTGCCGCTCTAACACTTTGCAGTGTTTTTGTAACTCCAGTCATTGTTGTAGAATGCAGTAGCGCTCCCGTGGCAAGAGAAAGACGGAACTATCCCGACATCTCTCAGTCTTTTTCTCTCTCTCGGCAAACGTCCAGCGCGCGCGCGCTACTGTCTCTTTCTTTCCCGCCCACGCGTGAGCGGCACTGGCTTGTCGCAGCTCCAACGAAACGATGCGATCGGTTACAATATTTAAATTTTAGAATTGGGCGCCTTCCTTTTGGTCTCATTTTTGTTTAGTAATATAAACACTATATGATATCCAGATAATATAGAAATCTTTAACCATAGAGTGAAATAATATTCTGCACTGGCAGGTCATCAATTAACCTTTTTGGGAAACATGCTCTGCTACCTTCAAGAAAAATAGACTTTTCAGTTAATACAATATATTAGTTCTCTGATTTTTGGATAGGAATTTTCTCTGTGCACACTTTCATTACATACCCATCTACCGTATTTTATAAATAACTGTTGCAGAAAAAAAAAGAGAGATTGGAATATAGACTTTTATCCTCTGTTTGCTGAAGTGTAACTTAATGCTCATGCTCTGTACTTCCTGTAATAAAAACTAACCGAATTTTATTCTGTGGAATAATAAGAACTATTTTCTAATTCATGTCATCCTCAACTAAAAACCAAGCTATTTTTGGTAAACATTTCCATTAAAACTATATTGAAGGGCTTTATACATCCTTTTTAATACTTCATAAATTAGAAGGTTTGTCCCTCATCCATCAGTACAAATTGGACGTTTCAGTGCGTAATAATTATCAAAATTATTGAGGGGTTTTGGTGATTAGATACTCAGTTTATCTCGTTATAATATTAAAATATGAATGTAGATTAAGATTACATTAGAATAAGCTTTTTGTATCATATGTGAACGAGAATTGCCGAAGTTTTTGTATGACGTAGCTGAGATAAACAAGTTAAATTTATAGTACAAGATCTTTCTTTCCTTGTGCGAGGGAAATCTGAAAAGTTTCCGACCTCAACATGAAGATGGCTGCACTCGTAAATAAAAGCTAGTGAATTTCATTGTTCATCTGTTGACAGTTACTCACCAAAGTTTCAGCCATTTTGGACTCTCAATTGCTTGTAACAGTCCTTTGAGTGAGCTGATGTGACTGTTTTTATAAAAATAGACAAAATCTGTTATCGAACTGTCAAAACATATTTGTTTTTGAAAGGCAATACGTCTACGCAAATCAAAGACGAGTTGGACTCTGTGTATGGGGACTCTGCACCATCATTTACCACAGTGAAATTTTCAGCAGCAGAATTAAAACATGGCCGTAAGAGCTTGGGAGACGATGAACGTTTGGGACGTCCAAAAACTGCAACTACCGACGCAAACATCGCCAGAGTTCACCAAATGGTGCTAGACGAATGCCAAATTAAAATGAGAAAGACAGCAGAGGCTATGAACATGTCAAAATAACGTGTTTGTCACATATTAAATCAACAGTTAGACATGAAAAAGTTGTCCGTGCGTTGGGTGCCGCGTTTGCTCACGTTAGATCAACAACGTTTTCGAATGAACATTTCCAACGCTCTTTTGGCGCAGTTTAGGCGCAATAAATCCGAGTTTTGGTGCCGATTACTTACTGTAGTTGAAACTTGGATACACCATTTATACGCCCGAAACAAAAATGCAGTCCAAACAGTGGACTGTAAAGAGCGAACCGACTCCTCGCCCCCCCCCAAAAAAAATGTTTTTTTTTTCGGCTGGGAAAGTGATGGCAACTTTTTTTGAGGGATAGTCGTGGAATTTAATGTATTATCTTCAAAAAGGAAAAATAAATAACATTACAGGAGCATACTACGCATCATTACTTGACAAGCCGAAGGAGGAACTTGTGGAAAAACGACCACATTTGCAGAAAAGGAAAATCCTGTTTCACCAAGACAACGCACCGTCTCACACCTCAGCGGTTGCAATGGCGAAAATCTACCAATTTCGGTATGAACTTCTTGATCATCCGCCTTACACACCAGATCTAGCCCCAAGAGACTTCTTTTTGTTCCGTGATCTGAAAATTGAGCTCTGAGGACAGAGATTTTCGTCAAATGAAGAGGCAATCACCTTCTTGAACAATTATTTTGCAGAGAAAAACCCGGAGTACTATTTGGACGGGTTACAGAGTTGGGAGCATCGCTGGGAGAAGTGTGTAGAATTACAAGGAGACTTTGTTGAAAAATAAAATAAAAAAAATGTGAAAAAATGTCTTGTATCTTTATTAGGTCGGAAACTTTTCAGACCACCTATGTAAGTTACATAAAGTAAATGCATTCCACCCAACAATTCCAAACGATATTTTTCACCAAAAACACGCACCCAAATGCCCGCCCATCTGTCTGCTTGCCCACATACCTTCCTGTAGCAGGATTACTCAGAAATGAAAAGTCAATATAATAAACTGGTGTTTAAGTTCATACATTTTCCAAGAATGTAACCGAAGATCTTGAGAATATTTCCGTGCTCCAAAGTTACATTTTTACGAAAAAAAAAAGTGATTTGTTTTCTGAAAAAACGACTTTGATTAAAATACCTTATGTTTGGGGCATTTGAGCGATAAGTGAAACATGTATCTTGAATTTTCTGCAAATAGCCTGGCAAATCTTCTACATTCTGAGTGAGTTTCGTGTAAGTGTTAAACCATAAGAGATAGAAAAAAGCCTTAGTACACAAGAAATGTGGGTTACGTTAAAGCACACAATTTATGTAAAATGATGTTTTTTTCTAGCGTTAAACATTTAGGATATGCACTTTGTTTTTGGTTTCTATTTTCAAATAGTTACTTTTTTTTCAAGTGCTAAGCTCTTATTCGGTTTTGCTCGTGGTCAAGCAAAGAACACGGAATTTGAAAGGTATACCATAGCTAACCGCTTTATAAAGTCTGCCCATTGCTTTAGTCTGCTGTGTATGACTACATTAAAATGTGTAAATGTGTAACGAAAGTTAATTTCGGTTTGCAAGAAGGGTATGAGGGATTACCTTTTTGTACACATTTTTTTTAATTTTTCATCCAAATTTAAGTTATATCAGACGATGAATGAAATGGGTGAAATGATACTCAAATGAGCCCAGGGTCCATAGAGCTTAGTTATACAGCATTCATCTCTAGGATAAGGGAAATTTCCTGGAAAATCCCCTTTTCCAGATAACTCTCCTGACTGAGATTCGAACTAGGGGCCTCTTGAACGTGAAGCAGACACACTGCCAGAGGTCGGCCTTTTTGTACACGGGTGGGAAAAGAAGGGCTTGAGAATAGAATTACAGAAATATTTAGGTAGACAAATAATGTTATGCATTAATGATATATCCTGCAGTGTAGCGCGATTGGCTAGAGCGTGGAGCTCTGGTCCATGAATATGGAATACGTCCCGAATGGGTAGAGCATACGAATAACTGCAAATTTTACATTCCAGGTGTAGGACCGATGCCCACTTAGTAATGTCAGAAAATTCGGAGCTGCAATAGACAGCGATTTTGGCGAAGAAAATAAAAATTCCGGGTGTAGTATTAATGATGCTGGTCCCATCACGTCTCTGTATCGGTTGGATGTTCGCCCAGAGTTACTGCGATACGTCGGCGTGAGGTTGGCAGGGCGTTAACGCTACAAGATCATCATTATCGTCATCATCGTGTCAGTGGCCGATAATGATCATGATATAGCTGGGATGAATAGATTAAAGAGAGGTGGGTAACTGCGCAGGCGTACACACTTGTAGTAGAAGGAGCTACAGGAACCATGCAACAGTAATTTCTACTGAATTTATATGTTGAAATATTGGCAGACAACTTAACAAAGTGAAAGCAAATTACTCTCTATAAAGTTTCCGGAGTTTTATTTCTGGAACATGTTTGTGAGACTCCCTATGATGCTCCCGATGGCTCTCTTGGGGAGTTAAAGTCGTATCTATAATGGGGTGAGATGTATGCATATTCACTAATGGCATTATTCCACCATTTCGCAGTTACTGCTGAGATTCACTTTGAATTTCAATTTCCTCATTTAACATTTTGGCTTCACGTTCTTGATGCTAATTCCCTTATCGGCTTATAATGCATATTCATATGGCGCATTCGTGTGTTACGTAAAACGGTAACATTATCCTTTTTTTAGACACTTCTGCATGTAATACTTATTGCAATTACATATTTTCATTTAGTATGTAGAGAAAGTATGTATTTCTATCGATCCAAAAGTTCAGTACCCAAAAATTTAACGGAACGAAATGTTTCGAACACAGCATCCAAAGATCGCGTAACTTTCCCTGAAGTCGGAAAAAATCATGTGTTAGTTATTTTTAAAGAAAATCAAAATGTTCGAGAAGTTTTCCATGTAAAGGATCCTTTGGAATGGATGGAGAAATTTGAAGGTCTTTGTGTCACATTCTTAGAAGATAAACCTAACTACCAACTTTGATGTCTGACCATTGACGAATGCGAAGTGGCTTTGGAGGGGAAGACTCGAGTCGGGTCACTTAGCTGCCATCGTGAAGCAGCAGGAGTAGGAAAATCGCCTCCTTGCTTATTGACTGGTGGGACGGGAGTGGTAGGCCTTCAAGACCAGTCATAAGCTGACATCATGAGACCGAGGCGGAATGTGTTGCTAATACGCCAAATACTTTCCTAGACGGTGTTTCCAGAGCTTCCAGTTGCAGAAGGATCTAACGCGTCCGGTAGGTAATAAAAGCCGAAGCAAGGCCACGAGTGTTTAGAGTAGAAAAATAAGTAGTAGCGAGAGCAGTGTGGTGCTTCGATCTGAGTCCCGTTCCATCGGGAAGGAGTCGGCAGGCCGTGGATTGGTGCAGGAAGCAATTTGCAGTTCAGTTCAGTGCAACTTTGTGATAAGTAATCGCCGAGCGGTGGACAAGGCAGCGAAGCAGTTCATACACAGACTCCCACAAATAATCGGACAGACTTCGCATTTCACTACGGAGTGCTCTATAAAGCAGCATAGATGATGTGTATCAATCTCAAGGTACTTCTTGTGTTAATCAAAAATCATTTGCTAAGAATATCCATTTTAGAGATTGTAAATGTGGCTAAAATAAGAGCTTTCCCATTCAACTTGTTTATGTCATGAGTTTATGACACAAAACGGATCGGACAGCAACAATGAAATGAAATACAAACGAGTAGGCGGAGTCTGTCAGTAGACAAAACAACGTCGTAGAAGAAGTACGTCAACTGTGCACCAAGAAGAAGGCGAGAGCATAGCATGGTGCCCAGAGGTAAGCAGAGTACTTTTGAACAGAGACAGTTATTGATCTATCGCTATGAAAAGAACAAAATATACCGGGAAGTAGCAGAGATTGTGAATCTTAGCAAAACACAGTTGGTGACATAATTCACCGGTGTAAGTATGAAGACAGAATTGAATGTCGAGCAAAGCCAGGGCGTCCAAAAGTTCGTACCGTTAGGCAGGAGTCATATTATACGGAAGATAACACCGAATCCGCGTATAAGTGCTCCAGTGATTTGTGCTGAGATTCAGGAAGAACTGGGACTGACAGTTAGCCCTGAAACGGTCAGAAGGGTCATGCGAAAACAAGGTTTTAATGGTCGCGTAGCCAGATAAAAGCCACACATTTCCAGCAAGAATAAAAGGAAGCGATTGCAATTTACCAAGAACTTTGTTAACAAGAGAACCGTTTGGTGGGACCAAGTTATTTTTTGTGACGAAAGCAAATACAACCTTGCTGGTTCCGATGGCAGGGTGGTTGTGTGGAGGAAACCAAACACGGAGCTGGAAGTGCGCAATTTACAAGGCACAGTCAAACACGGCGGAGGAAGTGTAATGGTATTGGGCTGTTATTTCTTCTATGAGAGTGGGAAAGCTGGTGTTCATAGAGACAACCATGAACAAGGAAGTGTATCTTAGACTATTACAGCAAAATATAAAACAAAGTGCAGAAATGATGGGTATTTTGAACAGCTTATCATTTTATCAGAATAATGATCCGAAGCATACGTCCCACATTGTACAGCTATGGTTACTTTACAACTATCCTCATGTACTGCACCCACCCCCTCAGACCCTGGATCTTAATTCTATAGAAGCAGTATGGGATAAACTGATGAAGGTCGTGCGGAAGACCCCATCACCTCCAAGCAGCACTTGAAGGAGAGATTGCAAGAGGAATGGAGCAAACTTTCTACAGCCTACCTGAAAAACCTGGTTCACAGTATGCCAAATAGGTTGCAAGAAGTAGTGAAAAGAAGAGGGAGAGTCACAAAGCACTAAGTCATATTTTGTATCACACTCAAGTTGTTATGTCCAGTTACCTTTGAGAGCCCATAAAATGTCATATTACTTTTTAATTCTTAAAAAAGCGCGCATTATATAATTTTTATGTGAAATAATATTTATTTTCTTTCAAGAACGAGCTATGTAACTGTTGATTATCATTAATTTCAGTAAAATAGCACATGAAATGTTGATTCTCACTTTCAAAACTTAGTACTCTGCTTTGTCCGATTATTTATGAGAGTCTCTGTATGTTAATATAGGAGATCGTCGTGTAGCTCCGTGCTAGACCTAGATCTGTGTGTATGTCAGAAGGATTATAGCAGCACAAAGGGTATGTGCTAAAGCGACATAAACCCTTAGAGAGGTGTCGAAGTGTTGTATTTGTATAAAAAGAGAAGCTCGTTGTATGTTAGCACTAAGCTAACGATTAATAAATAAAGCCATTCAAGGCGAACTTTGCCGACTTGTATCGCAATACACACACACTTTTCTCCAAAAGGGTTTCTTTTCTTCAGGGCGTCACAAACATGTTATTTCCACGCAATCTCGGTATCAATTTAAGGGTGGAATGCAATATCTTAGCTGTCTAAAATGTACGTGGTACGGAAATTGATTTTTTCATTTCCTCAGCACCATGTCAGGTGTTAACATCATAAGTTTCAGATCTTGCCAAATAAAAGATATATCCTGAAACGCTTGTACATAGACTTCGTTTCTCTTCTTTCCCCTACACCGTAATATAAGAGACAGAACAAGCGTATTCGCGTTATAAAATTCCATTCTAGGTTCAAGGAAAAATGCAAGAGGTTGAAGCTATGCTGAAACCCTTTAAAAATATGTGTTTTACATTCACATAACTTTCTCTACTCATTATTCATAAAAAGACAAACATCTATATACTTCTCGTCAATCCAGGTAAATATTTGTAGAAATGCTTTTATTACTATGTATTTCCTTATAGGTTGGGGACAGAGTTAACAGAATTGACCTCAACTGATACTCCAACATTTTAAGAGTTAGTCCTCATATGATGCCTTTTAAATGTTGTTCTCTTTCTTAATCCATGAGAAGAAATAGACAAACGACCATTTGAGAAACGTACAAGGATTGGAAAATTCAAAGCAGTAACAGAAATATCTGATAATTTGTAATTCCACAAATGAAGTATGTGATGTAAATTGTATACTTCAAAGAGATATCATTTTTTTTGTCTCCCTTTCTCACCAGTGCTGGAGTTAGGGGTCGTTTAGGTTACCTCAGAGCGAGGGAGCCGAAGCATCTGACCTGAGATGAAATCAGGGTTGGGAGTCGGACTAACGCCTGAGATGAATGAACGATGGAGCAATTGGTGGAATGATGGTGGGGGAAATCGGAGGAAATCCACCCCAGCGCTGTGTTGTCCACCACAAATCCCACTTTGCGGTCGCCTGGGATCGAACCCGGGCCGCCTAGGTGACAGCCAAGCGGTCTAACTACTCAGCCATGGCGCGGCCACAGACATCAACTTTTGTGCGTTAGAAATTTGACTGTTTCTTATGGTTTACCAATTATGAATATTTTGTTCAAAATGAAGAAAAAAATCTGATGCTTTTCCAAGAAAATTCAAATATGCATTCCATTTGTAATGCAAATAATTAAATTTATGATATTTTAATCAAAATAATTGGAGTTCTAAATAGAGTCAGACTGAAAAGTTCAATGACAGAGCCAGAGCTTGATCCACAGATATCCCTGTATCCGTCAGGTTAAGAGAAACCGGACAGAGACGAGCAGATCTGTGGTTCAAATCCGGCTATGACATTCAATTTTTCCGTCTGGATTGGATTGAAATACGGCCCGGAAGGGATTCGGCACTGCCACCAGTCTTCGTCTAGTATACCTATGCCGCAAGTGGGTCATCCCCAGGAGGAAGGGTGGGGTGAGAGGAGTCAGACTCCTTAAGAGACAAAGAGATAGGACACTCCTTGACCGTCCCAAGGAGTCACGACAGTGCAGAGGGCAGGATTCCCACACTTTACTAGTTGGAAACTCCCTGTCAGACCAGTACAACCGGAAGCCCTCTTACCATGGGCCAGAAACGGCCCACCTGATCGGCCCGGAGATCGGAGACCATCCTTCCGGAAGAGGAAGTTTCACTACGAGCATATCATCCTGCCATGCAGTACCAAGACACCCGCGAATATTTCTACCCTGAAAGAGACTACCACATGAGAGATGATGTGAAATAATAATGGAGGGACCGGAAATTCGAGTGATGTAACTATGGTACCCAGCATTCACCTGGTGACCCGGGAAAACCCCGGAAAAAGCTCATGGGTCAGTTATGTGTGCCGCGGAAATAGAACACGGATCTCCCGAATGCGAGCGACAGACAAAACCGCCTAAGGCATCCCGCTGAGTTTTTTTTTTTTTTTCAGTCTGACTCTACCTTACAAACGTTAGCCTACAGACGGCTAGTACGGAAGAACGATACATTTCCATCAGTTAACCTAATTGGAGCTTTTTTGAGAAAATGTAATTTATAAAATATTATTTTAATGAAGAACGGATGGGATTTGGGGGATTTTGTGGAATATCTTCGTGGCGCATCGTTGGAAAATGGTGAACATAAATACCATGTTTGGTATTTACCAACTAATCTCTTTGTAGCTATGCTGTTCTCACATGCACGCACACAGTCATACACACAGACAGAGAGAGAGAGAGAGAAGGAGGGAGAGGACAGAAGGAGGGAGAGGAGAGAGATGGCCCCTTTCCTAAAATACTTGTTTTAGATTCAGGAAATCTCAAAACACGTGTTTCCAATGAAGCTTCGAGACTAAAGTTTTGGGTGGAATGCAATACCTTCTGTTTCTACTTTGTGGGTGAGAAGAGGGAAAGAAGGTGGTAACTGCATTCTGGCCTTGAAATTCTATTATGGAGGGAGAAACAGAGGAATGATAGCCAGACACTTAACAAATTATTAATGTAAAAACTAAACCACGTGGAATGTACCAAAAAGGTTTACTGCCATAAAAGGGTTTTAATAGTTAATGTGGAAACCATTTAATAGAAGTAAGTTTCAACATAATTAATGTAGTTTTTAAAATGTAGCTTTTATCTTTACAGGTGAGTGTCCGAAGAACTCTGAACATTCTGTGATGTAATGCAAGTAAGTAATTGTAGCAATGGTTCTTCCCTTCAATTCATTTTCTTTCTATTTTATATATTTCATCTATATTTATATATGTTTTATATGTACCAGGTGAGTCGCCTGCCGCTATTAGTTTTGAGTTTATGCAACGTGCTAAGTGACATGTGTCTTACGTCTTTCTTGAATGCATTCTAATGGATGATTTACAGAGCAGTTTATAGAGAAAGAGTATATAACTCAGTGCATAAGTGTTTTCTGGAACAGAAAACAATCACTTTGCATGTTGATTCCATAAACATCATACCCAGACATAGAGAGCTCCAGTAGCAGTTTTAGGGAAGTTTGCAAACTTTTATTCATTAGCGTACATTCACATACCCCTTTAAACACGTCCCTGAATGAACAACCCATCAGGTGCATCATTTGGCTATAACTTCGGAACACAAAATGGCAATTCTACTCAGTGGGACACATTGGATTTAAATTTTCAGCCAACACGTGTTTTCGTTGCAGAGCAATGTAAAAAAGTGCTAAGAATTAGATTGTTTTCACTACTGCCACATATTACGGCAACTTTTAGCTCATTTAGTAATTGTAATAGTGTATGCAGTTCTTTTATTTACGTTAAAACTACAAAAACGAGCTCAAAACACTATATGAAAATGTAAAAAGCGTGTAAATATTCAAGGTGGGAGTATGAGGTCTACGGTTACATATTCGTATATAAACCTCAGCTCGTAAGGTAGCACTGGCTCAATGTTATTATCCAGGTTACCTTACCACTCTGCCACTACAAGTTGGGTTCAAATCCTTCGTGTCCAGCTTATAAATTTGTATTGCCCTTTGTTTTTCTCTTGTGGCGTATAATTTGATATTATGATATAAATAACATTTTATAACATTATACGTGTTTATAAAATATAATACTCAGCATGTTTTCCACTGACAGATAGATATACATTTATAGTTCGTAATAGATATTTTATTATGGTCAATTTTGTGCTTGATCCATTCAACTAAGTATGAAACACTTCATAAATGCAAGTGACATTAGCTACTTGCGCCTGCATCAATGTTTGGCGTAAATGAACGCTTCATTATCTTGGTATTCAGTATTTCAAGTCTTTAAAATGTCGGGGTCCTTATTTTGAACATTTACTGCGTTGATGAAATCCACACTCTTTAGACAATTTATTTATCTGTTTAACGGAGAACTTAACACGTTCGCAACTCCTTTGTCAGTAGAAGTGAAACATAAGCATGAAACAAAAGCTATTAGATTTAATGTCGTTGACATGTTCTTAAAAATAAAAGCTAACTACGTAACATAGTTTACAACACCAGATACGGAATAGATTATAGTCACAAAGGATTGTCATTCTTGTGTGTTCGGCTGACAAGAACAGCAATAGCAACAATAAATAAATTAGTAAATAAAATAAAGACAATAAAGACTAGCAGAATGGAAAAAACCATCAATGTGACGGCGTTTCGAACCTAGCCCTCGCATCACCATATGCCCACATATGTATCTCGACCAGCTGCCACATATTGTGTCGCTCATTGGGAAAGAATTCGTAAATGACCTTGCCAGTATAATATGCATGAGAAAGTCGTTGTTTATTTAAACTTTTCGCAGCTTCTTGGCCTTATTCAGGGTTGTAAGTATTATTGCTGGGTGCGCATATTACCGAATAGAAGGGCAGAGATTCAATAATGACTTCTATGCTAAAAAGTCAATGTTTTCACATTAGACTGTAAACTGCGGGTTGCATAGATAAGAATAAGTACGAGCAGCTAACTCACCTGGTGTATATATATTGTCACATCGGCGATCGCGCAAATCTGCCGTGAGAAGGTAACATACGCTCAAGGTCAGCTACCGACTGACTCACGAAGGAGGCAGTAGGTTTACATGAGAAATAAACAGTCGTTTAAGAACAGCTTAAATCACTAGACGAGTCGTACTATTTCTATGTAAAAGACCTTTCGCGAATGTAAGTTCAGAGGCTTCTAATTCCAGAAAGATTACCGCGTCCGGAAGATATATAAAAGCGGATGAAAGGCTGACAGTAGTCATTCTGAGCTAGAGTCAGAGCGGCTGGAAGTGCGGGTGGTGTTTCGAGCTGAGTGTGGTACATTCGAAGCTCCGCGATAAGGGTTCGGCAGGCCGTGAAACGGGCAGAAAGGAGTTCATAGGTCAGTAGGTGCGGCTCCTTGTGAGGTATCGCAGAGTTATGGAATCGGCAGCGAAGCAGTTTGAATGTGAATACCGGAAATACCGGAGTGGTGTATAGAATTGGCGTGTAGCTCCGTGTTAGAGGTGGAGTGTACGTGTAGGTCACAAAGATTACGAGCAGAACAAAGGGTGCGTGCCTCAGAGAGTTAAATGAAAGTGATTTGTAAGGTTAGTAATAGTCACTTGCATATTTTTAGCACTATAATATGTGGTGATGGAGAAAGTATATGTCTACAAATCTATTCTTCTTTACTGTTACTGCATTAGCAAGCGCATTTCCAATGTAAGACTACAGAAGGTAACCTCTCAATTGGATTTGATACACAGTTTAGATGAGCATTTAATTATAGTTAATTTAAAATGTATCTTCGACCTTTTACGAGTATACCCATGATTTTATAGTTTGATCGTTTAAATACTCAATACTTTCTCATAATGTTTTCTCATCAGTTTTAGTATTTCAAAATGTTTCACAGTTCCAGAAACTCACTTGATATTTTCAACTTCACATATCTGTTAAGGTGCAGATTCGAATAAAGTATGTGTCAAATTCAGTTGACCGTATGTATCTTCTATTATTTATTAGCAGATGTATTTGTAGAAATTCGTGCGGAAGCTCATTTTATTTTATCTGGTTCATTTTAATTGAGTCCTGCGCCGTGGCGTAGCGGGCTAAGGCAGCATGCCTTGGACCCTGGCCACGGAAAGCGGTCCGGGTTCGATCCCACCCATGTGGCGGGGATTTTAGATCCCGGGTATAGGACCGATGCCCACTCCGCATCGTGAGAAAAGTGAGGAGCTTGCGCTAGGTAAGCGGCCCTGGTCACGAAAACCAACGTACCGACTGGGGGATGCCGAGATGCTGACCACATCTCCTCCCCGTATCGGTTGGATGATCGTCCACCTCTACCGTGCGTAAGTGGGCGTGAGGCCGGGAGTCGGATTGGTAGGCCTGGGCCCTCTAAGGTCTGTCGTGCCATGGGTTATTATATCATTTTAATTGAGGTAAACTCTTGCTACATTATACATTTCGTTGCAGATACAAAGGGAATACTGACAGTTATATGTTAAAGTCCTAAACGGTATATGCTCGTCTTAAAATTGCATAGAAGTTGCATTATGACAGCAAACTTTAGATCTGAACTTGATTGCTGCATTGCCTGCGAAATTATGAAAAATTCGACACCATTAATATTAGCTATATTACGGTATGTGAAGTTTTCATCAAGATGAAATGCTAAACTTTTTAGTGGTAAGTGCCTGGCTTACAGAATTTTGATATTGGAAACACTGCAGAAACTGCAGTAGCTTAAGAGTAGATCTTGCTGAATGTAATGTGATAGACGAAAAATCCTTCTCTTGTTTTCTCTAATCACTTGAATACATGGAAATGCACAACAGTCATGTTAATGATGGAACATTTTTAGTCCACACGTAAACAGCCAAACCGGGTATTCCTGCTCGAATGCCACTGAGATAATACCTATTGAAGATTCAGAGAATGTTCAAAGCGACAGAATTTTTCATTGGGGACGTATGGAAGGGGGCGACTACGCTGCGCAACAGGGATTTAATAGTCGTCAATGGGCTTAACAAAGCTTATAGGAAAACAAAAAGGATAGAACATAGCTGTAACGGTGCTGCCTTCAAAAAAAGTCTGCTGTGATTCACACGACGTTCTCTAGCATGACAAATGCATATATACCTATTACAGAGTATACGCATAAAAAATTTATATCTAGAAATCGCTTCAAATTAAACAACGAGGTTGGTGTATTCGGAAGCAGAATTCAAGTGTTTATTCGTTGCAAAACTTATTGCGATGGGAAGATAAAATGTGTGATGTGTTGCACCTACATGAATTTTTCTACTCTTGTACGAATTATTCTTAAAAAGTTTATTCAAGGATCTGCTTCAGGTTAATCCAAATGAGCATTTGTAGAAATTTTTATTACATGTTTCCTGGTCTTCCATGGTGCACTGGATTAGAGCGTGGGAGGAAGGATGAGGCTAGAGCAGACAGAGGAAGACCGCCCCAAGGAACCATGACAATGCAGAGGACAGGGTCCCTTATGTTTACCATTTGGAAACTCCCCGGCAGACCAGAACAACCGGCATCCCACACTACTGAGGTCCTGAAACGGTCCCACCAGACCGAAGACCGTCCTACCGGAGGTGGAGATGTTTACCAGGAACATATCATCCTGCCATGCAGCGCCGAGACACCCGCCGACAGTTCTACCCTGAAAGAGACCATCAGTTGAGTGATGATATAAAATGATAATGGAGATGAAATGGAGGGACAGGAAATTCGGGGATGTAATTAACCTACCCAGCATTTGCCACCGGAAAACCCATGGGGCAAGTAATTCGGCCCATGTCGAATGGACCTCCCGAATTCGGACCACAGACGAAACTCCTGGACCATCCCGCTCGGTTAAGCAAAAAAAAATAGTAAAATATTTTCTAAATCACTCCAAATGGCTTTGAATTTTTAGTTTTTAATATATTTTAATTATGCATTTATTCATTTATATACTAGCTGACTCGGCCAACTTCGTATCGCCAATAAAAGTTGTCTGAACTTATCTACATAAATAATACAATTTCGGATTAGTTATTTATTCTGCAATTGGGGGTGAAGTTTAAATACAACACAGTTACAATTAAGTTAATCAATTTAAATCTCCCTGATAAACAATAGGTATATATATTGGTACGTGTATAAAGATGGTTTTCCGACGCGCTAACACTGGACGTATAATTGTCTATGAGAGAAACAGGGAAACTCCAATTTGATTCCGCAAACCTCCAACAACTGACCTGCAATTTGTTTATGGTCATCGCAAAGGCCAAACGCACGGGAAAGTGTAGACCTTTAAACTCAAAAGGTAAATCCGTTGGAATCATCGGAATACGTGGAACAAAATATCATCTCCTTTGTACTTTCACTTGATGATTGTTGCCTCGATGACTTTATTAATTAGCTTTTCCACAGTTTGCCTCGTTCCATTGCACAGTCATAGCTGGTTAATGTTACGCAGCATGATCACAGCTTCATGATCCCACGTTTAATTTTAAAATAGTGAGGTGAGAGTCCAGGCAATTTTAAGTCCCTGTGGTATAGTTGACTACTTCATCCTGGTTTATAACTGTGTCAAGTGATTTGTGCGAAAACTCCCCCGGAAGAAACAGACACTCTAGAACGCAATTCTGACATACTAATAAAGAAGTTATCCAAGGATTCACCAATATTTTACAACAGTTGTCTGTGATCAAATATTTATAGTGTTATAGTGCGTTCAGAATTTAATTTTGTGCCTAATCTTCGAAAGGTATATCATACTATACTGCTTGTAGCAGGAGAATAAAGTAGATGTAAACAAAACCACGTGACCGTTGATCGTACTGCGCCTTCTTCACAATTTCCATGATGCTTCCGCCGTGTAATTAGTCCCTTGAAAAAGTACTGCTACTGAGGTGTGGAGTCTCGAGTTCGTCTTGCTAAAGCACACAAGTGCGTAATAAACATATTTCAACTATATATAACATACCAATTGACAGTTAAGTTAGTTTGCAATTAAAGTAAATCATGCTGCGCGCGCACATTGAAGGAGCTCCGTAAAACGCGGAAACTTTATTATTTAGACGATACACGGGTTAACGAAGAACACGCCACAAGCAAAGTATGGACTGACACCACAGTGAAATAAATTTTTAAAAAAATCAACATGCATTTCGATTTGGTTTAAGTTCAGGACTTAGAAATCCTGCGGGGAGGGATAAGCGTCTTATAGTTTTGCACATAGGAAGTGATGGCTTTGACGAAGGTGGCGAGCTTGTGTTCGTCTGTAAAACAACGGTAGACTATCATGAAGAAATGAATGACGACGTTTTCAAATCCTAGTTCCAAGAGATTCTCCCCAAATTACAATCGAATGGTGGGACTATGCCCCATACCACAGTGTGAGGTTAGAACGGATACCATACAAGTGAGGTCATAACATGGCTACAGAGTAAAAATATAATTTTCCACGACGGTCATGTTAAGGTGGAATTGCTGGCAATGGTCAAGTCTCGTGCTAAAGAGTACGGAAAATCCTTAAGTAGCAGTTAATTTTCATGGATATTAATAGTGTGCCGCGTGATACTTAGCTCGAAATGTGTGCCTTTAGTGTCGAACAATTATACTGATATACTTAAGCAAGCGATTAAGCGGTAGGCTTGAATAAGTACGCGGAGTGATACGGTACTTTATCTCGTTGTACATAGCATACATAAACGAATTTAATTTTTGATAACAAACGATAAACGTTATTTAATAAAATATGGTAAGTGAAATAGCTTTGAGGACCTTGGCAAAGAGTGGAAAATCTTTCTATTTTGTAATGCTTTTGTTTGTCGAAAATAAAGGAGGTGTATGAGTTCCGACAAGTTTGCGTGTGTATTTGTATATTTATTTAATAACCCAATCCATTATCACTTCAGGTGTATTCTCATCTTTTAAACCTTCCTTGAACTTATACAAGCATTTCAAAACCAAAATTATGCAAATCGGTTCTGCCGTTCTCGAGTTTTTGCGAGAGTAACAAACATCAGTTCATTTATAAATAAATAATTATATATATATATATATATATATATATATATAAATTTATAAATTGATTGACTGATTTAATGATTTATTTATTGATTTATTTAATGATTGATTTACTTACTTACTTACTTACTTACCTACTTACTCACTCACTTACTCACCCACCCACCCAACCACCCACCCACCCACCCACCCACCCACTCACTCACTCACTCACTCACTCACTCACTCACTTATTATTTCAGTCACTTATTATCTCACTCACTTTCTCACTCACATATGTACTTACATACTTATTTTCATGGCTAAGAACCAAACAGAAAACTTAATTTGACATAGATTCTCCCCTTTAACTAGCTCCACATTTGTTTCTTTGTATGGTAAAATTTTTTGTCTCTGGGTTTTCTTGCTATGCAAAAGAGCACCTCAGAGATAATTCCTAAGTATTCAACATATTGTGACTTTGTGGATTCGTAGAATTAAAAGTCTTCTTTACAGAAATTTAAAATGCTCTTTATTGCAGTAAACAATAACTTTGTACACCCCTTGCAACGGTAAGAAAGACGTGCCATCAACATCAGTCTGCAAGGTCGTCTCTTTACTTCCGCTTGAAATAAACAAACTAAAGTATTCATTGCGGCACTGTTCAGATGTCCGCATACACACACGGACACACACACACACACACACACACACACACACACACACACACACACAAAAAAAAAATCACTGCACAGCTGCAACTCAATCAACAAGTGACTGCGCTCTAAAGCTTGCAGGCCTTTACACCTCCACCCATTGATTCTAGAAAGCCTCCGACATTTCCAGGTCTTTCATGGCGGCAAGACAAAGTTGGAGCTATCCAGATATCTGTCTGTTTCTCTCCGCAAGCGTTCAGCGCTCACCCACGCGCCGGCTGCGGCTGGTGGCCGCGGCACCAACCAACAATGCGATCGGCGACAGTATATATTTAGTTTGTCATGCCAATATATGGAACGTATGGTGTTTTAATCAGAACACCGTTGTTGAGAAAAACTAGACTTCCGAAAAATCCTTCATATAAAGGGCAGGAATATAGTGCTTTTTCTAAAAATTAAGATTTGGGAGATCTAAAAGTGTGCGTTTTGGTCTGAATTTGTGGCTGAAATGCAATACCTTTTCTATCTAATATGTACGCGGTAGAGAAGGCAAAAGGGGTGTCGTATGGATACAAGATTATCTGTGCGTGCTGGTGTCGTGATTTTACATAACAGTTCTTTGGTTACAGCCAGATGTAAAGGATATGTCTGCTTAGTTCTCGCACCTTGTCTACAAAATGATATAACCGCATACAATGGTTTCAGCACGTAACCGGTACTAATTACTTCTAATATTTAATACTTCAGATGAATGTTTATTGAAAATTACATTGTATGTTTCCTTAATTGGTCTGGGAGGCGTAAAATAACAAAATATGGTTATTTTATTTTTTAGGGCAAAGAATTCTATTCTTGCTGATTCAAGTTTACTTTTAGGTCATTTTAAGATAGTAAATTGAAGTTTCAAATGTAACTCTTACAAATAACCGTGGAGTCATCTCACTCGATTTATTTGAACTAAGAAGTGATCTGTACCATTAACCGTTTCTAAGATTGATTGTTTGATTAGTGGTGTTTTAGGGCCCGTCGACAAAGAGGTCATTTGGGCTCGTCGTTTCTATGATATTTGATTGCATTGACATGAGTTTTCAAATGCAGTAAAACCTCGTTAACCCGAAATTCTTTAACTCGAACGTCTGGATAACTCTTACCAACTTTGAAAGACAAAACATATGTTGTTTAACGTAGTAAATGAAGATTTGTTATGCAGACCATAAATTGTTATTCTCAGTAGGTATATTAATCGAATTCATTGCACTCACCTCACCTGCTTGGGACCAGGTTGGAAGAGAAACTTCGATAAAGTCATGGAAATTGTTGTGGTTTCGTGTGCGTGCGTGCGTGCGTGTGTGTGTGTGTGTGTGTGTGTGTGTGTGTGTGTGTGACTTATCAGAAAATAAGATCGAAGAAGAAGAAATAAGTGAATAAGAAGATGTTAGACATTTTTAAAATAATCGATGGCTGTTCCGTTGTGGATGAAGTAGACATTGACAATGACGGAGGTTATAAACTGAAAAGAGTATTCGGATTCAGACAGTGTTGATGAACCAGCTGTGGTTATGATTCACGCACAAGCAGTAGCAAACAGAGAAATTGTTTAGATAGAGTCGACATGAAAAATTCAATGTCAAGACCGGGATTTGAACCCCGGATCTTCTGGTTTTCATCCAGTCACTCTTACCCATGGAGCTACCATAGCCAACGTGCCGTCCTCATATTAAATTCTCCAATTGACTCATATTTTCCCGGTAAACCACTAGAGGCACTCGTATTCGAGATACACCGTTTGTGGCGACTTACTATCGTAAGTACTTGAATCCGAGATGAAGCCTGTGATTCAAGTACTTACGATAGGAAGTCGCCACAAACGGTGTATCTCGAATACGAAAGCCCCTAGTGGTTTGCCGGGAAAATAGGAGTCAGTTGGAGAATTTAATGTCAGGACAGCATGTTGGCTATGGTAGCTCCATGGGTAAGAGTGACTGGACGCAAACCAGAAGATCCGTGTTTTAAATCCCGGCCATGGTATTGAATTTTTCTTGCCGACTCTGTCTATCCAAAACCTTATAGCCTATATACGACTAGTGTGAAGAAATGAATAATTTCCACGAATTAACTTAAATAATAAGAGAAATTGATGCTTTATTTGGAGATTCATGCCTAATGTTAAGGCATTTCTGCTCGTAAGCGATGGACTAAACTGAAAACGGCAGAAGCTTGCTGCCTGTTTTATTGCCGACTAGTTGTTATATTGTGTACAGTGCAATGCATACGCTATTACAGTACACACAGTAATTCCTGAAGCCCATTAAAATGTATCGGCGATGTACACATTTCTTTATAGTTTTTCCGCCATTCTCTGGATGACGCGGATATTGGTTAACTCGGATCAGCCCTGGCGCCAGTTAGTTCGGGTAAACGAGCTTGTGCTGTACTTCGAATTTCTCAGAAGTGTTAAGTGCCCGCTCGTTTTTTTTCTAGTGCTCATGTAATGACAGTTTCGTCAGACAGCGACCCACCTTTTAAATATTTGACTACCGCTTCATACTCCTGAATCTTAGGTGAAGTATTGATAAACCTATGTTTCTGAGTGACTTATGTCGACTAAGATGAAATTCTTATAATACATAAATGTTTACCTTCTTTGGTACGTATTTCTAGTAAATTCTTATATACTGTACTCTACTTAAAAACTCATGACGAGAATCTACCAATTATGAATGTCATAGAGACTCCTTGAATCCAGAATACGCACTTTTAGAAGAAGTCTATCTCCCTTAGAACAGTATAATTAAAAAAAAATCGGTTGAATACCAGACCTGGTATTTAAATTCAGCATATTCCAAGCTTGCCACACTAAGACTTTCAATAAAACTCCCCCACCCCAAACTACTCTTTGGATGAAAACGTTTGCAAATATTACAGAAGTAAAATTTTCAAAAAATAGCTCTAACAATAATAATTAAAATACTACGTGTTTAAGGGAATTTTATGGGAATGTGATTATATCTATTTTTACGAATAGCCTGTGAAACTCTGTTCATTCTGATAACTTATGCCTCATTGGTGAACCAAATCTAAATAATAAAAAAGTAAACCCATGGCGTAGCAGCCCAAAGTGGACCTGAGCCTGCTACTCCGACTGCCAACCTCACGCCGACATACGTAAGGCGGAACTGGGCGATGATCCAACCAATACGGGAAGATGTGGTGACCATCTCAGCACCAAGTTGGCTTTCTAGACTACGGTCCGTTACCTAGCGTAGCTCCGCAATTCCCTCACGATGCTCAGTTGGCACCGGTCCTATATCAAGTACTTAAAATCCGTGCCCCCAAGGGGGCATCGATCCCGGGCCCGTTCCGTGGCATGGAACCAAAGCACAACGCTCTAGCGCACAAAGCCACGGCACAGGACAGTTATCATATATTGCTATATAAAAATATAGGCCTCGGTAAAGCACACAATTTATATCTATTTTCTGTATAGTTAACCATTTCCGTGATGTGAGAAGAAGATAGTTGGATTTTTAAATGTAAAGTTCTCATTCTTTTGTTTCCGCCTAGTCAGGCAAAGAGAATGGAATCTCAAAGCAATCGTACAGTGTCCAGTTCTTAAAATATCTGACTATTACTACTGTATGCCGCTACTAGAGTTGTTCCCATAGAGAAATACGTACGTAACAAAACTATTTCTGCAAATGTTTATCTCGATTCAAATGAGGTATACAGAACTATAAGATTTTGTACCACATGGCAGAACGTTAGAGGTGTATTGAGCTACATTGACGAGCACTGCATTCGCTTGTTATCTTGTTTACTAGAAGAGCGAAATATTAGTGATTGGCGTACAGTAAGTGATGAAATGCAAATAGAGCACTTGGGAGCTCTGTTTGATATGAAAGGTTAGCCAACTAAATATGTTATAGATATTTAAATGACCATTGCAGCCGCCCGTTTTGTCACTTGACACAAAGAGATTCTCATTCCCTCTTCTTTCTCCTTATTGCAATGTCCAATCACGTTATATATAACTACTCGCGCCTTGCATTGTATGAAACGTTACCGTCCAGAAGACATGACTGCATCTGAACATCCACCGGTTCGCCGTGTATGTGCGATAAACTCGCGTAAACAATTGCGTTGATTCACATTCTATCCAATGCACTTCCACACTTTGCCATGCAGTTAAAATAGTTTTAGACAAGAGAGCAGAGAAAGCAATTTCGGTCATAAACAAAAGGGAGTAAAAATGCAGGCAAGTTAGTTGGGAGCGGAGATATACAAAGCCACAAGGAGGATGTAGAGAAACTGTAAAAGTTTAACACAGTGTGTATGAAGGTTTCTTTTGCTGCTTGTTAGGTTGTACTTGAAGTGCTTGTGTAGATAAGGCAAGCAAATCTTGTTCACACTCTTATCTTCATCTTGTGAACACAATACACCGGCACGTGCACCTGCTTAGCTACTCCAGAGACCACTCGTAGTTCTGTCCTTACTCAAATGCAGCGCGGGAGGGGGGTGCGTCTGATGAGCTGCAGCTCCTGGAGCAGAACCAGTGTGAAGCAAATCCAGTGACTGTCACTCTAGCAGTGAAAACAAGCGATAAAATTAGCATCATGGAAGAATAAGGAAGAGTTTTTTTTTTTTTAAAAAAAAAGGAATGTGTTTCACTCACATGACTTCCTCTTCACCTTCTTGTCCAAACTATACTTGAAAACGCTTATTCACAATAATCCAAACATTTATAGAAACGTCTCGTTACATATTTCCGTCTGGTTTTGACATGTACTTCTCTTTAAGTAGCCAAGAAACGAAACGAAAAAAATAAAAAGAATAACAACGGCCCATTTGAGAAAAAGACCTTAAAATGCAAACCTATAACAAGAAATATCTCGGAAATGGTTAACACAACACAAGCAGTATTTCACATAAGCTGTGTATTTTAATTAGAGTTTACTCATTTTTCTACAAATTCGCCTATCTCTTACGGTTTCCCAGTATGCTAAAGTCATCTAAAATAAAGAGGACTTCCGAGTCTATTGTCAGGAAATTCAAGGTCTAAAATTTCATTTGTCATGGAAATATTTTTAATATACGGTATTTTAATTAACATTCTTAGAGTAATTCTAGAGAACCTTTTTTTTCGAAAAGGCATGTCATGTAAACTGTAGGAACATTTTCTTTAACATGTTCTGTCACATTCATGAAAAGTGCAAACCTAATTTAACCGACCTTTTTTTTTTTTTTTTTTCGGTTCACAATACACCCAAATGACCACTTGTACAGATTTTTCATATTCTAAAACTGCTTTCCTTTTTATTCAGTTTGTCTCAAAACATGTACGAGAGCTGTTCATTAAAACATTATCATAATTTTTACGGTCATAATTTTTCGCACTTAAATTCAATCTTATTATATTCTGTTAGCTTAATGTGAAACAAACACGCCGTAGTAGTTCCATTGTTGGTACTCCTGGTTCCCACCTGTGAGCCAAGTAAGCTCAGAACTGTTCAGTATCGCCTACCGCTGCAATGGAGGTTACACGCGAGGAACAATATGCGGCTTTGAAATTCTGCTTTCGTCTCAACAAATCTTCAGTTGAGGCCTATAAAATGTTACAGGAGGTCTATGGAGAGTCTGTTCTTCCCTACAGCACAGATCAAGGGTGGTTTAAAATGTTTAAAGAACGGAGACAATCAATTTCAAAGAAAGATGGATCCGGTGCTCCAGTAGCTACTCTTACGGAAGAAAACATCAACACTGCTGCTGCCATTGTGAGAGAGGATCGACGAATTACCTTAAGATCACTTTCTGAAATACTGAACATTTCACTGGGTGCCACCCACACGTTGGTGACAGAAACATTACACTTGAGACGTGTTTGTGTGTGATGGGTTCCAAGACTGTTGATTCCCGAACAAAATGGCATTCGCATGCAGGTCTGTATGCAGTTTGATGTTAGAGGAAGATCCGGAGTTTCTTTCAACGTAATCAGTAGGTTAAAATGGTAGGTTCCAGCGCAGACCCAAATGAGCAAGATGGCGGCCATGCGCAATCGGTATGTTTAGTGGATTTAGACAGTGTTTAGGTAGGCAGTCAATCCTCTTAATTTGCTGTACCTTATAATGCTGTGTCCTGAGGTATGATCAGAGCTTGTCTTGAGCTATGATCTGAGGCTCTAGGGTTAAGGGCTGCAGGGTTTCTTAGGTAAAGTCTGTTGGTATGGGATGTTAATATCTGAAGGATTTAATGGTTAGGTCCTGAGGTATGATCTGGGACTCTATGGTTAAGAGTTGCAGGGTTTCTTAGGTAAAGACTGTTGGTCTGGGAGGTTAATAGCTATAGGACTTAGAGGTTAGGTCTCGAGGTATGATCTGGGGCTCTAGGGTTAAGGGTTGCAGGTTTCAACAGGTAGGGCTGCAGGATTTAATGGTAAGCTCTTGAGGTATGATCTAAGGCTCTAGGGTTAATAGTTTCACAGGTGAAGTCTGTTGGTCTGGATGGTTGAGAGCTGTAGGATTTAGGGGCTTGGTCTCTATGTATGATCTGGGAGGGAAGGTCTAGTGCTAAGAGCTGCAGGTTTTTCACAGGTAAGGGTTGCTGGTCTGGGAGGTTAATAACTATAGCATTTGGAGGGTAGGTCCTCAAGTATGATCTGGGGGCTCTAGGGTTAAGATTTTTCACAGGCGAAGTCTGTTGGTCAGGATGGTTGAGAGCTGTAGGATCTAGAGGTTAGGTATCTATGTATGATCAGGGGGGTTCTAGTGTTAAGAGTTTCAGGTTTTCACAGGTAAAGGTTGCTGGTCTGGGAGGTTAATAGCTGTAGGATTTGGAGGGTAGATCCTGAGGTATGATCTGGAGCTCTAGGGTTAAGAGTTGTAGGGTTCATAGCTAAATGTTGTTGGTCTAGAGGATAAAGGCCGTAGGGTCTTTTAACTACGTTTTATGGGCTGAGGTATGGTCTTATCATTTTGAAGTTCAGTTTGCTAGTCCAGCGATTAAAGGCGGTTAATCTCGAGGCAAGTCCTACATTTATGCTTTACTATGTCATCCTATTATAAACTAACCTAACCTAATATACTCATTCAGTTCTACCTTCTTTCATCATTCTTTATTGTAACCTAGCTGTGTTTGGCTAGTGGCTTCCTTTGTTGCACCTATTAACCTAATTGTTCTCTTTCCTTAACTTCCTCTATTCTAGCACTTTAACCTAACCTAATATATCCCATGGTTTTAACTTCTTGATCATTGTTCAAGCTAGTTGATTGTGGTATTAACATTCGTTCTCTTTTCTTAAGCTGCCCTGTTTTTACCTCCTTAACCTATCCTAAGCATGTTTCTTTTCTCATGCTAACTACTTGTATGTATGATGCAAATTTTTTAGACATATCGGTGTTAGAGCTATCTTTGTCACTGCAAGAGGTATATATGCTGATTACAGATCTTTATACAGTAAATTTAACCCTTTGTGTATCTGCTTCTCTTTTCCTAAAAATTGAGATTCTTTTGTTGCTAGGGTTTCTTGTTTTTCGTACCTTCTCTATGCTTTCAGGAACTCCATTCTACCTTGTTATGTTATGAGGTCTTATGCTTATATCTTAGGCTTTTTGATTAAGCCTTTTGATCTGAAAGACTATGTATTTTGGCTATGTTCCTCATCTCTTATGGTCACATGGTTAGGTCTTGAGGCATGATCTTAGGGCCTGGGGTTTAAAGGATATAAGTCTCATAGCTTAAGTTCGTAGGTCTAAAGGTTAAAGACTGTAGGTTTAGTGGTTAGGTCGTATGGATTCAAGGTTAGATCTCTCGGTCTAGAGTTTAAGGCTGTAGGATCTGAAGGTTACGTATGGAGGTATGATCTGAGGGCTCTAGGGTTAAGAGTTTAAAGCTTCATAGCTAAAGGTTGCTGGTCAGGAGGTTAAAAGCTGTAGGATCTGGAGGTTAGGTATTGAGGTATGATCTCGGAGCTCTAGGATTAAAAGCTATAGGCTTCATAGCTAAAAGTTTGCCAGCTAGAGATATCTTCTTTACTGGTAGAGGTATATTTGCAATGGTCTAGGCGTACAGTTTTCTTACATTTTTTCATGCAGATTGATGTCTTCGTACTCTTGTGTCTTTTTCAAGCTTTTACCCCCTATGCATCGTCTTGTAATAAGTCGTTACGCTAAACCAATGTTCTAATGCTATTTCCAAGCTTTTTCAGATGTTATGAGGTTTATGCGCGTTTCAGGGATATTTTAGACCAAGTTACGTTACTTAATTCATTTTATAACTAATTAAGAAGGTTTTTCAAGGATATTTCAGATTACGAGATAGTAGTTACTTTTTAAATTTACCTATTTTAACATTAACTAAAGTGTGTTCAGTTAGCTTATGTGGTGAGGTAGACGTCCCTCGTCTTTTTCTCTGGACTTGGGACCAGCGTCAGTATTTGTTTTCTGAACGGTAGACTTAACGCCCTCCTCTGCTCTTATTATTCAGCTGTTTTCATGCTTAGATGTTTTAATGCTACGTTCTAGTGTTTATTTCTCGGAATGAAAATTATTTTATTATTTTTTTTGTGCTCTAGGGTTCCTTCTTTCTTTCGCCGTTCAAAAGACGGTAATGTCCATGGGCATATGTGGATACTCCATCATCTGCAATTACTCTCTTGTCATCATGTGGAGATAGGGATATTTTGTTCACTTCCACTGACGTAACATTATGTTGACGGGACATAATTAGGTTCATTGGCGTTCTTATGATTTCTCTGCTTTTAAGACAGTCCACATAGCTCTCAAAGGTTATGTACTGTTTAATGGCACTATGTTTTATGCCTTTTATCTTCTTGATTATGCCTCCATCGATATCGAGTGCATACATCTTCGGTCTCAGTCCAACAAAACGACGAATGATTTTTCCATTGGCTTCATCTTTAAATTTTCCCAACACTTTCTTGTTTTTTGTAGAATGGCATATATGGTCGCTAGGATAATCAGCAGTATCCAGATGTTCCAGAAAACGTAACTTATCCTGGTATATGTCTCCGGTAGTCACACGATGGATGAAAGAGTCAGTATCCATGTACATGAGCTTCAGATTTTCAAGCCCGTAATACGGCATTAGCACATCATAATGATACCAATACATCAAGGTCTTCGAGATATCCAGCACACACATCCCAATGTATATAGGCTTGTTGAAGACTATCTCTCGTGACGCTATGTGTACTGCAACCAGATTAGGTCCATATATAGTTCTATCAATAAATGTAGGCTTAGCAACCAGTTTTTCCAATGTCTTCCAATCGGTGACAAGTCGTATATTCAGTCGGTTTCTGATGTTTTCCATAGTTTTGCCAAACATGGCATTGTTGAAAAGCTTGTAAAGATCCCTCTCGAAATCATTTCTCGATCCTTGTCGTAGCCGGTTATTGAATTCCACATAAGGCTTTAACCAACATGACTGTTGAAATTGTAGCACCCGATGGATTTTAGTCAGTTGTAACCCATGACTAAGGGCTTGCTTCAAGGTCATGTAATGCACCACATACCTAGTTCGTGATCCAAGGTGAGGAATTAGTTTCCTTGTAGAAGAACCCGGGGGCTTGATACACTCAGGTAGGAACGGTAAATCATTGTGCAGGTCATGGAGTTCTGTAGGATATTGAAGGTCCACTTCTAAGATGTATCCGAGAGGGTCATCTTCTCGTAGTATATCTAGGTTGATATCTTCAGGAGAAACCCACTTAAAACCCGCGTAAGCAAGGGGCTTCCCCATAGCCCACGCATATTGATTATTTGCATCCTCGTACGTAATATATTGAGAGGGTTTACTTGAGTCATACTCCTTCATGTAGTGATTGTTCGCTTCTGCATACCGATGAGAAACTTGGCATAATCCTCCTCTTATACCTGCTTCAACCATGAGTAGCTGGTCATAATCCTGTAGTAATTCCAGTTCAATTCCTGTGTACAACAGCATTGCATCCCACGTAAGTCCGGGTGATGTATAATAATGTGCGGGATCAACTTTATGGGTTTTCAGGGTCTGCTCTCTGAATGTTTCAAACACATCTGCTAGTAGAAGGACATCCGAAGTTAAGTAGAGGTCACTGTAGTCGCCTAGTGTTCTGATGTTGAAGTGACTCCATACGGTTTTTGCATGCTGATACTCTGCATCACTAATTTCTTCTCTGTTTAACTTACTGTAGAATGCTTCTCTCGGAGGAAGTTCTGTCTCACTCAAAACATCCCATGATGTAACGTAATCATAGGGAAACACACCTTTACGCATCATCAATTCGATCTTCTCTGCTCCAAAGTACTTCTGGGTTTCAGGATATGATGTTACATTTTTTGCTAGTTTATCCAAGCTGGTACTAAGGAAGCGATAGGTATCCACAAAACGAAGTTTAATGTCACCAACATACTTGGAAAATGATATATAACTTTCCTCAGAGCTAGGAATAACTTCTACTCTATCGCTAGTACAGCCTAACTCCTTAACAATGAAATGGGAGTCATATCCACTCAGGTTATGTATGAAGACAGGAATATAATTAGGCGTTTTACACGCTAGATTACACTGATTATGTAGACTTCCTCGATATTCACCACTTATATGATCATGATCTCGTACTTTCCAGTTATGGTCGGTAAATTCTTTACCACATAAGTAGCATTCTGTAGAAGATTCGAATGATTTTTGTTGCTTATCTGTCAGAGTTAATGGAGCACCAGTTTTGTATACAGCATTAATTTTCTTTGCGAGAGAACTTACATACTCCATAAACTTCAGTGCAGCATCATAACCCCGATATACATAGGGTTCAGTAGGAAGATCAGTCTGTAAACCTTCAATTGTAGCTGAGGATTTGACATAAACACAGAAACTCATAGGAATATGCTTCTGATATGGAACTGTATAAGACGTTTCGGCATTAGAAGAACACCCATGGTAAGGGGTAAGAATGCTTTCAAAGTCAGCGTATATGACATAAGGTAATTTCAACATCCTTTCATGATTCTTGAATCTAACAATAGATTTCTCCTTAGTTGGCATAACAATCTTAGCAACTCCGTGTTGGCTGCATAATTTTCTATGTTCATTTAACCTCTCAGCTCCTCCATTTCGATAATCAAAGTGCGTAAAACAGCACTTGCAGATGTAGAGTTTTCCCTCACATTTGGTTTTTTGTTGATGAATAAGTCTCTCGAAATTCTTTATATAAACGTAATGATGACGTCTAGCTGAATTGCTTAACAGAAGCAGGTCGCGATGCTCAGTCAGTTCTTCATTGACAACTTTCATAGGAAACACTTGATTCTTTTCATCCAACCCGAAAACATTTATAGAGATGTTATTTTTTCGTTCAAATTTTGGGATGTCACTCAAACTCATAGGAAATGAGACGCAGCTAAAGTCATATCTTTCTTGAAGATTCTTATACTTGCTAACACGTTGAGGATCCTTGTGAATGAACTTGGCAAGTACGGCGTACATAAAACATTTCTCATCATCATAATTATGCGGATTTATACAGGCTCCTTTAGCTCCAACAATAGCCGGTAGAGGGATGTAACTGCTCCCTTTTAGACCATTATTCTTGTTGATCCTAACACGCACACCATCAACAGCTAATAAAGCCCAGCTGCTTCCTTTAAGTTGACTTTCCTCCATTTCAGTACAAAGTTTCTTGAATTTACTTTCCAATATGGCGTCCAAGTCACTTTCTAAAAATATTGCTTGATTTGGTGTTTTAAAGGCTTTATCAGTAGTGTCACCAAAGGCATTCACAAACCGATATTCAGCCATGAGGTTAATTTTCACACTTTTATGCATCCTCAGTTGCTTCTGAACGGCTTGAATTATCCGCTGTTTTGATTCCTGGAGATATGTATTCAGGTCTTGGCATGTAGAGCACTGGATGAAATATGATTTCAGTCGATCCTGGAAAGCTGTTTCATATTCTACGACATCGTCTTCATCAGGAACCAGTAACAGCAATTTGTTTGGTAGGCTCGATCTTGAGTTTCTTAGCAGCAGTTATTCTCTCGCATCGTTCTTGATGAGTATCTCTTGCGATTCTCAGTATCATAAACATTACCACAATGTTTACATTCGTAAAACCGGCCACATACCAGCTCATGTCTCTTTTTATTGTAGCTTTTCAGGAAACTCTTTGCACATATGCTACACCTATTTTCAGGTATAGTGTCTAACAGAGCTTCCATCGCTATAGTTTTTTGTTGTGTGCAGGCTAATTCTCGGGGAATATGTTGCCAAGTGAGTGTCTTGATACACTTTTCACTTCTCTTCTTCACATTGATAAGTTATCAGCGCTACTGATGATGAATTTCACTGTAGAAGCTGATCCGCTATGCTATAAACACACTAGCGTAATTACAATCTAAGATCGATCAAGCTCTCTTTATACACTTAGCACAGACCTAATAGAAAACTTCATCATCCCCTACACCAACGGGATTCGAAGGTGGCACTCCTATCGGAGAAAACCTAAAGGAAAAACTTCATCACACCACCACCACCACCACCACCACCACCACCTTTGTAGTTCGAAGGTGGCGCTCCTATCGGAGAAAACCTAAAAGAAAACTATTATCTTGCTACCACAGGGGTTCGAAGATGGTTCTACTATTGGAGAAAACCTAAAAGAAAACTCTATTAATTTTCCAGTTTTCGATTATTCTTTAACTACTATACAATTCACATGAGAGAAAAAATTAGACAAATTAAAATTGAAAAAGGAAATAAATAGTTAGATTTGAAGATAAAATTTAGACAATTCAAACGAGTATAAACACGACTAAGCTCCGCCTTTTAGTTTTAAAGTTACATTAGGAGCTCCCATTGCCACCCGTAGACACCTCTCCCTCATCTTCAACCACGTGTTCTTGATTCTTTTCACACATATCTTAACATAACAGTTCTATTTTTCTCAAGTTCATATATTACACCGTTTAACTGATCCACGGGGCACCCTTAGAATCCTTCACTTCATCCTCAAACACGCCTTCTTGAACCCTTTTGATATATTTTAACCTATTTATGTTTGTTGCTACGGGCATCCGTTCTCTTTTCTTAAGTTAAATTATTACGGCCATCTTGTTATGTCTGAGTCTCATGCTTATATATTAAACTTTGTGATTAAGTATTTTGATTTGAAAGTCTATGTAAATCGGTTAAGGTAAACATCTCTTCTCAACATGAGACAAGTTATGATGTATGATCTTATGGGGTGAGCTTGTCAACACGCCTAAAAGCATTTATATTCAAAGGTATTTAAATTATCCCACCGAGATTTGAACCCTGATCCTAAGGCGTAAATTACCATTTCAACAACAATTCAGACCTAAAGTATATATGTATACGCTATTTCATTGCGCTAACGTTATTAGTTCAAGAGTTATTTAAGATTCAAGTTATTGCGACAGAAGCGGTTATCGAACCACGGGTCTGTAGGATACGGAATCATAAATCATTCACAGCATATGTTGAATGAAAAAAAAACCTGCGCTTTCCCCTGCTGTTCTATGTGCAATAGATCAGAAATAGAACACAATTACATAATTCAATGGACGATGGGAACTGAACCAGGGACCCTTGAGCTACACGTTGTCAGCATATGATTAACTATGAGAGGCATAACCATATAAAGGTTATTTCACTTCTCTAGACCCAGTGGTTACAGAGATATTTAAATTAAACGATTCAGGACTCGAACTAAGGACTACAGGTATACAGCATAAACCCTGTGGACCCCGCTAACCATATGTAAGTAATAAAATTTATCCGAAATCTCTATCATTAGTTTCGGAGTTATTCCAATATAAGCAGTACTCTTTTGTGCAGAGTTTGATTAGGGACCATTGATAAAACTACAAGTCACAGACAGTCAGTAAGGGCATGGACACCCCTTAACAGGCGGTAGAAAGGCAGCATACATCATCTACCCTACTCATGTTTCCCACGGTTCAGTTCCCATCGTCCATTGAATTATGTAATTGTGTTCTATTTCTGATCTATTGCACATAGAACAGCAGGGGAAAGCGCAGGTTTTTTTTCATTCAACATATGCTGTGAAGGATTTATGATTCCGTATCCTACAGACCCGTGGTTCGATAACCGCTTCTGTCGCAATAACTTGAATCTTAAATAACTCTTGAACTAATAACGTTAGCGCAATGAAATAGCGTATACATATATACTTTAGGTCTGAATTGTTGTTGAAATGGTAATTTACGCCTTAGGATCAGGGTTCAAATCTCGGTGGGATAATTTAAATACCTTTGAATATAAATGCTTTTAGGCGTGTTGACAAGCTCACCCCATAAGATCATACATCATAACTTGTCTCATGTTGAGAAGAGATGTTTACCTTAACCGATTTACATAGACTTTCAAATCAAAATACTTAATCACAAAGTTTAATATATAAGCATGAGACTCAGACATAACAAGATGGCCGTAATAATTTAACTTAAGAAAAGAGAACGGATGCCCGTAGCAACAAACATAAATAGGTTAAAATATATCAAAAGGGTTCAAGAAGGCGTGTTTGAGGATGAAGTGAAGGATTCTAAGGGTGCCCCGTGGATCAGTTAAACGGTGTAATAGATGAACTTGAGAAAAATAGAACTGTTATGCTAAGATATGTGTGAAAAGAATCAAGAACACGTGGTTGAAGATGAGGGAGAGGTGTCTACGGGTGGCAATGGGAGCTCCTAATGTAACTTTAAAACTAAAAGGCGGAGCTTAGTCGTGTTTATACTCGTTTGAATTGTCTAAATTTTATCTTCAAATCTAACTATTTATTTCCTTTTTCAATTTTAATTTGTCTAATTTTTTCTCTCATGTGAATTGTATAGTAGTTAAAGAATAATCGAAAACTGGAAAATTAATAGAGTTTTCTTTTAGGTTTTCTCCAATAGTAGAACCATCTTCGAACCCCTGTGGTAGCAAGATAATAGTTTTCTTTTAGGTTTTCTCCGATAGGAGCGCCACCTTCGAACTACAAAGGTGTGGTGGTGGTGGTGGTGGTGGTGTGATGAAGTTTTTCCTTTAGGTTTTCTCCGATAGGAGTGCCACCTTCGAATCCCGTTGGTGTAGGGGATGATGAAGTTTTCTATTAGGTCTGTGCTAAGTGTATAAAGAGAGCTTGATCGATCTTAGATTGTAATTACGCTAGTGTGTTTATAGCATAGCGGATCAGCTTCTACAGTGAAATTCATCATCAGTAGCGCTGATAACTTATCAAGGTGAAGAAGAGAAGTGAAAAGTGTATCAAGACACTCACTTGGCAACATATTCCCCGAGAATTAGCCTGCACACAACAAAAAACTATAGCGATGGAAGCTCTGTTACACACTATACCTGAAAATAGGTGTAGCATATGTGCAAAGAGTTTCCTGAAAAGCTACAATAAAAAGAGACATGAGCTGGTATGTGGCCGGTTTTACGAATGTAAACATTGTGGTAATGTTTATGATACTGAGAATCGCAAGAGATACTCATCAAGAACGATGCGAGAGAATAACTGCTGCTAAGAAACTCAAGATCGAGCCTACCAAACATAAATTGCTGTTAATGGTTCCTGATGAAGACGATGTCGTAGAATATGAAACAGCTTTCCAGGATCGACTGAAATCATATTTCATCCAGTGCTCTACATGCCAAGACCTGAATACATATCTCCAGGAATCAAAACAGCGGATAATTCAAGCCGTTCAGAAGCAATTGAGGATGCATAAAAGTGTGAAAATTAACCTCATGGCTGAATGTCGGTTTGTGAATGCCGTTGGTGACACTACTGATAAAGCCTTTAAAACACCAAATCAAGCAATATTTTTAGAAAGTGACTTGGACGCCATATTGGAAAGTAAATTCAAGAAACTTTGTACTGAAATGGAGGAAAGTCAACTTAAAGGAAGCAGCTGGGCTTTATTAGCTGTTGATGGTGTGCGTGTTAGGATCAACAAGAATAATGGTCTAAAAGGGAGCAGTTACATCCCTCTACCGGCTATTGTTGGAGCTAAAGGAGCCTGTATAAATCCGCACAACTATGATGATGAGAAATGTTTTATGTACGCCGTACTTGCCAAGTTCATTCACAAGGATCCTCAACGTGTTAGCAAGTATAAGAATCTTCAAGAAAGATATGACTTTAGCTGCGTCTCATTTCCTATGAGTTTGAGTGACATGCCAAAATTTGAACGAAAAAATAACATCTCTATAAATGTTTTCGGGTTGGATGAAAAGAATCAAGTGTTTCCTATGAAAGTTGTCAATGAAGAACTGACTGAGCATCGCGACCTGCTTCTGTTAAGCAATTCAGCTAGACGTCATCATTACGTTTATATAAAGAATTTCGAGAGACTTATTCATCAACAAAAAACTAAATGTGAGGGAAAACTCTACATCTGCAAGTGCTGTTTTACGCACTTTGTTTGTCGAAATGGAGGAGCTGAGAGGTTAAATGAACATAGAAAATTATGCAGCCAACACGGAGTTGCTAAGATTGTTATGCCAACTAAGGAGAAATCTATTGTTAGATTCAAGAATCATGAAAGGATGTTGAAATTACCTTATGTCATATACGCTGACTTTGAAAGCATTCTTACCCCTTACCATGGGTGTTCTTCTAATGCCGAAACGTCTTATACAGTTCCATATCAGAAGCATATTCCTATGAGTTTCTGTGTTTATGTCAAATCCTCAGCTACAATTGAAGGTTTACAGACTGATCTTCCTACTGAACCCTATGTATATCGGGGTTATGATGCTGCACTGAAGTTTATGGAGTATGTAAGTTCTCTCGCAAAGAAAATTAATGCTGTATACAAAACTGGTGCTCCATTAACTCTGACAGATAAGCAACAAAAATCATTCGAATCTTCTACAGAATGCTACTTATGTGGTAAAGAATTTACCGACCATAACTGGAAAGTACGAGATCATGATCATATAAGTGGTGAATATCGAGGAAGTCTACATAATCAGTGTAATCTAGCGTGTAAAACGCCTAATTATATTCCTGTCTTCATACATAACCTGAGTGGATATGACTCCCATTTCATTGTTAAGGAGTTAGGCTGTACTAGCGATAGAGTAGAAGTTATTCCTAGCTCTGAGGAAAGTTATATATCATTTTCCAAGTATGTTGGTGACATTAAACTTCGTTTTGTGGATACCTATCGCTTCCTTAGTACCAGCTTGGATAAACTAGCAAAAAATGTAACATCATATCCTGAAACCCAGAAGTACTTTGGAGCAGAGAAGATCGAATTGATGATGCGTAAAGGTGTGTTTCCCTATGATTACGTTACATCATGGGATGTTTTGAGTGAGACAGAACTTCCTCCGAGAGAAGCATTCTACAGTAAGTTAAACAGAGAAGAAATTAGTGATGCAGAGTATCAGCATGCAAAAACCGTATGGAGTCACTTCAACATCAGAACACTAGGCGACTACAGTGACCTCTACTTAACTTCGGATGTCCTTCTACTAGCAGATGTGTTTGAAACATTCAGAGAGCAGACCCTGAAAACCCTTAAAGTTGATCCCGCACATTATTATACATCACCCGGACTTACGTGGGATGCAATGCTGTTGTACACAGGAATTGAACTGGAATTACTACAGGATTATGACCAGCTACTCATGGTTGAAGCAGGTATAAGAGGAGGATTATGCCAAGTTTCTCATCGGTATGCAGAAGCGAACAATCACTACATGAAGGAGTATGCCTCAAGTAAACCCTCTCAATATATTACGTACGAGGATGCAAATAATCAATATGCGTGGGCTATGGGGAAGCCCCTTGTTTACGGGGGTTTTAAGTGGGTTTCTCCTGAAGATATCAACCTAGATATACTACGAGAAGATGACCCTCTCGGATACATCTTAGAAGTGGACCTTCAATATCCTACAGAACTCCATGACCTGCACAATGATTTACCGTTCCTACCTGAGTGTATCAAGCCCCCGGGTTCTTCTACAAGGAAACTAATTCCTCACCTTGGATCACGAACTAGGTATGTGGTGCATTACATGACCTTGAAGCAAGCCCTTAGTCATGGGTTACAACTGACTAAAATCCATCGGGTGCTACAATTTCAACAGTCATGTTGGTTAAAGCCTTATGTGGAATTCAATAACCGGCTACGGCAAGGATCGAGAAATGATTTCGAGAAGGATCTTTACAAGCTTTTCAACAATGCCATGTTTGGCAAAACTATGGAAAACATCAGAAACCGACTGAATATACGACTTGTCACCGATTGGAAGACATTGGAAAAACTGGTTGCTAAGCCTACATTTATTGATAGAACTATATATGGACCTAATCTGGTTGCAGTACACATAGCGTCACGAGAGATAGTCTTCAACAAGCCTATATACATTGGGATGTGTGTGCTGGATATCTCGAAGACCTTGATGTATTGGTATCATTATGATGTGCTAATGCCGTATTACGGGCTTGAAAATCTGAAGCTCATGTACATGGATACTGACTCTTTCATCCATCGTGTGACTACCGGAGACATATACCAGGATAAGTTACGTTTTCTGGAACATCTGGATACTGCTGATTATCCTAGCGACCATATATGCCATTCTACAAAAAACAAGAAAGTGTTGGGAAAATTTAAAGATGAAGCCAATGGAAAAATCATTCGTCGTTTTGTTGGACTGAGACCGAAGATGTATGCACTCGATATCGATGGAGGCATAATCAAGAAGATAAAAGGCATAAAACATAGTGCCATTAAACAGTACATAACCTTTGAGAGCTATGTGGACTGTCTTAAAAGCAGAGAAATCATAAGAACGCCAATGAACCTAATTATGTCCCGTCAACATAATGTTACGTCAGTGGAAGTGAACAAAATATCCCTATCTCCACATGATGACAAGAGAGTAATTGCAGATGATGGAGTATCCACATATGCCCATGGACATTACCGTCTTTTGAACGGCGAAAGAAAGAAGGAACCCTAGAGCACAAAAAAAATAATAAAATAATTTTCATTCCGAGAAATAAACACTAGAACGTAGCATTAAAACATCTAAGCATGAAAACAGCTGAATAATAAGAGCAGAGGAGGGCGTTAAGTCTACCGTTCAGAAAACAAATACTGATGCTGGTCCCAAGTCCAGAGAAAAAGACGAGGGACGTCTACCTCACCACATAAGCTAACTGAACACACTTTAGTTAATGTTAAAATAGGTAAATTTAAAAAGTAACTACTATCTCGTAATCTGAAATATCCTTGAAAAACCTTCTTAATTAGTTATAAAATGAATTAAGTAACGTAACTTGGTCTAAAATATCCCTGAAACGCGCATAAACCTCATAACATCTGAAAAAGCTTGGAAATAGCATTAGAACATTGGTTTAGCGTAACGACTTATTACAAGACGATGCATAGGGGGTAAAAGCTTGAAAAAGACACAAGAGTACGAAGACATCAATCTGCATGAAAAAATGTAAGAAAACTGTACGCCTAGACCATTGCAAATATACCTCTACCAGTAAAGAAGATATCTCTAGCTGGCAAACTTTTAGCTATGAAGCCTATAGCTTTTAATCCTAGAGCTCCGAGATCATACCTCAATACCTAACCTCCAGATCCTACAGCTTTTAACCTCCTGACCAGCAACCTTTAGCTATGAAGCTTAAAACTCTTAACCCTAGAGCCCTCAGATCATACCTCCATACGTAACCTTCAGATCCTACAGCCTTAAACTCTAGACCGAGAGATCTAACCTTGAATCCATACGACCTAACCACTAAACCTACAGTCTTTAACCTTTAGACCTACGAACTTAAGCTATGAGACTTATATCCTTTAAACCCCAGGCCCTAAGATCATGCCTCAAGACCTAACCATGTGACCATAAGAGATGAGGAACATAGCCAAAATACATAGTCTTTCAGATCAAAAGGCTTAATCAAAAAGCCTAAGATATAAGCATAAGACCTCATAACATAACAAGGTAGAATGGAGTTCCTGAAAGCATAGAGAAGGTACGAAAAACAAGAAACCCTAGCAACAAAAGAATCTCAATTTTTAGGAAAAGAGAAGCAGATACACAAAGGGTTAAATTTACTGTATAAAGATCTGTAATCAGCATATATACCTCTTGCAGTGACAAAGATAGCTCTAACACCGATATGTCTAAAAAATTTGCATCATACATACAAGTAGTTAGCATGAGAAAAGAAACATGCTTAGGATAGGTTAAGGAGGTAAAAACAGGGCAGCTTAAGAAAAGAGAACGAATGTTAATACCAGAATCAACTAGCTTGAACAATGATCAAGAAGTTAAAACCATGGGATATATTAGGTTAGGTTAAAGTGCTAGAATAGAGGAAGTTAAGGAAAGAGAACAATTAGGTTAATAGGTGCAACAAAGGAAGCCACTAGCCAAACACAGCTAGGTTACAATAAAGAATGATGAAAGAAGGTAGAACTGAATGAGTATATTAGGTTAGGTTAGTTTATAATAGGATGACATAGTAAAGCATAAATGTAGGACTTGCCTCGAGATTAACCGCCTTTAATCGCTGGACTAGCAAACTGAACTTCAAAATGATAAGACCATACCTCAGCCCATAAAACGTAGTTAAAAGACCCTACGGCCTTTATCCTCTAGACCAACAACATTTAGCTATGAACCCTACAACTCTTAACCCTAGAGCTCCAGATCATACCTCAGGATCTACCCTCCAAATCCTACAGCTATTAACCTCCCAGACCAGCAACCTTTACCTGTGAAAACCTGAAACTCTTAACACTAGAACCCCCCTGATCATGCATAGATACCTAACCTCTAGATCCTACAGCTCTCAACCATCCTGACCAACAGACTTCGCCTGTGAAAACTCTTAACCCTAGAGCCCCCAGATCATACTTGAGGACCTACCCTCCAAATGCTATAGTTATTAACCTCCCAGACCAGCAACCCTTACCTGTGAAAAACCTGCAGCTCTTAGCACTAGACCTTCCCTCCCAGATCATACATAGAGACCAAGCCCCTAAATCCTACAGCTCTCAACCATCCAGACCAACAGACTTCACCTGTGAAACTATTAACCCTAGAGCCTTAGATCATACCTCAAGAGCTTACCATTAAATCCTGCAGCCCTACCTGTTGAAACCTGCAACCCTTAACCCTAGAGCCCCAGATCATACCTCGAGACCTAACCATTAAATCCTTCAGATATTAACATCCCATACCAACAGACTTTACCTAAGAAACCCTGCAGCCCTTAACCCTAGAGCCTCAGATCATAGCTCAAGACAAGCTCTGATCATACCTCAGGACACAGCATTATAAGGTACAGCAAATTAAGAGGATTGACTGCCTACCTAAACACTGTCTAAATCCACTAAACATACCGATTGCGCATGGCCGCCATCTTGCTCATTTGGGTCTGCGCTGGAACCTACCATTTTAACCTACTGTAATCACTGCTGATGAAACTTGGCTACATCATTTTGATCCTGAGAGCAAACAGCAAATCTCATGGTGGAAATCTCCATCACCAACCCCCCAAAAAGCAAAAGGGGTTACTTCTGCTGGGAAAGCTATGCTCATCTCATTCTTTGATATTCATGGAATGGTTTTGTCAGTATGTTGTACCTACACTCACATCTGTAACTGGACAATGCTACAGAAATATCCTGAAAGCATTGCAAGTCCATATTAGGCGCAAAAGACCACATTTCTGTGAAGCAGGCTGGATGCTGCACCATGATAATGCGCGGCCGCATATTGCCAAAGTTGTTGCTGAATAACTTGAAAAAATCAACATGAAGTGCAACTCTCACCCTCCCTATAGTCCGGATTTAGCCCCGTGTGACTTTTTTCTATTCCCCAACTTAAAGATACGTGGAGAAACGAGTCAGTTGGAGAATTTAATGTCATATCGGCACGTTGGCCATAGTAGCACAATGGTAGTGCGGCTGGACGGAAACCAGAAGATCCGTGGTTCAAATCCCGGCTATGGAATTGATTTTTTCAGTCTGACTCTACGTTTCCACAATTTAGCCTACACCCGGCCAGTGTGAAAAGAATAATTAATTTCCATTAAAGAAACGTCTTCGTGGAAGGCATTATCCATCTTCAGAAGCAGTGGTGAAGGCTGCGGAGGCGATTTTGAAGGATCTCTCAAAAATGGTTTCCAGCATGTCTATGAAGACTGTCAGAAACGCTGGGACAAGTGCATCGCATTCAGGGGAGACTATTTTGAGAAGAACCATCAAAATTATGAGAATGAGTAAAGGTACGTTGTCAAAATATTGTGATCATTCTTTATTGAACAGCCCTCGTACTTCTGATAATATTTGATATGTAACTACGTAAGATGTGACACAGTAAACATTAACAAGAATTTACCATTTTGAGTAAATTGGATATAAGTACTGAAAAATTCAACTGAATAACAACAAATATTTTGGAAATATCCAACCGGAAATACTTCATCAAAATGCACATTTTCTTACTTATAATTCGTGTCTTTGCTCCAGTTTACTAGTTATACAAAAGTCATTCAGAATAATTAGTTATTCTCAAATAATACAACGTAAATATTTATGACATTTTCATAAACATATAGTAACATACTCAAACATGCTAGAGCCATGTTTTTAGTAATAAATTCCTTGAAAATCTCGATGGTGCATGCTTGAAGGTAGGTACTGAACTTAAATACCAAATGTGGTGTACACTTCCACATATTTGGTAATAAACAATTCGGCTACGTGAGTATTCAACTCTCTCACCTCTCAGACCCTACTCGCCATCTTCTGGTCTTCAGATAATAGGCACATCCTCTCTGGCCACCAGAAGAAGGCTGTTTAGGTCTGAGGTATGAGAAGGGAAATGAACAAACAATCTGCTCGTCTAATTGACAATGTGTGCATGTTTGTGACAGCTTCAAACTCTCTTATTTTTACTCAAAAATCGTTAGCTCAGTGTTAACTTATAAACTTCTCTTTTACAAAATTACGCCACTTCAAAATGTCTCTACAATGTTTCTTTATGTGCCAGCAAGCACCCCTTGTGCTGCTTGTAATCTCTCAAACCTAAACACAGGTCCCTCCCACGGAGCTACACGCCGATTCTGAACACAACTCCGATATTCACATGTAAACTGCTTCGCTGTCGCTTCCACAGCCCGCTGATTCCTCACCCTTACTGACCTATGAACTGCTTCTTGTACGGTTCCACCGTCTCGTGACTCCTCAACACAGAGCTTGGAAGGTACCAGTCTTTTATGCACTGTTCACTGACCGATGGATTCGTCAACTGCTCCACGCCGCCGATTTCTCCCTAACGGAATAGCACTCGTCAACTTGAAACACGCAAACTTGAAACACACAAACTCTAAACACCAAACACTATTGCTGTCACTACTATTACTCAATCCAAGCCTCGAATGGGCTTTATATAACTGTCGCGCTTCTAGAACTAGAGACCTCTCGAAGTAATAGCCCGCCCCCTGCTTCGTGACGCGAGTTCGTGACGTGAGCTCGTGACTTGAGCTCATGTGCGGTCTTGAAGGCATGCCTCTCCCGTCCCGCCAGTCAATAAACAACAAGCCGAGGCAATTCTCTTACTTTCGAGGTAGGCCCGCGACCGCGGCACAATTTCTCCACGACAACTTCGCGTTCGCCAATGTGACTATACGAATCACCCATGCTGCCAGATCATATATTTGTACAGAACTGCTGTGAGAGATATTATGTATATATTTGACAACACTGTGGATTTTATTTGATACTAGAGTGCGTAAACACGATGGGAACAGTAGATAACTTTTACGCAGCACTTTCCTTTCGCCTTCTTCTGGTTGTCAGACAGTAGTACAAATACATAGTAAACGAAGTCGAGTGTGTAGTGCACACTATTTTTTCTGCCTCTGAGATTAATGCACATACTAATAACTTGAAAATAATATCAGTTACCTACTGTAGAACATGGTGATTCAAGTAGCAAGACCACCAACAATAACTTTGGGTGCAGGCGGTGACACTGATGATACATGAGATGAAGATGGAGCATTATCCATTGTCCACCCTTGGTGTTGACCTTAGAACATCAATCATTTGTTGGGCATGTTAAGTGCTGCATGAATTAGTAAATTATAAGTAAATATTAACAATTGGTGATAAAGAGCCAGTTTAGATTTAAATTGTATCATTCAGTTAACTGGAATAATAAACGAGGCGAGCTAGCTGCATTATAACGTGTGTCGGAAAGTCCCGTGTTCGATTCCCGTCGGTTTCTTTTGCGTGGTTTACTTGGGTCAATGCTGTTTATGCTATGAATTTCCTGTGTCACATTCCGTGACATTTCCTATTTCATGTTACCTCCGTGGGCTTCGAGACTTTGTGGTGAAAATGAAATGTGCAGTGCTTTACGCCCGCTTTTACTACATTGGGTGTAGTAGGGTGCAGGCGGTGACACTGATGATACATGAGATGAAGATGGAGCATCGGTGGAATGAGATGGCGGGGGAAACCGTAGACTCCGGAGAAAATCCGTCCCAGCACCGTGTTTTCCACTATAAATCTCACTTTGCGGCCAACTGGGATCGAACCCGGGCCGCCTTAATGAGAGCCGAGCGGTCTACTACTCAGCCACGGCACGGCCGAGAGGCTGCGAGATGGCACTCTGTGTAGGATTCATGCCGCAGATGTTTGTTCGGCCTTGCAGGAGCCAACGGTCTCATCGAGCAGCTCAACGGTCTCATCGGATCTTGAAGTTTGGAATCGTTAGGGACCAATGCGCCTCTCTGTGATCTGCGACTTCTTTCATTTCATCTGTTCTTCCTTGTGGTGGTAGTCAAAAGTAATCCGCCTTGGGTTGAGGTGAGCTGGTTGCTGTCTCCGTTAGAATTTCATAGTCATTAATATGATTATATTTTAGGTCTGCAATAGGGAGTATATCAAACGTTGAGGATTTTAATACTGTCCTTGCACATACTAGTAGTAATATAGGAAATAACTGGTAGGTTAGGCTACCAGCACTAGATGGAGGAAATTCTACTTTCCACCTATTGCAGCTCTTTACATTGCGGTCGATTAGTGCTCGACGTATGATCGCTTCTCCAGGCGGATCAAGTGAACATTTAACTACACGTCATGTTGGCGGGAGAATCGCCTGGGGTGTCGAACCATCATATTTTAACTTTACCATTGAACGGAAAACGTCAACACGTATACCAACAAGAGGAGTAATTATTGAGGTTGAGTATTCTCTCACGGCATTCATTATTTCTATGGTAGACTTCCCAGCTCAGCCGCACGTTAATATAGCCCAGTATGGTGATGACGTAATGTACAATAGGTTCGAGTGATATCTAACCGCAAGTCGAAGCTTCCCTTTTAAAAACCAGTAGCACATCCGAGGGGCTCCTCATTAGGGAAATACCTTAAATCTAAACTCCCCCCCAAAGCGCGTCAACCCATCCGAGAAGACAATTCTTAACCTCGGGTCACCAGTGTTCTTGCACACCGGTCTTCTAGGTATCCACGCTATTACCGGAGATTCTTTTATGCCTCTCTCGGTCCCTCTGGGTGACAAAGCCATCCAGACGGACCGAGTACTCGTGAATATCGGGAATCACTGCTCCGTCTAGACCAATTCAATCTGAACAACTTCTCTAAGGGAAGGATTCGAATATGCTTCTGGTAACAAGAAGTACCAAGAGTGCTAGATGTCCGCAGCGCTCGCACCACATCAGCTGAAGTGGACGGATCCCTCCCCGGAATCTTCAACTCCACACAGCGACAGCTCTGCTCCGCTCAAAAGTGTTACTTGTTCGTTAATGCGAACAAGAGACACACCATACTAAAGACAAAGCTATGTAGTTATAGAGGTCAAAGAATCGAATGAGGAATTGAATCATCTGCTCGGAAGTGAAACTGGATAACGGTCTAAGGTTTCTCGAACATATCCAAGGCTTGTCCACACGGGGATAAGCAGTGGTATCCCATTCTGAGATACAGAATATCTCTCCACCATATTACACCTTTTACATTCTCGCTTGTGAGGTCTGGGCTAAGACTGCAGACAGCTGGCTGTTACGGTTGCAACAAGGACTGAAGTTCTTCTGTTCCGTCAGCCACTTGATCCTCCCTAGGCTAGTTAATGGCTCATCCGTTCCATAGGTGAAAGACGAGATTAGGCGCCGGGCAGCTAAGTTATACGACAGTTTGCATAAACACCAGGGTACCCTAGTGGAAGTTTTAGGGAATTACGACCCCAACACTTGACGCTTCAGGCGAATTGGGTACTCCATATGCCACATAACAATACAACACGTCCATCAACGGCTTAAATAAAGCTGAAGTTTAATCTATCTAAGAGCCGATTTGCTCAAAATTCATCCCCTGAAGCAGTGTAATATGGGCCGTAATTTTAAAGCCATTGACATCAGAAGGAAGCAAAAGCAGGTATCACCATAATAGTCAACGAGAGCATCATGCTACCTTATTTATCCTGAATACTTTTGAAGGTGCCAAAAACAAACAAAACCTCTTAAATAATGTGGCTAAAGTATCTATGAGTGTACCTGTAGCATAAATATTTAGTTAAATGTTCTGAAAATGATCTAAAACAGACACAAAATTACTCAATATATCTAAAAAGCTGGTAAAATACCCCTCGGTGCTAAAACAGCCCAAAATACCTATAGGTGTTCCGAAAATATCTAAAAGTATGCGTACAAGCAATTTATACACCCTCAAAATGCCTAAGATCTTAGGATGCTATCTGTAAATCACAGAAAAAGGTTCCAGCTTAGATGTGCGCGGGCCGAAGGTAAGGTTGGGCTAGGTTACGTTAGGTTATAAAAGGAATAGTTGATTAGAAATGGAGGGTCTAGGTTACGTGACAACGAGTATCGAATATATGATTAGAAGTGGAAAGTGTTAATTAGGTTAGGTGATAGGGGAAATTATTATAAAAGAGGGCTTAGTTTGGTGAGTTGTTAAGAGGCTAAAACAAATGGTTAGAGATTAGAATAAGGGATTTGAGGAGGTTATCGTAGGTTAGGTTAGGTCCGGTCTGGTCAGATTAGGAGGTCAGGTGATGAAAGTATAAAATAGATGATGATTAGATGATGCTGTGTAATGGAAATGTAACAAAATCGTAACCTGAACGTAACCAAAATGACTGTAAAAACTCCTCGAGGTGCTATAAATCGAGAAGACAGACTATTAAGAAGAAAAACTCCAAGTACAGTTTAAATCCATTGAAATTGCATTATTTGATATGGATGTAATTACGTCTTAGATTATATTTTAATAATTCTTATTGCAGCTATATGAAATAAATATTATTTTGTCGCCTTAATTAAAGAAACTTACATCCTCAAAGGTTAAGTGATATCGGACGATAAATGAAATGGGTGAAATGATACTCAAATAAGCCCAAGGTTTATACAAAGTCGTTACCCGACATGTTTTCTTTCAGGATAAGAGTAAACCCCGGAAAGAGCCTTATCCATGAACTCACCATGACTGAGATTCGATTTCGGGACTTCTTTAACATGAGGCAGACATACGCTACCTGCCTCTCTACCGAGATATGCAAGTCGCCTTTAAACACCTACTTAACTGTAGCTTATCAGGACATAATGAACACTAATAAAATATTAAATAAAAGATAATTGTAAATTAAAGCGATATTAACAATATCAAACATAATATTAGTTTAAACCACGGCTATTTATAAATATTACAACACATTAAAAACTTAAGTTCACCCATGTGGTTTGAACGTGTTTACATCAAACAAGTGTAACACTATGCTCCTTCCAACAGAGGTATCTAGAAGCATAAGAATTTGATAGAAAGGTGAACCAAATATGAATTATGTGCTTGCCATAGAATACATTTTCAGTTGTCAAGATACTGCGTTAGTCTATGTGATTCAAATGCATATAAAACGATATTATAGGATCTACCATATCATTCAACTTGCCAGGTGGGTAACCGATATCCATTTTGTGGAATTTTCCTAGGTACAACGTGCTCCGATGTTATCATATTAGAGCATAAATTGAAGATTGCACAAAACTGGACAGATAGGGACGGCTGATTCACTCGGTATGAGCCCAAATGTTCATATTCCAATGGATGTATCCCATCCCACATACCCAACTATCGGGTTGGAATTTAAAAATCCGATATGACACATTCATATTAATTTTAATCTGGATAAATGTTTGAAGAAATGGCTTCAACAATGTACATTTCGTTGTAGGCACCAAAGGGATAGAATACATTGAAAGTCTAATGTAATGTCCCATAAAAGCGTGGCTTTAAACATCTACGCTTTTCGTATCATATCTAGGGAAATAACTGAAATGAATTGCTACTGAACTTTAAGTATATAGTATTAGAAAAATGGTTAATTCCACAAATCTATTAAAGTAAAACTGTGCTTTCTCACGAGGTATATATTTCTACTTTCTGTACTACGGATTTAGAGTAAGCAGTGAAATTACTGTATTCCATCCAAACCTTCGATTCAAAGATTTTACATATCTTACTTCCTGAATTTAAAAAGTGGGGTAATTTAGAAAAAGGTCTTTGTATGCATGTGTGCATGCGCGTAGCTCTCAGAGCTAAACAAAAATAAAATTCCCCATTTCAAAGTACTATTTATATGGAAAAAATGTCTGAGAATAGCTTCTGAAATGATCTTCATTTTACATTATTTTTGTACAAATGGCAAACTGTAAGACATAGACAAAATCTTACACTTTTATTTTTAATTGCGTCCTCCGGCGTTAAGTAATATCGGACGATGACTGAAATAGGTGAAATGATTGAAGTTCAAAGGATAAGGCAAAACCCGGAAAAACCTTATTCAGACAACCCGCCCCGACCGATATTCAAACTCGGGACCTCTGGAACCTGTGGCAGACACACTACCACCGAGGCTACCGAAGTGGGCGTTTTTTTGTTGTTGTAATTTTACGTCCTCCAACGTTGTCATATCGGACGATGAATTAGAATGAGTGAAATGACGCACAGATGAGCCCAGGGTCCATAGAGCTTAAGTTACCCGACATTCGTATTTGAGGATAAGGGTAAGGAAAACCCTAGGAAAAACCTTATCCAGGTAACTCCCCCTCACCGAGATTCGAACTCGGGACCTCTTGAACGGGAGGCAGACGCGCTACCACCACGCTACCTAGGCGGGCTGAAGTGGGCTTACTATACAAAAAATAATATTATGTTAAACCAACCAATTTATGTCAACTATTTTTTCTGAAATGAACAATTTCCGAAATATTGATTCTTATTGGTTGGAATTTTGAAACATATTTTACTTAAATAGGAAGTAATTATGCGTATTTTTCCTGGTCATGCAAAGAGAACATAATTAAAAACATCGCATAGCGAGCAGCTCTTCAAAGATTTAAATACCTCTTAATGCTAATTTAGTCCCCTTTTCCCATTTATCTAAAAGGGAATGTGTTATCTACCCACCACAATCGCCCGACTCAGTAGCGTGGTGGTAGCGTGTCTGCCTCACGTTCAAGAGGTCCCGAGTTTGAATCTCGGTCAGGGTGAGTTACCTGGATAAGGTTTTATCTGGGATTTTCCCTTAACCTGAAAGACGAATGTCGGGTAACTCTAAGCTCTATGGACCCAGGGCTCATTTGAGCATCATGTCACCTCTTCCATTCATTGTCCGATATGACTTAACGTTGGAGGACGTAAAATAGAAAACAAAATAAAAAACCCACCACAAGACGGCAAGCGGGGCCTGAAGAGGGAGAGAGGTTTGAACTGTGTATCTGCTCTGTTACTAGATCTGCTTACCATGAAATGAGTGTATGGAAGTGCATGTGAGTCACCCATGGTGTCAGATTTAATGCTTGTTTCAGTAACTGCAGTAATTGGTATTAGCCACTGTCTACCTACCACAAGACGGCAAGCGGGGCCGGAAGAAGGAGAGAGGCTTGAACTGTGTATCGCTCTGTTAGTGGATCTGTTTATTACGAAATGAGTGTATGATAGAATACATATGAGTCACCCATGCTTACAGATCGAATGCGTGTTTCAGTAACTGCAGTGATAGATATTAGCCACTGTCTATCCTCCACAAGACGGCAAGCGGGGTCTGAAGAGGTACGGTGGCTCGAACTGCTTGTCTGCTCTGTAAGTAGATATGCTTAGTACGAAATGAGCGTATGAGAGTGCATGTGAGTCATCCATGCTGCCAGATCTAATGCTCGTCTCAGTAACTGCAGTGATATATATTATTCATGGGTGAGTTGTGTGTCAACTCTGTGTATTTTACATGAAACTAGCATCCCTATCATATCGGCACGGCTAGCATTAACACAGCGAAAGTGATCACGTTACACATTTCTCTTTCTTGTCTTATTAAGGTGGGCATACACTAAAGCCATTCCTACAAATGCACGCACAAGCACTCATGCATATACACACGACCTTTTTATATAAACGCTACTTTTGGTCTCAGGGAACTTTAAAACAAATTTTTTTATTGAATGTGATACGTTCCTTGTTTAGTATACGTAGTCAATAGACTAAAAATTCTCTTTTTAGCAGAAGAGAACCTCAGAATATGTATTTGCTGTTTTAAGTTGATATTGACATTGTGGATGAAGCATCATTGTTTGTCTACTTCAGATAGAGCTGGAGAAAGTAAAAAGTACTGAATTTGGTAAAAAGGAAACTTTGATACGCTCTTGTAGCTTTCTAAAGTACTTTCCTTTTAACTGGTTGAAGATTTAAGTTGAAGTCTAAACGTCGCGTTAGAGTAAATCACGACACTCGTACACACACGGGCTCTCATTATAACCATAGCAAGGGGACTAGGCACATTAGGTGAACTTTTGACAGTTGCTTAGTTAATGTAATTAGCGTTTTGGTTGAGGTAATGGGAGAATGGTAATCGGGTCAGATCGCATTAGGATATTAGCTTTAAGGGCTGCTTGCCTGCCGTTATCTCGGAAATGAAAGAGACATTTCGCTGCGCCTGCAGGTCTTCTAGGCCGGTCTTCAACCTCTTTGCCGTCTTCAATTATTCAACGTGCTCGTCAGGAGCGATGTAGGGTGCCCTTAAAACTGGAGACACACTTCAGACGTACTTTGTCACATCTTGGCCATGTTTCTTGGCTCTTCTCACGTGTAGGTACATAGTCACCATCTCAGCTAAACATTAAATAGATAAATGTGTTACATTCACCTGACTTTCTCTACCGTCTATGGTTTATTCACATGCTTATAAACTATTTTTATGAAAGCTTATATCTCTGTCTACTTCATTTCAATCGAGATAAACCTTTACAGAAATAGTTACATTACATATTTCGTTACATATACAAAGAGAATAATACAACAGTAAAATGTTTAAGAACTGGACGTTATATGGTGACTTTAAAAATCAGTAGTGTTGCCATGCATTCCTGTAAATGACTTCATTGAAGGAATGGCAACGAATTCCGACTCATATCTTGGAAATGGTTTATAGCACAAAAAAACATAATTTGAAGTAAATTGTTTTACAAACATCTACATATTTTGTAATGCCTTTTAGCCTATTGTCTATTGGATGTAGGTGAGAATGGTAAATGAATAACTTTTTATGTGCTGGTTGTATTGAACATGGTTTAAAGAACACGTTACATAAATTTAAAGTATGAGATCGAACTAAGAAGTAAGTATAAAAAAGGTATTTTGTAAAGCCTGCTCCTGCTACGCCCACATTTTGGTGACCAGTTATCGTATAATCGCGCTGCTCGAATGGTTACCCTGGTTTTACCTTAGTTAATAGAGACCTCTCAGATAACTGATTACACTAATATGCAAAATTTGACTTTTTGTTTGGGGTTTTAATTTAAATATGCCATTATCCATAATTTGAGTAAGCTGAATCAGAATATGAACTTAGTTTTTCTCCATGACGTACCAGTCTTTCACAATATAAGAATTATTAAAAGGCGAATTTTTATACTCAGCTCTGTCGAATTTATGTTATATTATTAAACAAATATTAATAAATCTACAACTATCAACACAACACTCTTCATAATAAACTAATATTTCACATCTCTTCTAAATAATCACATACATTTAAACATTACGCCGTTTTTTTACACTTTGGCTTGAAATGTACATCTTTCCACTTCCTATATGTCCCGGTGACATCGTGCATCTTGCTTCTCGCTGAACACAGTCGAGATTTTCTGAGGAAAAAAAACGTGCAAATGAGAATGCAGGAAAGGTAGTTTCACACCATATTGCAACCCAGGTTTTGAAATTTCTTAAGCCTATCTTCTATAATAGTTTTGATATTTGGATCCTTGTAATTTCTCAAAAAGTTTCGATGACGCTCTTATAAACAATTCATGTCTTTTTCAGTATCTGTCATCGTTTCTTCAAACAAGGTACCAAAAAACAGCTTCTTAATTTGTGGCCCAGATACGAAATATTCCCTCAATTTAGCCTCAGATATTTGAGGGAGTTTCTAGTGGATTTATTTGTAGGAGTTCTCTTTTTTTAATTAAAGCCTTAATAAATTGCTTCATTACGCCTAATTTTATGTGTAAAGATGGTAAGATAAAATATTTTGGATCCATAAGACACCCATGAATATTTTTCATTTCTGGCACAAGACTGTCTCTCTGCTTCCAGTGTTTTCTTCTCCAGTGCTTGGATCCGACTCCACCATCCCACTTACAAATAAAACATAGCATTTTAATACTTAGCGGACCCGTTGTCGCGAGCGCGGCTTGTGCACACAAAGGAACTGATAAAGGTAGCACGGAGATAAAGGTCTGCCGAAACAAATGAAAGGAAAATTATAGTGACATCTTGATTGATAGAGAACATTCGGTTTCTTGTTTGTTACAGAATAGTCTAAAATTATCAATGCAGGTATATATAAGCGTTCGCGACACGCCAGCAAGTAGTCGTAAATGGAGTTGTAACGAGAGTTTTTGTAAACAGAGTGTAATTGGAACTGAGTATCGTTCAACTGTGAACGCTGTTTGTTTGTGGTCAACGACCTTGGAAAATTGTAATTGGGTAGGTGACTTAATTCTGCTACTCTAAGGATTGTCCAAAGTGTATTTTCTACGGAAATAAAGAACATTTAGAGTTTCTGCAACTTGTACTTTTAATTCTACGAACCCCCAAAGTCACAGTATAGCCTTATTGCTGATCTAGTTTCATGCCAATAACTTTTAAATCTCCACATAACTGATACTTAAGCTTTGCATATTTGACTTTGTCTAGAAGTAATTTTAGATTATGCTGTAGTTCCTTGAGGTGAACTGAATGGGCTACTGGAACTGATGCATATTTATGTCAAATATACAACATTACACATTTCAGAATAATTTTATAGTTGTCTGTTACATTGGTGTAAGTGTTGTAAAACATATTAATTCCAACAAAGAAATTATTAGTATTTCTTAGTTGCATGCAATATTTATGCTACATCTAAACTACATCAAAACCTTTTAGGTATAACTGCTAATTGAAAAAATGGCACGTGGTAGAAAAAATCAATTAAAGTTTTGGAATCAGTACATCATATTTAGTAAAGTAGACACACTTTGGTGGAAACCCCAGAATCATGTATATGAGTGTTATTCTTGTAAGTGTGATAGGGGTACTGGCGTGCCTCTCGGTCGTGTACGAAGCACCAATAAACGCACCACTTTAGCCAATGAAATGTGCAGGAATCACAATTGATACATAGATGTTTTCTCCACGTGGAGTAATAAGTGCGTTATCTGAGATGCTTCTATTAACACAGATAAAGCCAGGGTAAGCATTTGAGCAGCGCGACATACGAGGAGCAGTATATCATATTGTTTGAGAATTTTTTCAGTCGTAATGCTGTGAAGGGCTGTGAATATGACAGTCAGAGCATTTCAGGTTTCTCTGTTTACAAAAAGCAGAAAACAAGCTTTCAATCTGCATATTGTGATTTTAAAGTATGTTCTTGTGTTTGGAGACTTTTACTGTCAACATTACGCTTAGAATTTAAGGGAAAGCTCAGAAAGATTCCTAAGTGTCGTAATTTTACATACCAAAGTTAAACAAGTGTACAGTAGGAAAAAAGATGGAAATCCTGCATATAATCAACCTTCTAGCTCTGGAAATGTAAGTGCTTCAGGAAGAAAAGTTGATGGTGACAGTTTTGACGACATTCGCACCAAAAACAGTAAGGAAGTCTGTTCAACTGGTTGTAGAGTGATTGATTTGTGAATTCTTATAGACATGATTAGTGATTCGTATACTTGTGCTAACCATAGTGCCAAAATGTAAAATTGTTTGAGAAAAAAGTACGTTTGGAATTGTTTCCACATTGCGTCTATATTGTGAAAACGTAAATATGATGTAAAATTTCAAACTCCAGCAAAAAGAAACAGATTATATGAAGCAAATGTAAGAATAACAATATCATAAGGTGCTTCGATATAGACAGAGAAGGGGCAAACTTGTTTTGGGTTTGATGACTATGTTTTCTCATATAAAAAACATCTTCTGGGCATAATAGCTTTCTTCTGACTGCATTTGAAAATGAGTGTAAAGAGCATTTAGCAGCTGCTGCCAAAGAGGGAATTAATTTAAACGAAAAAGGTGATATAAAACTGATTTATGTGTTTCCTGTGATTCCACTTGGATGAAAGGAAGTCATACCTCACTTTATCTTCAACGCTATCTTCCAGAAAATAGTATTTTTCCAGAAAGAGTGTATCTTTTCTCTAGAGCCACTTGTCCTATAGCTACGAAACTTGGTAAACTCTTCTAAAAGTGTACAATAAACAATCCTGTCCAGGAAGTTTTGGTGTTTTGAAAATTGTAATATTTGTGATTAATTGTATGATTACACATACCAGTTAAATTGGATTTTTCTTTTCAAACCAAATCTGAAAATCCTTTATTAAAAATAAACTAATACATCAGTCAAAATTTTATTGGAGACGACTTATTTTCATCATCAAGGGATTGGGATTGAATTACGGAGGGGATTCGGTACGTAGGCCACTATGCTGGGCCCATTGTTCCTATGCCCCCAAGAGGGGGCACCCCCGGGAGGAAGGATTAGGCGAAGGAGACAGAGGGCGGCCGACCCAAGAAGCCACGACAGTACAGAGGGCACCGTCCCTACAGTTTACTTGGCTAGAGACCTCCCCCGAAAGGCCACTACAACGAACTCGATCCCCAACAGCGGGACGGCAACGAGTCCAGTAGCCGAGTCCTAATGGTCCCAGGCAGGTGATCCGAGCCCCAAAGGTCCCTGACTGGCGGTCCCGAAATGGTCCCAGCAGAGGAGCGGAGACCGGCAACCGACCTACCGGAGGAGGAAGTAGTTTACCTCAGAGCATATCATCCTGCCATGCAGCGCCGAGACTCCCGCCAACACTTCTACCCTGAAAGAGACCACCAGATGATATGATATGATAATGGAGATGAAATGGAGGGACAGGAAGTTCGGGGGATATAATTAACATATCCAGCATTCGCCTAGCGACCCGGCAAAACCCATGGGTCAGGTAGGTCGGCCACGGGAATCGAACCCAGGCCTCCCGAATGCGGGCCACAGACGAAACCGCCTGAGCCATCTCGCTCGGTCACTATCAAGGCAACTGGTTCACAAAGTTGTTTTTCTACAATTTCTATGTTGGAACCGCAAGAAAGGTGCATAAAAGAAATGCTATTTTTTTTTCTGCAGTAGTGGCATGCAATAGCTTTAAACTTTCAAGGTTTATGCATAATTATGTTACCAATGTTTATACTCAGTGTTATTACATTATCTTAAGAACTGCTAGTGTTATTGCCAATTGTTTGGAACCTTACAATCTCGGCTACGTTCCCCCTTAACATTTACAGGTTAGCTATCTGTTGTACGACTTCCTCTGTCCACTTTTGTACAAACTATTCTTACAAATACTTATTCTTGTATCTACGTATGCTGATTGAAATGTTTTTGAAACAGCTTTACTACATATTTCCTTATAAATACAATAGGAAGAGAGGATATACATCAGGCTTAAGCAATTGTTAAATGTTTTAAATGCTGGTGGTTGTCTTTGAAATTCTTCTCTCTGCTTCGTAAGAGGGGAGGGCAGTAATAACCGAATAGTGTCTTTCTGTTTGACAAAATTTGAAATATTGAAACCTTAAAAACAATAACATGAAATATCTAAAAAATAATTAACTAAAAAGTGTATTGAAATAATTGTATACCTTACAAGATTTGCATTTTTACACGTATAGTAAAGTTATGTCTACCTGCAAAAGAAATAGAAAATGAAGAGTACTTTAGAGACTATTCTAAAAAAAATTATAATACGTATTTTGTGTTTCGTATAAATATCTTTCATATGTGGTATTTGAATCAAAATCATTAGGGCAATTTTTAGAAAATTAAAGCACTTGAAACATGTTTATTGTAGGTAGTTTAGGGTGGGAAATGTTCTACAAAATCTTCAAGTCGCATCCTTGAAAATGCTGTCCATAAATACAAAGTTTAGTTTTTAACAGACGTTTAGCTCTTGACTTTGTCACGGTTATTTCATGTTTTTTTTTTTAAATTTTAATAGGTAATTTATTTTGAATTGCTCTGGAAAAAGTAATTTGTACAAAATAGAAATGTGAAATTGGGTAGGCCACGGAAAGAAAAAACGCAAGTTTAATGTTACATAATATTGTTGCTATTGGTATTTACAATAATTCAGTTATGTAATGTGGTGACGTGGACCAATAAAAGAGATGTAATTTAGTTGTTCTAGAAACATCGTGTGCAGAGAACCCAGAATAATAAGAGAGTTGGCGTCACTCTGCAAACGACGGTTTTGACAGTAAGACGTGTTTTGTGTCGCTCTGCGATTGTACAGGAAACGTCTAGTTGTAAGTGCATTTGTGTTGCACTAGTGGCGTGAACCAGAGATCTAAAGTTCATCGACGCAACAACAATTGTTTGTGAATGGACAGCATCTGCATTAATTATTAGAGCCGGCATAGCTATGTAAATACATGAAAATACATATATTTATATATTTTGCCCTTAAGTACATATTTTCATATATTTTACTTTTCAGTACACATTTTTACATATTTATTGATATTTCCAAGCTTCGTTGCAATTTTATTCGAAAGTATATAGCTAGCAGTAAACAGTCGATCTGTCTGGTCTGTCGCGTTGATCTGGTGATTAGCACCTTGCCAATGCAAGGTCCTTCACGTCCTTCACGTGATGCGCACCTTACCACTTTGTGTCCAAGTCAGGCCATTACACGAAAAAATTGTCAGCTGCAGTTGGCCGGCGTGTGTAGATTGAACTTTTCATTGTAGTAAAAGATGCCGAAGGAGAACACCTCACTCTGTGTAAAGTTGAAGCATTTCACAGAGGAATTTAACAATTGTTCAACAGACGGAAAGGTCCTTTTTTGCCTGGTCAGCGAGAACAATGTTCCTTGTTCTCTATGTTATCAAATGTTGCAACATTTATCCACATCACGTCATCAGGCCCGTGCTTCGAAGACCACATCTCAAAAGCACTTGTTAATCACTGAAACTCCAGCTCAGAATCCTTCCAGGATCTCAGAAATCTGAGTTTGCAAGTGATCTTTGCCATGCTATGGTTTGTGCTGATATCCCTATCTGGAAATTAAAAAATCCAGTACTATGTGAATTTCTTGAGAAATACATACATGAAAATATGCCTGATAAATCTAATATCAGAAAGAACTATGTTCCTCTCTTTGTTTGGAAATTGGTTTTGATGATCCCATTTGGGTCTCAATTGACGGACAGACAAGAACTCCAACAGAAAGAGCATAAGAATCAAATACCGTTTTTCTTTATACATACGACCTACCCGGGAGGTGAGTTCGGCAGTTACATATGTAAAACTCTCTTATATGTTTAATTTGTACGTATTAGTATTAAATGTTGAAAATAAGCGGGTTTAAGATTACCAAAAGGAAGGCAGAAAATAGCCCCCTACAGGAATCGAAACCACAATCCTCGGATTAGGAGTCCGATGCCTTATCCATTAGGTCACGGGGGCTACTATAAGCTTACGTCTTACACATCAGTAGTACAATTGCCGCACACAGAGAGAGGGTCAGTTAGAGAGAGGGAGAGAGAGGGGCGTTATGGAATAACTTCGCCTTTTCCCTTCTGGTGCCATAGGTCGTTAGTTATGTTGAACAGCTGTAAATTAAGATAGTTATATATGGAATTATATTTATAAAAGCGTGTTAGCATTACTAGTTGGAATTAATGAGTTTTTATTTATGGAGGTACTTTTACTAGCCCTATATCTACGACACTTGACCACTTAGTATATTTTCCATTTAACGGACACCATACTAAAGATTTTTGATGGGGGAAAAATGTTAGGTACTGCGACGGGTTTGAACCGGTGACATCGGGACTCAGTGCTGGCGTGTTATTTACTCATGTTGTGTGTTTTACAATTTTAAATAAAAACGTTTAATACGTAATTACCTTTATAAAAGTGTATTAATATTACTTATTGATAGTGCGCGGTTTCGAGATTACAAAAAAAGGGCCACAAAATAACCCCCGGCGGGACTCGAACCCGCAATCCCCGGATTAGAAGTCCGATGCCTTATCCATTAGGCCACGAGGGCTTGTGTTCACTTTCCTGTTATTTAAGCTATATCAATAGAACTGCCCCTCCATGCACAGGTAGAGAGAGAGAGCGAGAGAGAGAGAGCAACAGAGATTAAGAGGGCATGGAAATAAAATAGCCGTTTCTTATAGAATACACTTTGCTATGTGGAACAATCTTAAATTAAGAGACTCAGCTATATACGGAATCATACCTGTAAAGGTTTTTGAGCATTCATTGTTGAAAATAATATTGAGTATTTATTAATGGTTTAACTATAATTTAAGTGATTCTCAGCGGTTTACTTTATATTGGGCGTGAAAAGATCTTAATTTTGATCAAAAACATCCTTGACAAGTTGGTTATTTTATGGGGCCTAAATAAGCGACACTTGATCACCTGGATATTTCCCATTCAACGGACACCATGATAAAGATTTTTACACAAAAAGCCATCTTTAAGAAAGTTTGGCGCAACTGGAGGGCCAGCGGACCAACAACATGATGCTGGAACCGAAGATGCCTATGCACGGAATCTGTGTAACCAGGACATTGGTTAGGTGCCAGTGCGACTGCTCAACCTGACAAGACACCGAACACTACGTCCATGCTGAGACGGATTTGGGGACGTGCGAGCCTGTGGTCAGCGTGACAGCAATCGACAAGACGATGCCGGTGCCGACACAACACCTGGAGCCCCGGCTGGAAGGCTTACTGGAGAGGGCGGCCGACCACCTGACCGCAAAACAGCTCGGGAAGATTCGAAAACTGCTGAGACGATACTAGCGCGTCTACAGTCAAGGTAACAGTGACTATGGCCACACGGACCGGGTGCTCCACCGCGTCGAAACCGGAGGTGCTTGACCTATTCGGCAACAACCTAGACGCGTTCCACTGGCGAAACAAGCGGCGGTACGGGACATGCTGAAGGACATGAGATCCAGAGGAATGATTGAAGAGTCTGACACCAATTGCTGTTCCCCTGTAGTTCTTGTGACGAAGAAGAACGGCGAGCTATGCTTCTGCGTGGACTACAGGAAGCTCAACGCTGTCACCAGGAAGGACTGTTCCTCCTTACCCCGGATTGACGGCACCCTGGAGTCGCTTGCTGGTGTGCAGTGGTTCCTGACCCTGGACCTGAAGTCGGGTTAATGGATTACTGGCAGGTGCCTCTAGACCCGAGAGACAAGGAAAAGACCTGATTCTCGTCAGGCCCACGGCTTTGGCAGTTCACAGTTATGCCTTTTGGCCTTTGCAATGCACTAGCTATCTTCCAATTCCTCATGGAGTCAGTGATGGGAGGATTGACTTATGACTTATGACGACATCATTGTCGGCAATACCTTCCAGAAAGGTCTCAAAAAACCTGTGCAAGGGGCTTCGATTCTGCAGGTGACTAACCTCAAGCTGAATGCGAAGAAGTGCCAGCTCTTCTAGAAGGAAGTCATCTACTTGGGCTACATAGTCTAAACAACCGGAGTGGCCACAGACCCAGAGAAGACACAGGCCGTGAGACATTGGCCTCGCCCAAAGTATAAGCGAGAATTGCGCAGTTTCCTGCGGGTGTGCAGTTATTACTGCCGCTTCATAAAGGGCTTCTCCAAGATCGCCAAGCCCCTCACTCGTCTGACGGAAGAACACCGAACATTTGTATGGACGAGGGACGCCTAAGGCGCTTTCTAGCAGATGAAGAACACACTGTGTAGTGCTCCTATTTTAGGATTCCGACAATCAGGGTGCGCCTCCATTGTGGACAGCGACGTCGTTGACCATTGCATTGGGGGCGTCCTATCCCAAGTACAGGACGGCAACGAGCGGGTGATAGCTTACTACAGCAAGACGCTGTCCAAGGCAGAGAAAAGCGGACCCAGACCTGGGACTAGTCTAGAGAGAAGTGGAGGCACGGACAAAACCAACCTGGGAGGACATCGCACCAAGGAGCGCCACATACAAGCCCTATTGGGCCCAACTGAACTCATTGAAGATCAAAGGGCGTGCTGTTTCGGGTATGGAAATCAACAGCACTACTACTGACTGAGGCTCCGAGCAGACGCGTAGAGGTAGTACCGTCAATGTCACGTGTGCCCGGCGAGTCGCGGCTCCCAGACTATTTGCCGGGATCGCATGCAGCAGTACAACGCCGGAGCGCCATTCGAACGCATCGCTGTCGACATAGCTGGACCATTCCCAGTGTCCGACTGAGGCAATAAATATCTGATGGTGGTCGTGAACTACTTCACCAAGTGGCCGGAGATGTATGCCATCCTGAACCAGGAGGCAAAGACAATCATAGACGGCCTCGCGGAGCAACTGTTCTGCCGTTTTGGTGTGCCGTTAGAGCTCCACAGCAACCAGCGCAGCAATTTTGATTGTCACCTGATGAAGGAGGCGCTGGAAAGTCTTGTGGTGAATAAGACTCATACAACACAACCAAATTCGCAGTCGGACTGCATGGTCGAGAGTTACATCAAGATCCTAGAAGAACATGTGAGGAAGGTCGTGGCCAGCCTTGCTGGCCTAGCCCGAAACTTCAACAACCATGGCAAGGTCTGCACCGGGTGGCAAACAGGATTAACGACGTGGTCTACCGCATCCAGAAGGTGCCCCGAGGAAAGATGGTGGCACACCTGGATCGTCTGGCCGGATACAATGGTGCTGTTCGGGACGACCAGCCTTGAGGAGGGAGTAGTGTCGCCAATCGCACTGCTCGATTGGCGCGGTCGGCGCGTACAAAGGGACACATAGGAGATAAAAGGCTAGCCGAAACATATAAAGATAGATGACCGGAAGGTTCGTCTTTCTAGTGTCGTTTTGATTGTTAGAGAACATTCCACAATTTTTCTAGGACAATGAGTGGAGCTATAAAATAAGCCATGAAATGCCATTTGAGAGAGACCTAATAGGTCTCTATAATTGTTCGCTTGCAGCTGTGATTTGTAAGTGAACTCCTTTGTTTACGTGTGCAGAAATGACGAGATTGTGTTGGTTTATGTTGCGTCATTTTGCTGCAAAGGGTTGTACAAACGTGTCTTTCTATGGAAATGAGAGCATCCTGAATTTCTGCAAACCTGACTTTTAATTTTACGAACCCACAGTCACAGTAGGGATTTGGTTTTCAGGTTTGGTCACATCACTGGTTTCATATCTTAACACATTTTGACACACTGTTGGATTGTTCCATGTGTGCTGCTAATAACTAATTTACATAAATTTAGTGCAGGAAGTATTTCTCTGTGGAAGGAAGTTTGGGTTAGGAGAAGCTTGTCATATCCTTGAAAGATGCTGGATCTTAAAATAGCAAGGTCGGTATTCATCCGATTGTGCCAGATGTTCGTAATTAGTCACATATTTTTGCTATCGCGTGTATGCTAAGATGTGTTGTTACAGGATCTTCTAGATTTCTAGAACACGGACCTGACACTACCGTTCGAGATAGACAAAGTCTGCGCCGATAATTGGTGGTTAGGTGTTCACACACGTTATATGCAATATTGCTTTATTTTTCTGTAATTTATTTGTTTTAGTAGCTGCGATATAAGTTTGTGTAAACATTAGCTAAGCAAGAGAATTTGTAGATCTTTATTGGTGCCATTTAGGAAACGTTAATAATTCCAGTAATATGTCTTCTGTGTTATGTGCTTTCCACGCTCTTTTGTTTACATTTTATGTAACTGTACCATATAATAGTTATTACTCTAACTGCTTGAAAATATGAGATACACAAAATATTACAGAAAATTTGTAGATGTCGTTAAAGCATACAATATCGGTTCAAATAATTGTGTGTGTATGTGTGTGTGTGTGTGTGTGTGTGTGTGTGTGTGTGTGTGTGTGTGTGTGTGTGTGTGTGTGTGTGTGTGTGTGTGTGTGTGTGTGCTGTGCAAACCAATTTCTGAGATTTTTCTTGTGCCTGATTTCAGTTCCAAATACATATACTTTTCGAAATAGGAGCGTATTATTAGTACTCAGAGTTAGGACTTTTAGGACCCCGCGGGAGAACACAGTTAAATGCTCCGCGACGTAATACTACGTCATGCGCCAAAACACTCAGGGCCGTACAAACACTGCACGCGCTGCCGTTAGTGACAGAGTGGCGGTGTTTGGAGACAAGTGATTTGTTCGCTGACAGTGAAGAACATATATGTCAGAAGCACGTAAATGCACGATGGACGAAGAGTTAGCAAGAGGCGATATTTTCACACAGAAGGGAGTAAATATCCAACGCAAGATATGCAATGTAGAAATTAAGGGCACTAAACCCAAATAGCTGAAACAGCACTCCAACATTAAGAACCATCAAGCAATGATTTCAGCAAGAATAGATGTCGAGGAAGAAACATTTTATTAACATCAGAAGTTAGAGCAAAGGTGAACCATTTAACAATTGAAGACATATTTAAAACAAGCATGAGCTGTTATATCCAGAAGGAATAAATGTAGATAATGTACTCCCTTTCATCACCGACGCTGCAAGTTATGTATATGATAAAGCAGGTAAGGAGCTTCAGAACATGTATCCTAACATGCTGCATTTCACCTGTCTGGCGCACGGACTCCATCGTGTAACCCAGGAAATTTGCAGAAGTTACAGGAATGTAAACAGTTTCATTGCAAACGTAAAAAATATATTTTTAAAAGCTCCAAGCCGAAAGCGTTAATTTAAAGAAACGGCGCCTAACATCCCCTCATCTCCTTAGCAGGTTACAACCCGCTGGGGCTCCTGGCTACATGCCGCTACGTATTATGCGGATCATTACGACATAGTTGCTAAAATTCTTATTGTATTAGATAATGAGCATAGTTCTGCAGTACGAGCCGCTCAGTCCCTCATTTCAACCAAATTACACGAAGATTTAGTTTTTCAGACCTGTCCAAAACATTTGCTCAGCTAGAAAAGAGAGGTAATAAAATGCCTCATGTCATAGAGCTCATAGAAGAACTAGCTCAACAGATAGACTCAGCAGCTGCTGCACTTGTCGTGGATAAAAGAAAAAAAATGAAAAAAAGTACTTGACAAAAACCCAGGCTAGTTTAAAATGGTAAACATTTAAATCAATTTGCAAGCGCATAAGGAAACAGAGCTTATAAGGCAACGTGATCTGCTGTATTTTATGTTTGCACCTGTTACATCATCTGATGTCGAGAGGACTTTTTCAAACCACAAATATTGCTTGAGTGACAGAAGGAGGAGATTAACGTTCAAAAAGTTTAAAATGTGTTTTATACACTGTAATAAGTTGAACAATTAAAGAGTAGGAATTTATTTTGTATTGATAAAGTAATTTATTTTACTTTATTATTCAAAATGTGTTTAGTTATACATCCACTTCTACTGAATGATTCTGAAAACGGTGGCAAAGTTTACATATTGTTTTATTAAAACAGGTTGTTAGCACGTTTGTATAGCCATAAGGCGGCCAACCTTATTTACTACTGGAGATAAACCACGCAACCTTCCAATACTCAGAGCAACCCGAGTCCAAGAAGTCCTAAGTCTATTAGTACTATAACCATCAACACCATAATCATCATCTCTTAGCCATGTAAAGAGAACGAAGTTTCAATGCCGCGACCAGCGATTCACATGAAGTGGCCGCTCTCGAAATATGCGCACAACATTGGACGACTTCATCTTCTGTTTTCAGCGAAGGAAACGTTAGTTCACTTAGTAATTCTCTAGGGAGAGGGCGGCAATAAATCTACAGATTCTTCAAGTGGGGAGGATGAAGCTCAGTTTGAAACAGAGGAACCAATGAGTGATGAACCGGCCATTTAAATCTCTAAAATACACCGTACACTGTAATAGCACTTAATATATGAACCAAGACCCAAAAAAGGGTGAAAGCAGATCTCAGCTTGCAGTGAGATATGAGAACTAACATCTTTCCCAAAGCACTATATTCCATACTCCATCTCTGCCCATCGGACTGCCAGCTCGTATGAATCAAACTGTATTAAAGATATATACTCCCAATTAAATCCATAATCCTCCGCCGGGTTTGAACTCGGAACTTTATGAACCAGAAGCCAGCATGTTACCTACGCAACACCAGATCAAATATAGGCAAACAGACGACAGACGGACAGACAAGAACTCCAATAGAAAGAGCATAAGAATCAAATAGTTCTTCTCTTTATACATACGACCTACCCGGAAGCTGAGTTTAGCAGTTACATATGTAAAACTCTCTTACATGCGTAATTATGTACGTATTAAAGTGGATTTGCGATTATCTAAAAAAAATGCAGAAAATAGCCCCAGGCAAGACTCGAAACCACAATCCTCAGATTAGCAGTCCTATGCATTATTCATTAGGTCACGGGGCTACCATACACATACGTGCTACACACCAGTAGAACATTTGCCGTCCACAGACAGAGGGTCAGGTAGAAAGAGAGAGAGAGAGAGAGGGGGGGTATGGAAATAACATCGCCTTTTTCCTTCTTGTGCCATAGCTCACTAGTTATGTCGAACATCTGTAAATTAGTCAGTTATATACGGAATCATACTTATAACAGCGTGTTAGCATTACTAGTTGAAATTAATTATCAGTTTTTATTTATGGAGGCACAAAACTTCTGTAGTTCTCAACAGCCCAATGCGTATTATGAGTAAAGGATGTCGTAATGTTGATGAGATGTCCCTCTGTCCAGCTTAATGTGCTTTTATGAGCCCTAAATCTATGACACCTGACAACTTGGTATATTTCCTATTTAAGGGACACCATGCTAAAGATTTTTAACGGAAAAAAAATGTTAGGTACTACGACGGGTGTGAACCAGTGACATCGTGACTCAGACTGGCGTGTAGCTTATACATGTGTGTTTTACAATTTTATTTAATAGAAACTCTTTATACGTAATTATATTTATAAAAGTGTATTAACAGTGATTGTTGAGAATGCGCGGTTTCGAGATTACCAAAACGAAGCTAAAAAATAACCCCCGGCGGGACTCGAACCCGCAATCCCCGGATTAGAAGTCCGATGCCTTATCCATTAGGCCACGAGGGCTTGTGTTCATTTTCATGTTATTTAAGCTATATCAATAGAACTGTCGCTCACTTCAGAGGTTGAGACAGAGACAGAGATAGAAAGATAGAGAGTGAGAGAGATTAAGGGGGCATTCAAATAAAATAGTATTTTCTCATCTTATACAATACACTTTGCTGTGGGGAACAAACATAAGTAAAAAGATTCAGATGCATACGGAACTGTACATGTACAAGTTTGTGAGCATCCATTCTTGGATTATCAAATTTATATTACATTTTTGTTTATGGGTTCACTATAACTTAAGTAATTCTCAGCGGCCCGTTTCATATTAGGTGTGAAAGGCTTCTTCATTTTGACCAAAAGCGCCCATGTCAAGTTTGAGGTTATTTTGTGAGCCCTAAATAAATGACACTTAACCACCTGATGTATTTCCGCTTCAACGGAAAACATGATAAACATTTTAACACAAAAAAATTTCGTCTTCAAGCGGGTTTGAAACCCTCAGCCTCGGGAAAGTAATAGCTGGCAAGTCACTCATACACTCATACATTTTGTGTGTTTCACAGTAATACATAAAGAAAAGGTTTAATATATGCGTCATTATATTTATAAAAGTGTGCTAGCGTTAATTGAGAAAATTAATATTGTGCTTTTTATGAAACCGCTTTAACTAATGTGGTTCAAAGCGGCTCATTGCATATTGGCCGTGAAAGGCTTCTTAATTTTACACGTAGCCTCTCTCTTAAGCTTAAGGTTCTTTTACATGACCTACATCTACGACGCTTGACCACCTGGATTATTTCCCTCTCAAAAGACCATATTCGCTTGCATATACAGTAAGTTTAGGAATAAGATAAATTCTGTAAACGGTCATCTAGATCAACATTAAGAAGGTAGAATGATAATAGTTGGCAAACATACTTTATACAAGATAAGAGAAAATAATGTTAATTCAATACACCAGCTTCTCTGTCAAGTAACATTTTGTTTATGTGTTATGGTTTAATATTTACGTAAATAAGTGCAGAATGCAGAGATCTTAAGAGAATATTTTCAGAACATACAAGATTTCATTTGGCATAAAATATCTTTTATATATTACAATTTTATTAAAACCGTTAGAACTAATTGACTGTTTGGAACTATCAGATAAACTCTTATTACACAAAATATGTAGATTTCGTTAAAGTATACAATTTCCGTCATATAATTGGGTGTTTGTGTGTGTGTGTGTGTGTGTGTGTGTGTGTGTGTGTGTGTGTGTGTGTGTGTGTGTGTTGAACAAACTAATTTCTGAGATATTCTTCGTTCCTGATTTGAGTTTACGAACACCTATACTTTCGTAATATTTTCATATGAATCAAGCCACATTGCTACAAGAAAGATAGATAGGATATATATGTATATATATGTATATATACAAATTAACAAGAAAATAAAAGTTCAAATGGCTACAAATTGCACAAAACTGTAAAAAGAATTCCAAAACTACTAAGTAAATCAGCGGTTGCTATTATCATCTCACAACTGGACATGATTGTTGTTCAACCATCTTTATAGGATTTGACTTCATACTCAATATACTGCCTACTGTGTACCAGAGACGAAATTATGAATATAGAACATCTAGAATCCTGGCACGCTTTGAAGACGTGCCCTGACGTTGTCACCAAATACTGGGAGACTTGATTGTCAACACACACACACACACACACACACACACACACACACACACACACACACACACACACACACACACACACACACACACACACACTCTTCTGGAATAGGAATGAATTATTAGTACTATCACCATCATCATCGTCATCATTTCTCAGCCATGTAAGGAGAAGGAAATTTCAATGTCATCACAAAGCGACCATCACAGCTCTGTAGTTTTATTCAAATGAGGTGTCAGCTCTCGAAATATTTGCAGAAGATTGGAAGACTTCATCTTCTGTTGTTAGGAGAGGAAACGTCACTTCTGATTGTGAGACAAACATGGTAACATTTCGAGAGATTGATAGTAAACATTTAAGTGTTTTTAGACTCGCCCTTGTGTTACAAAATTAAAGTGGATGAACATTGCATAATGTTAATTAATGTAATTAATTGACTGTCTGCTTTTGATCTATGCTTAGAAAAACATTTATATCATTATTTATTTTTATATTTTATTCATAAACATCTGAAAATGCTGGTAAGCAAACAAAAGGGAGGACAGCTACATTCTCATACTCGTGAAGTGGTACGCAATGTTTATAATTCCTTGACAAAGTATGTAGAGAGTAGTACGGTGTGTATTAAAAACGTTGGGAAAAGTGTAGCTGAGGCTACATGCGTGTGGAAAGAAGCGTTAGATGAAAAATTAAGGAGAAAAAGGAGGAGCACTCCGGTTGTATTTGTTTTTGCGTACCCCAAAGGATAAGGCGCATAAGATCGTCTTAGATAGATAAAAAAGAAAAAATAGTTCGCCGAGCGGTTAGTGAAGAATTATGCAAACTGAGAAAAAGACCTATTTTAGGGAAGCTCTATGCTAAGTTAAAATATCCATAAGAGATATAATGTTAGACTGGCTGAGACAAAATCTTCCAGCAGACAAGACATTAGCTTCTCTTCTGTTCCCAAACTTGTTATTTACAGCTTAATTAATTCCTTAAACCAGATACAAGATAGTCTTCTCCACCAATACAATCATAATATCTATCTATCATTCTGAACTGATCCCCATAGAACTTAATTGGGCCACCACAAAAACATTGGGCATCTGGCAGAAATGTTGCGTTTAGAATGGGGACATAGTTCAGCTAGCTTATGATAAATTTGGCAGCATTCAACCCATTGGTAACAATGATGCTGGCACATGAAGAACAATGAAGCAGGATATATGCAGAAAGAAACAAAGATAGCAGCAAACAGTAATTCACTTGGGAGAGGGCAGCGATGATGCTTCAACATATTTTCAGGAGAGGAGCATGCAGCCCAGTTTGAAACATAAGAACCAATAAGCGAAAACGCGACCGCTTAAGATCTCCAAAATATATCGTGGACTGTAATAGCACTTAATACATGAAACCAGGCTCAAGGTACGGTGGCAAGCAGTTCTCAGTATGAAGGGAGATAGGAGAGCTAACCACTTCCCCTCACCAGAATAGTCTCAACTCCTTCAAAGCGCGCCAGACTGCCACCTCATATGAATCAAACTGTATTACAGATTTCTACTCCCTGAAAAGTATCACCCTCCGACGGATTTGAACTCAGTTCAGCAATCAGAAGCCAGCATGTTACTTACACAACTCCAGATCAGATATAGGCAAATAGACGACAGACTGACAGACAGGAACTCCAATAGAAAGAGCATAAGAATCAAATGGCTCTTTTCTTTATACATAAGGCCTACCCAGGATTTGAGATTGGCAGTTACATATAAAAGACTCTCTTATTTGCGTAATTATGTACGTATTAGTATTAAGTGTTGAGAATAAGGAGGTTTAAGATTACCAAAAAGAAGACAGAAAATAGCCCCCGGTAGGACTCGAAACCACAATCCTCGGATTAGCAGTCCGATGCATTATCTATTAGGTCACGGGGGCTACTATACACTTAAGTGTTACACTGCATAAGTGGAACAATTGCCGCACACAGACACAGGATCAGTTTGAGTGAGTGAGTGAGAGAGAGAGAGAGAGAGAGAGAGAGAGAGAGAGAGAGAGAGAGAGAGAGAGAGAGAGAGAGAGAGAGAGAGAGAGAGAGAGAGAGAGAGAGAGAGAGAGAGAGAGAGAGAGAGAGAGAGAGAGAGAGAGAGAGAGAGAGAACGCGAGAGCGTGAGAGACGGGGAGAGAGAGGAGTTATATGGTAATAGTAACTTCGCCTTTTCCCTTCTTGTACCATACCTCGTTTGTTGTGTGCAAGAGCTGTAAATGAAAGTAGTAGGTTATATATGAAGTTATAGTTATAAAAGCGTGTTAGCATTTTTTGCTGAAATTAATAATGAGTTTTTACTCATGGAGGCACTTGACTTCTGTAGTTCTCAGCAGCCCATTGCCTACTATGCGTATGTTATTGTAACTTAATGTTGATGAGAAGCCCGCATGTCAAGTTTGATGCGTTTTTATGAGTCCTAAATCTACGACACCTAACCACTTGGTATATTTCCTATATAACGGACACCAAGCTAAAGATTTCTAATGGGGAAAAAATGTTAGGTACCGCGCCGGGTTTGAACCAGTGACATCGAGACTCAGGTTTGGTGTGTTACTTATACATTTTGTGTGCTTCACAATTTTATAAAAAAAAAACCTTAACATGTAATTATATTTATGAAAGTGTATTAATGTTAATCAATGGTAATGCGCGGTTTCGAGATTACGAAAACAAGGCCACAAAATAACCCCCGGCGGGACTCGAACCCGCAATCCCCGGATTAGAAGTCCGATGCCTTATCCATTAGGCCACGGGGGCTTGTGTTCACTTTCATGATATTTATGCTATATCAGTAGAACTGCCCCTCCATGCACGGGTAGAGAGAGAGAGAACGAGAGAGAGAGAGAGAGCAACAGAGATTAAGAGGGCATGGAAATAAAATAGTCGTTTTTTATAGAATACACTTTGCTATGTGGAACAATCTTAAACTAAGAGACTCAGCTATATATGGAATTATACCTGTAAAGGTTTTTGAGCATTCATTGATTCAATATTGAGTATTTGTTAATGGTTTCACTATAATTTAAGTGATTCTCAGCGATTTACTTTATATTGAGCGTGAAAAGGTCTTAATTTTGATCAAAAACGCCCTTGACAAGTTGGTTATTTTATGGGGCCTAAATAAGCGACACTTGATCACCTGGATATTTTCCATTCAACGGACACCATGATAAAGATTTGTACACAAAAAAATCATCTTTAAGTAAGTTTGGACTGGAAGGCCAGTGGACCAACAACATGATGCTGGACCGGAAGATGCCTGTGCACGGCCTCTGTGTAGCCAGGGCATTGTTGCCGTGCCGAGAGTAGGTGCCAGTGCGGCTTCTCAACCTGACAAGATACCGATGACGACGTCCAGGCCGGGACGGACTTGGGGACGTGCAAGCCCGTGGTAAGCGTGACAGCAATCGACAAGACACAGCCGGTGCCGACACAACAACTGGGGACCCGGCTGGAAGGCTTACTGTAGAGCGCGGCCGACCACCTGACCGCAGAACAGCTCGGGAAGGTTCGACAACTGCTGAGACGACACCAGCACGTCTATAGTCAAGGTAACAGTTACTACGGCCACACAGACAGTGCTCCACCGCGTCGAAACCGGAGATGCTGGAATTATTCGGCAACAGCCTAGATTCGTTCTAGTGGTGAAACATGTGGTGGTATGGGACACGCTGGTAGACATGAGATCCAGGGGAGTGATTGAAGATTCTGACAGCCCTTGGAGTTCCCCTGTAGTTCTGATGACTAAGAAGAACGGCGAGCTACGCCTCTGGGTGGAATACAGGAAGCTCAACGCTGTCACCAGGGAGGACTTTTTCCCCTTACCCCGAATTGACGACACCATATACTCGCTTGCTGGCGCGCTGTGGTTCTCGACCCTGCACCAGAAGTCGGGCTACTGGCAGGTGGCTGTAGACCAGAGAGAGAAGGAAAAGACAACAGGCCAAAGGTTTGACAGTTCACAGTTATGCCTTTTAGCCCCTGCAACGCACAAGCCCCCTTCCAACGCCTCATGGAGTCAGTAATGAGAGGATTGACTTATGACGCCTGCCTGCTATACCTGGGTGACATCATCATCGCGGGAAAAAACCTTCGAAGTCCATCTCGGAAAACTGAGGAAGGTGCTACAAAGTCTGCAGGCGACCAACCTGAAGCTGAACGCGAAGAAGTACCAGCTCTTCTACAAGGAAGTAAACTACTTGGGCCACATAGTCTCACCAAACGCAGTGGCCACAGCTCCGGAAAAGACAGAGGCCGTGAGAGATCGGCCTCCCCCAAAGGATAAGCGAGAATTTCGCAACTTCTTGGTGCTGTGCAGTTATTTTCGCCGCTTCAAAAAGGGCTTCTCCAACTTTGCCAAACCCCTCACTGGTCTGACGGAAGAACGCCGAACTTACGTGTGGAAGAGGTACGCCGAAGTCGTTTTCTGGCAGCTGAAGAAGACACTTTGCAGTGCTCCTATTTTGGGATTCCCACAAACAGGCGGTGCCTTCATTGTGGACACTAACGCCAGCGACCATTCCATTGGAGGCGTCCTATCCCAAGTACAGTACGGCCACCAGCGGGTGATACCTTATTACAGCAAAACGTTGTAAAAACTATTGCGTCAAGCAGCGAGAGTTTCTGGCATTGGTAGAGGCCCTGGAACACTTCAACAATTATTTGTACGGACAGTCATTCCCCCTGAGCTCTGACCTCTCCGCCCTAACCTGGCTACTTAGTTTTAGAAATCTGGAAGGGCTGTTGCTTCCAGAGGTTGCAGGACTGCGACTTCACCTCTGAACATCGTAGAGGGAAGAGCTACAGCAACGCAGACGCCATGTCCCGAAGACCCTGCCCAGAATAATGCCAATGCAAAATGGTGGAAGATAAGGAGCGTGCCGTAGCTGTCAGAGTGGTCACGGCAGTGCCTGCGGATTGTTGGGATAGCGCAGGCCTGAGGAGGTAGCAGCTGGTGGACGCAGACTTGGGATCACTCTTGAGAGATTTGGAGGCAGGGACAAGGCCAACCTGGGAGGACATCGCACCAAGGAGCGCCACAAACAAGTCCTACTGGGCCCAATGGGACTTATTTAAGAACAGAGAGCGTGCTGTTTCGGGTATGGGAATCACTCGATGGGAAGATGCAGAGAGAACATTTGGTGCTTCCGCGCAGTAAGGACCCGGAGGTCCTAGAGGAAGGGCACGCCGGTGCTAAAGGAGAACACCTGGGAGCAAACCGAACGATCGACAAACTCCAACAGCGCTACTACTGGCTGAGACTCCTAGAAGACGCTGAGAGGTAGTGCCGTCAATGTCACGTGACAAAGTCGGAGCGCCATTCGAACGCATCGCTGTCGACATAGTCGGATCATTCCCAGTGTCCCACCGAGGCAATAAGTGCCTGATGGTGGTCGTGGACTACTTCACCAAGTGGCAGGAAGTGTATGCCATCCCGAACCAGGAGGTGAAGACAATCACAGACTGCCTCGTGGAGCAACTGTTTTGCCATTTTGTGGTGCTATTAGAGCTACACAGCGACCAGAACATCAATTTTTAGTTTCAACTGGTGAAGGAGGCACTGGAAATATATGGGGTGAACAAGTTCTGCACAGCAACCCTGCACCCAGAGTCGGGCGGTATGGTCGAGAGGTACATCTAGACCCTAGAAGAACATCTGAGGAAGGTCGTGGCCAGGCATCAGCGAGACTAGGACGTCAAAGTGCCACTGTTCATGCTGGCCTACCGCTCGTCAACACACGACACGACTTGGGATGGTGCCAGCCAGCTTAGTGTTCGGCAGAGAGTTACTCGTCCACTGTGAGCTTGTTTTTGGAAGCCCCCGGACGCAAAACAGCCAGCAACGGAGTATGTGGGGAGCCTCGAAGATCATCTCCACGAAGTGCATAACATGGCTCGTCAGAACATCCAGATGGCGAGCGACTGCATGAAGACCCGGTACGAGTAGAAAGCCAGCAGCCCTACCCGGACAAAGGGGCGCTTCCCGAGCCTTCAACAACCATGGCAAGGACTGTACCGGGCGGCAAACAGGATTAACGTTGTGGTCTACCGCAACCAGAACGTTCCCCGAGAAAATATGTTGTTGGTACAACTGGATTGTCTGGCCCGCTACAATGGTGCTGTTCGGGACGACCAGCCTTGAGGAGGGAGCAGTGTTGCCGATCGCACTGCTCGATTGGCGCGGCCGGCGCGCACAAAGAGACAGATAGTGAAGCGCGGAGATATAAAGCTTGCCGAAACAGTTAAACATAGATGACTGTAAGGTCCGCCTTGCTAGTGCCGTCTTGAATGTTAGAGAACGTTCCACAAATTTCTAGGACAATGAGTGGAGCTATAAAAGAAGCCGCGGATCGCCAGTAGAGAGAGACCTAACAGGACTCGATTATTGTACGGTTGCAGCTGTGATTTGAAAAGGTCTTGTTTTGTTTATTTACGTGTGCAGAAGTAACGAGAGATTGTGTTGGTTTATGTTACGTCAGTTTGCTGCAAAGGGCTGTACAAACGCGTCGTTTTACGGAACTGAGAGCATTCTCAATTTCTGCAAACTTGACTTTTAATTTTGCGAACCCACAAAGTCACAATAGGGGATTGGTTTGTAGGTTTTGTCACATCACTGGTTTTATAATCTCCTGACACATTTACACACTGTTTGATTGTTCAGTGTATGGTGTTGACAACTAATTTACATAAATTTAGTACAGAAAATATTTCCCTGTGGAAGGAAGTTTGGGTTAGGAGAAACTTGTCACATCCTTGTAAGATGCAGGACCTTAGAACAGCAAGATCGGTATTCATCGGATTGTGCCAGATGTTTGTAATTGGTCACATATATTTGCTATCGCGCGTATGCTAGGATGTGGTCTTACGGGATCGTCTAGACTTCTAGAACACGGACCTGACACTACCGTTCGAGATAGACAAACTCGGCGCCGGTAATTGTTGGTCAGGTGTTCACACACGCTATCGATAATATTGTTTTATAAGCCTGTAACTTATATGTTTTAGTGGATCCAATATAAGTTTGTGTAAACATTAGCTAAGCAAGAGAATTTGTAGATCTTTGTACCATTTAGAAAACGTGAATAATTACAGTAATATGTCTTCTGTGTCATGTACACTCCCCACCTTTTTGTTTACATTGTATGTATTGTGGCACTATACCGTATATAGAGTCATTACTCTGACTTTATGAAAATATGAAATGCCTACAAAATATCTTATTACACTGAATATGTAGATTTCGTTAAAGCATACAACTTTTGTCAAATAATTGTGTGCGGGTGTGCGTGCGCGCGCGCTGTACAAACCAATTTCTGATATTTTCCTTTTTCCTGATTTCAGGCCCAAACACATATACTTCTGTGAAATAGGAGTGTATTATTAGTACTGTAACCATCAACATCATAATCATCATTTGTTAGCCATGTAAAGAGAACGAAATTACAATGCCATCACAAAGCGACCAGCTTAAAGTTTGATTCAGATAAGGTGGCAGCTCACGAAATATGCGCAACACTTTGGACGACTTCATCTTCTGTTGTCAGAGAGGGAAACGTTAGTTCACTTAGTAATTCTCTAGGGAAAGGACGGGGATTCTTCTACAGATTCTTGTAGTGGGCAGGATGATGCCGAGTTTGAAACAGAGGAACCAATGAGTGATGAACCGGCCATTTTAATCTCTAAAATACACCGTAGACTGTAATAGCACTTAATACATGAAACCAGCCTCAAGGGAAGGGTGAAAGCAGATCTCAGCATGCAGTGAGATAAGAGAACTAACATCTACCCCAAATGTATATAAGCTCGAGGGTATCTAACAGGGCAATCCACACAAAGTGAAGACTGACCTCCCCTATAATAACCAAGGAGTTACTGAGCTGGCCCAAAAGAATGCGCGCCCGCTTCGGTAGCATGGTGGTAGCATGTCAGCCTAACGTTCAAGAGGCCCCGAGTTCGAATCTCGGTCAGGGTGAGTTATCTGGATAAGGTTTTTTCCCGGGGTTTTCCCTTATCCTTAAAGACAAATGTCGGGTAACTCTTAAGTTCTAAGGACCATGGACTCATTCCAGCATCGTTTCACCAATTCCATTCATCGTCCGATATGACTTAACGTTGGAGGATCTAAATTACAAGAAAAATAAATGATGCAGAGAAAATGGAGTGATACTGTTACAACTTCCTGTCCACACTACACGCCTACTCCAGCCTATGGATATTGGATTATTTTTTCCATTGAAGAAATAATATGATGGTGCTATTGAGTCTTGGATTCGACCAAATGATGGGTGTGCAGTAACTCAATAGTATGTCAACTGATGAATGAAACATATGGGCGTGCTTTTTTTGATTTACGTCTTCCAACATTAAGTTATATCGGACGATGAACGAAATTGATAAAATGATGCTCAAATTAGTCCGGGGTCCATGGAGCTTAGAGCTACACGACATTCGTCTTTAAGGATAAGGGAAACCTCCGGAAAAAACCTTACCCAGGTAACTCACCCTGACCGAGTTTCGAACTCGGGACCTCTTGAACGTGAGGCAGACACGCTACCATCTACGCTACCGAGGCGGGCATGGGCGTGCTTGTACCTACAGTAGTGGTTGCAGGGAAAAGTTTCAAAGGTGCTGGAATTTGGTCTGTAAATCGGCACATTTTTTCTGATCATGCTGATCCTGCTGATATACTCAATGTAAATACAATTGAAGAGTTACCTGAAAGAACTCCAGGTCTAAGTCCAACAACTCCTACTATGAAGACCCCAAACGATAACATCCAAAATCCAGCTGTCCCTTTCACTTCTACCCAACAAATTTCATCAATTTCCGTCAAAAGAACCCGCAAAAGGGCCCAAAAATCCATCGAATTGACTTCCTCGCCTCATAAAAAAGACCTGGAAATCAAGACTTCGGACAGGACGTAAAAACAAAGGAATGCTGACTCCTCAAGAAGCATCAACATCTTCAGGACGGCCCGTCTCGGTAGCGTAGATGGTACCATGTCTGCCTCACGTTCAAGAGGTCCCGAGTTCGAATCTTGGTCAGGGTGAGTTACCTGGATAAGGTTTTTCCCGGGGTTTTCCCTTATCCTAAAAGACGAATGTCGGGTAGCTATAAGCTCCATGGACCGCGGACACATTTGCATCGTTTCACACAGTTCAATCATCGTCCGATATGACTTAAAGTTGGAGGACGTAAAATTACAACAAAAACAAAAATCTTCAGGACAAAGAACCAAGCTTACATCTCAGGGACAGTCAAATGGGATAGATGCGAATGTGACAATTGAAGTAAACAGTGTTCTGCCGTGTATATAAAACATGTAATTTAGAAAATATGACACAGTGCACAAATTTTAAAACGTGGATTCATGCATGACTCATGTGGAAAGATCGGGAAAAATGCAAACTTTTACATATGTGATTCATGTGAAGTGTGAAAAATAAAGTTCTTTTCACTGCAGAGTAACCATTATATTGTAAAGAAATAATTCGCTATGTTCTCTAATGTTACCTTGACACTATTACTGACAATAGCAATAAAAATTCAGTGGTACAAATTAGGAATCCAGTAGTACAAATTAGGAAACCAGTTGCCTATATCGTACCATTTGCAGCATTTCGAAAATTTAAATATTTTATAAGCCAACATTGATCCAACAAGGAAGTTGTAAACGTTTTCTGTCACAAAAATGTTCAATTTACATTATCTGCCATTAAGATTTTCATATTTTGAAGAAACATACGTTTTAGGAGCACTTTTATGCAAACCGATATAATATAGGCAACTCTCCCCTATACACTTACGTGTTACACATCAGTAGAACAATTGCCGCACACAGACAGAGGATCAGGTAGAGAGAGAGAGAGAGAGAGAGAGAGAGAGAGAGAGAGAGAGAGAGAGAGAGAGAGAGAGAGAGAGAGAGAGAGAGAGAGAGAGAGAGAGAGAGAGAGAGAGAGAGAGAGAGAGAGAGAGAGAGAAGGTATGGAAATAACATAGCCTTTTCCCTTCTTATGCCATAGCTCGTTATTTATGCCGAACATCTGTAAATTAGTCGGTTATATACAGGATTATATTTATAAAAGCGTGTTAGCATTACTAGTTGAAATTAATTATCAGTTTTTATTTATGGAGGCACATAACTTCTGTAGTTCTCAGTAGCCCAATGCGTATTATGAGTGAAGGGTGTCTTAACGTTGATGAGGTGTCCCTCTGTCCAGCTTAATGTGCTTTTATGAGCCCTAAATCTATGACACCTGACCACTTGTTATATTTCCTATTTAAGGGACACCATGCTAAAGAATTTTAACGGAAAAAAAATGTTAGGTACTGCGACGGGTGTGAACCAGTGGCATCGTGACTCAGACTGGCGTGTAGCTTATACATGTGAGTTTTACAATTTTATATAAAAGAAACTTTTTATACGTAATTATATTTATAAAAGTGTATTAATAATGATTGTTGAGAATGCGCGGTTTCAAGATTACCAAAACGAAGCCAAAAAATAACCCCCGGCGGGACTCGAACCCGCAATCCCCGGATTAGAAGTCCGATGCCTTATCCATTAGGCCACGAGGGCTTGTGTTCACTTTCATGTTATTTAAGCTATATCAATAGAACTGTCGCTCCATTCAGAGCTTGAGACAGAAACAGAACGAGAGAGGGTGAGAGATTAAGGGGGCATGCAAATAAAATAGCCTTTTCTCTTCTTATGTAATACACTTTGCTGTGGGGAACAAACATAAATAAAAAGATTCAAATGTATACGGAATTATACCTAAACAAGTTTGTGAGCATCCATTTTCGGATTGTCAAATTAATATTGAATTTTTATTTCTTGGTTCACTATAATTTAAGTGATTTTCAGCGGCCCGTTTTATATTGGGTGTGAAAGGCTTCTTAATTTTGACCAAAGGTGCTCTTGTTAAGTTTGAGGTTATTTTGTGAGCCCAAGATAAACGACATTTAACCACCTAGTATATTTACCATTCAAAGGAAGCCATGATACTCTCACCCTGGCGGTAGAATCGCGAAGCCGATGAAAAATGAAGACCGGTAGCGACGGACAGTTGAAGGTAGTTTTGGAAAAATAAACAGTTTAAGGTTAGCTAGCAAACTGTAATGGTGACGAATGTATTTGCTAGGAAAATAAAGTGTAGTTTTTGTGTTTCGTAACCACGTTTTATTATTTCACGAACCCACAAAGTCACAACTGGTGTCAGGAAGCGGGACAACAACATCACCGAACATTAAGGCAATGGAATCGGCATTGGAAATGCTTTTGCAGAAGATGAACGAATTAACAGCGAAGTCGGAAGCGGCAAATAACAACTTGGCCGCGAAGATGAACGAGTTAACAACAAAAACAGAAGCGGCAAATAACAACCTGGCCGCAGAGTTGAAAGAAATAAAGACCGAATTGACCACAGAAATGAAGGCAGCGAACGACAGTCTGGCCACGGAAATGAAGGAGGCGAACGAGGTCCTCGCCGCCAAATTTGAGGAACAGTTGGCCGGCGTGAGGGATGACGTGACGGAGCTGGGCAAGCGGATGGGCCAAATGGACGAGCGCGTCGAGAACCTGGTGAACCGCTTCAATGATCTAGAGGAAAAGGCCGACAATAACGCCAAGTCCCTGAACGCCATGGTTGAAGACGTCGAAGACCTCGCGAACCGCGTAAACAACCTGGAGGGAAAGGCCGACAGCAGCGTCAAGTCCCTGAACACCATGGTGGAGGACATCGTCGGCAGGAAGCTGAAGGACTTGAAGGCCGACGCGCCGGGACGCGACACAACATCTGCGCGCGTCAAACCTCCCAAGTATGACGGCGCGTCAACGTTTGAAGTCTTCCGCCGCCAGTTCGACACAGTGGCCAGGCACAACAGATTATCACCGGAGGAGGAGGCCACACAGTTAATAGCTAGCCTCCAGGGACGGGCCGTGGAAATCCTAAACGCGGTGCAGACGACGGCGGCGCCCAAGGACATCTGGGAGGCCCTGGAAAATCGCTTCGGGAACCACCGCTTAGCCGCAGCATACCGCAGCCAGCTAAAGGCAAGGTCGCAGCAGCTGGGGGAGACGCTGCAGGAGTTCGCCATAGCGATCGAGCAGCTAGCTAGCAAGGCCTTGGTTGACCTGCCACTGGAGTTCGTATCCCGGGAAGCCGCCTACAACTTTGTCGACGGGGTACGGGACACGGAGATTCGTCAGCGCCTAATGCTCGGCGATTATAAAACCATCCACGAGGCGCTGACAGCGGCATTAAGGATGGAGGCGGCCAAGGTAGCATCTATCCCGACGTCGAGAACGAGGAGTGTGCGCTACGCCGCAGATACAAGACCAGCTGAGGGACGCCGGCGAACATTTAGTGGCCTGTGTTGGGGGTGTGGACAACCCGGCCACCTGCAGAGAGATTGCCCATACCAGAAAGGGCAGCGGGAAGAACGAGTACGGCCAGTAGTGGAGAGGGGCACGTCGGTGCCATCACCACCATCCCCTCGAGTGACACTGCGCGCCGTCAGCCGGCGTATGGATGACAGCCTCATCGCGGACGGCTGGGTAAGAGGAAAGCCGTGCCGCGTGCTGGTGGACACCGGGGCGGCCGTAACCATCATCAGACCTGACGTGGCGAAGGGTTTGCCGACGAGGAAGCCGAGCCGACCATGCGAGCTTGTGACAGCATCCGGCGACACCATGCCTGTGGAGAAGGAGGCCCTACTGGAGCAAAACTTGGGACGGAGTGCCGTGCGTCTGTGGGTGTTCGTCGCGAAGGGGGCTGAGGAGGTGATTCTGGGACTGGATGCCCTCAGGAGCCACGAGGCGACGGTCGACATCGGCAGGAAGGTCCTGAGGCTCAACGGAGAAGAGGTTATACTCCGTCAACCAGAAGAGCGCCTTGGAATTGGCAGGGTCGTCTTGAGCGAAGACGTGGTTGTCCCCGCGAGGAGCGAAGTGATAGTGACGACGCGACCGGAAGGCCAGACAGCAGGTGGAGTCCAGAGGCAGCAAGAGTACGACTTCACCTCGGAACATCGCAGAGGGAAGAGTCACGGTAACGCGGACGCTATGTCCCGAAGACCCTGTCCAGAAGAGTGCGGCCAATGCACAAGAGTGGAGGGGAAGGAGCGTGCCGCAGCAGTTCGAGTAGTCACGGCAGTGCCTGCGGATGGCTGGGATAGCGCAGGCCTGAGGAGGGAGCAGCTGGCGGACGCAGACTTGGGGCCACTCTTGAGGGATGTGGAGAACCTGGTGGACCACCTCCACGACATGCACGAGATGGCTCGCCAGAACAACCAGAAGGCGAGCGACCGCATGAAAACCCGATCCGACAGGCAAGCCAACAGCCAAGGGTTCCAGCAAGGTGACCTGGTCTGGTTGTACCGCCTGACCCGGACCAAGGGACGCTGCCCGAAGTTTCAGCAGTCATGGCAAGGACCGTACCGTGTGGTGAAGAGGATTAACGACGTGGTCTACCGCATCCAGAAGGTACCCCGAAGAAAGATGTTGGTGGTACACCTGGATTGCCTGGCCCGCTACGAAGGCGCTGTTCGGGACGACCAGCCTTGAGGAGGGAGCAGTGTCACCCTGGCGGTAGAATCGCGAAGCCGATGAAAAATGAAGACCTGTAGCGACGGACAGTTGAAGGTAGTTTTGGAAAAATAAACAGTTCAAGGTTAGCTAGCAAACTGTAATGGTGACGAATGTATTTGCTAGGAAAATAAAGTGTAGTTTTTGTGTTTCGTAACCTCGTTTTATTATTTCACGAACCCACAAAGTCACAATACGCATTTTAACACACAAAAAAAATGCTTCGTCTTCAAGCGGGTTTGAAACCCTCAGCCTCCGGAAAGTAATAGCTGGCATGTTGCTCATACACTTTGTGTGTTTCACAGTAGCACATAAAGGAAAGGTTTAATATATGCGGCATTATATTTATAGAAGTGTGTTAGCGTTAATTGAGAAAATTAATATTGTGCTTTTTATGAAAGCCCTTAAAGTAATGTGGTTCAAAGCGGCTCATTGCATATTGGCCGTGAAAGGCTCATTAATTTTACACGTGACCTCTTTGTCAAGCTTGAGGTTCTTTTACGTGACCTAAATCTACGACACTGGACCACCTGGGTTATTTCCCTCTCAAAATACCATAGTCGCTTGCTTATACATTAAGATTAGTAATAAGATAAATTCTGTAAATATTCATCTCGATCAACATGAAGTAAGAATGATAAGAGTTGCTAAACATAGTTTATAAATGAGTAGAGAAAATATCAGTTCAATACATCGGCTTCTCTGTCAAGTAATATTTAATTAATGTGTTGTGATTTAGTAGTTACGTAAACGTAATTCAGAATGTAGAAATCTGCAGAGGATATTTTCAGAACTTGCAAGATTTCATTTGTCATAAAAATATATTTTATGTATTGCAATTTTATTGAAATCTTTGGAACTATTTGAATATTTATTACTCAAAATATGTAGAATTCGTAAAAGTATACAATTTCCGTCAAATAACTGTGTGTATGTGCGTGCGTTTGTGTGTTGAACTTCTGTTGTGTGTGTGTCGAATTTCTGAGGTATTCTTTGTTCCTGATTTGAGTTTACAAACACTTATACTTTATGTCATAATATTTTCTTATGAATCAAAACGTATTATTAAAAGGAAGATGGAAACTATATATACAAAATAACAAGAAAATAAAAACTCAAAATGGCTACAAATTGCACAGAACTGTAAAATAATTCCAAAACTAACAAGAAAGTCAGCTGTTGCCATCTTTCATCTCACAAATGGACATGATTATCTGAATAACCATCTCTATAGAATTGGACTTTCAAACTCACCATACTGTCTACTGTGTAACTGAGAAGAAATTATGAATATGGAACATTTAGAATCATGGCAAGCTTTGAAGATATGCCCTTACATTGTCACGAAATACTGGGAGGCTAGTAGGAGGATTACTTTGCTGTCAATTCCTGAGCATTAGATACACACACACACACACACACACACACACACACACACACACACACACACACACACACACACACACACACACACACACACACACAACTTTTCTGGAATAGGAATGAATTCTTAGTAATATCATCATCACCATCATCATCATCATTTCTTAGCTATGTAAAGAGAAGGGAATTTCTATGTCACCAAAAAGCGACCGGCTGTGCAGTTTCATTCAGAGGAGCTGGCAGCTCTCGAAATATTTGCAGACGATTGGACGACTTCATTTTCTGTTGTTAGGAGAGGAAACGTCAGTTCTGCTTTTGAGACACATATGGTAACATTTCTAGAGACTGATAATAAACATTAAGTTTTTTTAAGCTCCTCTCTGTGCTACAAAATTCAAGTGGTTGAACATTACATAATGCTAATTAGTGTAACTAATTGGCTGAGTGATTTTGATCTGTGGTTGTATAAACATTCATATCTTTATTTATTTTTATATTTTATTCATAAACCTCTGAAAATATCATTCCTGGTGAGCAAACTGAAAGGAAAGATGCTACATTCACATACTTGTGAAGTGGTAAGTGATGTGTACAATTCCTTGACAAAGTATGTACAGAGTGGTACGGTCTATTTTAAAAACGTTGGGAAAAGTGTAGTTGAGGCTACATGTGTGTGGAAAGAAGCGTTAGACGAATAATTAAGGAGACCAAGGATGTGCATTCCGGTTCTATTTGTTTTTCAGTACCCCAGAAGGTAAGGAGCATAACATCGTCATAGTTAAAAATAATAGTTTGCCGAACGGTCAGTTGATAATAACACAAACCGAGAAAAGGACCTTTTTTAAGGAAGCTGTATGTTAAGTTAAAATATCCAGAAGAGCTGTAATGTTAGACTGACTAAGGCAAAGTCTTCCAGCAGAACAGTTCCAAGACGTTATCTTCTCTACTGTTCTCAATATTGATATTTACATCTTAATTAATCCCTTAGGCCACCTGAAAGATAGTCTTGTCCACCAATGCAATCATAATATCTATCTATCATTCTGAACTGATCCGCACAGAACTTAATTGGGCCACCACAAGAACATTGGGAGTCTGGCAGAAATGTTACGTTCAGAATGGAGGACATAGTTCAGCTAGCTTATGATAAATTTGCCAACTTTCCACCCAGGATTGGCAACAATGGTGTAGGCACATGAAGAACAATGAACCAGAATATATGCAGAAAGAAACAGAGATAGCATCAAACAGTAATTCACTTGGGAGAGGACGGCCATGATTCTTCTACATATACTTCAAGAGGGGAGCATGCAGCCCAGTGTGAGACATAGGAACCAATAAGCGAAAAAGCGGCCACTTACGATCTCCAAAATATATCGTAAACTGTAATACCACCTAATACATGAAACCAGACTCAAGATAAGGGGCAAGTAGATCTCAGCTTACAGTAAGAAAGAAGAACTAACATCTTCCGCCACCACACTACTGCGTACTACTTCAAAGCGCATCAGACTGCCACCTCATATGCATCAGACTGTATTACAGATTTCTACTCCAATTGAAATCATGGTCCGCCACCGGGTTTGAGCTCAGGACTTCAGCAACCAGAAGTCAGCATGTTCCTTACACACCACCAGATCAGATATAACGCAACGGACTACAGGCGGACAGACAAGAGATTTAATAGAAAGAGCACAAGAATCAAATAGCTCATTTCTTTATACATACGACCTACCCAGTAGCTGATTTTGGCAGTTACATATATAAAACTCTCTTAAGTGCGTAATTGTGTACGTATTAGTATTAAGTGTTGAGAATAAGGAGGTTTAAGATTACCTAACAAAAAGAGACAGAAAATAGCCTCCGGTAGGACTCGAAACCACAGTCCTCGGATTAACAGTTCGATGCACATCCATTAGCTCACGGGGGCTACTATACACTTACATGTTACACTTCCTCAGTGGAACAATTGCCGCACACTGACAGAGGATCAGGTTGAGTGAGAGATGGAGAGAGAGAAAGCCAGAGAGAGAGAGAGAGAGAGAGAGTATGGAAATAACTTCGCCTTTTCCCTTCTTGTACCATAGCTCGTTTGTCGCGTGCCAGAGCTATAAATAAATGTGGTCGGTTATATATGGAATTATATTTATAAAAGCGTGGTAGCATTTCTTGTTGAAATTAATAATGCGATTTTATTTATGGAGGCACTTAACTTCTGTAGTTCTCAGCAGCCCATTGCATATTATGTGTGTGTTATCTTAACTTAATAACTTAATGTTGATGAGAAGTCCGTATGTCAAGTTAGAAGTGCTTTTACTTGCCCTATATCGACGACACCTGACCACTTGGTATATTTACCATTTAACGTATACCACACAAAAGATTTTTAATGGGAAAAAAATTTTCGGTACTGCGACGGGTTTGAACCAGTGACATCGGGACTCAAAGTTGGCATATCACTTACACAGTTTGTGTGTTTCACAATATTATATAAAAAACTGTTAATACGTAATTATCTTTATAGAAGTGTATTAATATTAACTATTGATAATGCGCGGTTTCGACATTACCAAAACGAAGCCAAAAAATAACCCCCGGCGGGACTCGAACCCGCAATCCCCGGATTAGAAGTCCGATGCCTTATCCATTAGGCCACGAGGGCTGTCGCACATTTTCATGTTGTTTAAGCTATATGAGTAGAACTGTCGCTCCATTCAGAGGTTGACACAGAGAGAGAGAGAGAGAGAGAGAGAGAGAGAGAGAGAGAGAGAGAGAGAGAGAGAGAGAGAGAGAGAGAGAGAGAGAGAGAGAGAGAGAGAGAGAGAGAGAGAGAAATTAAGAAAAGTAGCCTTTTCTTATACAATATACTATGCTGTGTGGAACAGCCTTAAATAAAAATACTCAGCTATATACGGAACTATTCCTGTAAAGTTTTGTGAGCATTCATTGTTGAAATTACTATTGAGTTTTTATTTATGATTTCGCTATAATTTAAGTGATTCTCAGTGGCCCATTTGATATTGGGTGTGGAAAGTACTTAATTTTGATCCAAAATGCCCTTGTCAAGTTTGAGGTTATTTTACGAGGACTAAATAAGCGACACTTGATCACCTGGATATTTCCCATTCAACGGGCACCATGGTAAATATTTTTACACAAAAAAAATTAATCTTCATGTGGGTTTGAAACCCTCAACCTCGGGAAAGATACAGCTGGCATGCTATTTATACAGTTTGTGTGTTTCACAGTGATAGGTATATAAAGAAAAAATTACCTATATGCGTAATTGTATTTATAAAAGTGTATTAGTATTAATTGTTCAGAATGAGTGCTTTGGAGATTACCAAAGAAAAGGCAGAAAACACTCCACGGCGGGACTCGAACCCGCCATCCCTGATTAGGGGCCCAATGTCTTATCCATTAGGCCACGAGGGCTGTTACACTCTTACTGTTACTTAAACGATATCACTTGAACCGCCACAAACACAAATACGTAGGGAGAATCAGGTTGAGAGAGCATACAGCTAAAGTAACGTTTTCTTATTCTATGCATTTTGCTCTGTGGAAGAACTACAAATAAAACGACTGGGATATATAAGGAATTATATTTATAAAGATGTGTTAGCATTAAATAATGAAACTAATATTGTGCTTTTTATGGAGCCACTTTAACGTATGTGGTTCTCAGCGGCCCATTACATATTGGGTGTGAAAGGCTGCTTAATTATGCAAGTGGCCTCCTTATCAAGCTTGAGGTCCTGTTATATGACCAAAATCTACGAAACTTGACCACCTGGGTTATTTCCCTCTCAAAAGACCGTATTCACTCCAACCTACAATAACTTTAGGAATAAGATAAATTCTGTAAACGTTCATCTCGATCAACATGAAGTAGGTAGAATGATAAGTTAGAAAACATATTTTATACAAGAGTAGAGAAAGTAATGTGAGTTGAATACATCAGTTTCTTTGTCAAGTAACATTTTGTTTATGTGTTATGGTTTGGTAGTTAGGTAAACGAAATGCAGAATGTAGAGATCTTCAGAGAAAATTTTCGAAACATGCAAGATTTCATTTGGCATAAATATATCTTTTATGTATTGCAATTTTATCAAAATCAGTATAGCTATTTCTGAGAAAATAAACATATTCGATAAACCTGTCATTTAAAGGCAGTTCGGGGCGGAAGATGTTTTTAAAAAATCATCCTGTAGGGACTTTGCAGGATGAACTTTGGTACTTCATTATTGAGTTATGCAGTTATTTATTCTAAACAATTAATTTCCTTAGTATGTAGTAGAGATTGCAAAATAATAATTTTTCAGCGACTTTACCTGTGATTTACGTGAAGAGAGAAAGACACCTTAAAGTTTCCTCTGCTACTTATTTATGGTAGTTAAAACAAAAGCCGTATTCTGTCTCACAAATATTTAGTAGAAATGAAAGTTTAGAAACTTCAAAATAATTTGTTACAAATCGCACAACCTGTACTACGTAAAACGTCCACAAATGTTCCATAAACTTGGAATTATATACAGAGCGTATCCTTATTGGAATCAAATATTTGGGGCACGTTTCTCGCATCACAGCAGTGAAAAGGCTCAAAAGCAAAAATAGTGTTAACATCAAACGTTTCTTTGTTATAGATCGAGGAAGAGTGTATTCCATAAGTGAACAAATGTATATGTATTACACGTATGGTCATGCAGATGGAGATGCAGCATAAGCACGTGAACCTTACAAAGAGACGTACCCTGAGATACATTTACCTTGTGCAAGAACATTCGCCCAAATTTACCAACACTTGAGAAAGAATGGCGTATTTGAGAGGAATACTAGGAATGTTGGGAGACCAAGAGCGGAACGAGGCATTGATCTTGAAGAACGAGTTCTTGTGCTGTGGATGCAGACCCATCACAAAGCACAAGACGTACGGCAGAAGGGAGGCAGTCATATGACTATCTGGAGAATTCTTTTTGAAAATCTTTGTATCCGTAGCGCCTTCTACGTGTGCAAGAATTAAATCAGGTGGACTTAAAGCCAAGATTACGTTTCTACCAATAATTGTTATAGCAGTGTGCTTTGTTCACCAGTTTCCTAGCATGTATCTTATTTACGGATGTGGCTAGTTTTACTCGTGATGGCATCCTAAACATTCATAACACTGATAACTGGGCATTTCAAAATCCTAATGGAGTACAATAGCAAAACCATCAACAGAAGCTCTATCTTAACGTTTGTGGCGGGATCATTCCTGATAACTTCAATGGTCCGTACATCATTTAACTGACAATGTGACATGTGACTATGTACAACATCCTACGAATCTGGTTTTACACAATGTGGTCGAACACATTTCAGTATGATAGTTCGTAATTTTTTGAATGATCGATTTGTGTAGAGATGGATTGGTCGATGGGGACCCATTGAATGTCCTGTTCGATCGCCTCATTTCAATTCAATGCATTTCTTCGTATGAGAACATTTGAAGTCCTTTGATTTATACTACTTCTGTACCTGATGTTCACATTTTGAGACACGTATCCAAACTGGATTAGTCAAATCAGGAAACACAACAGGAAATTTCAATGGAGTACGCCAGAGAATGGAACGCAGACTTACTGCATACATCGATGGAAGAGGAAGCCACTTTGAGCAATTTTTGTAACTTTCCAATTCTGAGTTGTAGCTCTGAAATAATTGATTTTACGCCCATGTACGTATGAACCCTCTTTTACTATTCTGATATCAGACCTCCCCCAATATGTGACATTAAATAAAAATACATCCTGTATAGGTATCATTTATTATACAAGACGAAAACCTTATCTGTAACATTTACACTACATTCTCTTCCCACTATCATTCATGCCTGTAAGACTATTTTAGAAAACTTATTTTTCTACGAAATTCATATAATCGAGCAAAATATTTCTAAGACATTTTGCTGCAGCGCAAGAGAGTGCCAAACAGAATCGACATCGAGATGTCTAAATGTAGTTCGTATGAACTGCTTCGAACCGTCATACTCCATACTCCTTTGATGCTATCATAACTGAGGTACTAGTGGGGTAAATAATACGTGAACAAGGGATATTTCCCAACATCATCATCAACAACAAAATGGTTTTGCAATGCTTATAAAGGGTCTTTCAGCAAGAGTGCCCTATCTTTGAACTTAAATAAAACACGATTTATAAATGATAGAGGGCTATTTATTTCTTATTTTAGAACATAATTAATGTCATTACGTGTGGAAGAAAACATGAGTTAAGTGACTGCCGGCCCTCGTAGGTCGCAAAAGCGTATGTCTCTAGTGTTCCGCCGCGTAGAGGGTCGAGGGTTCGAGTCCCGCCTTGGGCATGGGTGTTTATGTGTATAGTGAATATTTCTGATACTAGGAAAACAGATAAGAAAATAAACGAAAATAATGAAAAATCTGTTAAATAAGAAAACAAAGAAAAAATATATATAAAAAGTGCCCGCAGTGACTTCCTTGGGTTGCGCGTGTAAGTTTGACCCAATTTGCAATGACAGAAGATCGTAAATTAGGTCCAACTTCGCGAATGACACCTGTGATTATTTAACTTAATTGATGTAAATTAATAATTTCTTCACACTAGCCGTATACAGGCTAAGATAGAGATTGATAGAGTTGACATGAAAAATTCAATGCTACGGCCGGGATTTCAACCACGGATCTACTGGTTTCCGTCCAGTCGCTCTTACCCATATATAAATCCATACCTTAGCCTATATGCGGCTAGTGTGAAGAAATGATTAACTTCCATCAATTAGCTTAAACAATAAAATTTAAGTGATGAAGCCTGGGACTTAAGTCTTTACAATAATAAGTCGCCACAAACGGCGTATCACGGATGCGAGAGTCTCTAGTGGTTTACCGGGGAAACTAATGAGTAAATTGGAGAATTTAATGTCAGGACGGAAAATTGGCCATGGTAGCTTAATGGGTTAGAGCGACTGGATGGAAACCAGGAGATCCGTGGTTCAAATCCCGGTCGTGGCATTGAATTTTTCATGACGACTCTATCAACACCCGTGATGTTATTCATAAGATCATTTATTGTTTCTGACTTGTTGAAATTAACTTGAGATCTAACATAACCCCACAAGAAGTAAACCAAGGGTGTTAAATCACATGATATCGGGGGCCAGATGACATCACCACCACGGGAAATGATGAAACCTCTAAACTTCTCCTTCAAAAGATCGATTATTTCGGGAGCAGTATGACTTGCGGCACCATCTTGCTGGAACCAGATATTTCTGAGATATATACCGTGCAAATGAGGTTAAAATAGTCCGTTATAAGATGCCGGTATCACGCAATACCTGTAGGGTTTGGCGAACAGAATATCCATTTTGATAATAAATGTTCACAATTTCTACATTTGCTGAATGCTGTAACGTTCCATGGCTATTTGTAAATAACAACTGTTTAACCACATGAGAAAAATAGCTTCCGTAGTTCAGCTATCACATGTTAAAGATAGGACACTCTTGTGGAAAAAGCCTTAACTTAGGTCAAATGCTAAGTTGTTATTTTTCCCTCCTCCTTCCTGGTCATGCAAATAAGAGAAAATTTCCAAGCCCTCACATACCGACCATATGTTGAAATTTTCGAGCTTAAGCCTATTGTATTGCCAGATTCCCATTCTACGTACAAGGATTTGTGTAATAAATTCATCTGTACACAAGACTGTTTTAATAAACATGATGTAGATAAAACTTTGTACAATAGTGAGTACAGAAGAGCATATGAATATCACATATGAGATTTTCCTCATTTTATTGTTTTCCATAACTTGCACGCAACCAGTATACCATACACTCAATATATATAAGGGATTACATGATATTGGGGACAGAAAGTTGCGTGAGTGTGACACATCAGATTTTTCTACGCGTGTTATTGAACTGAAGCAATAACTGACAAGACTGGAAAGTTGTCGATTGAAAGAACAGGAAGTGTAGGTCACATGTTTAGGATGGAAGACACCGATGGGGTTTCCAATATCTTCTTTTGGAAAAATACTTACTAAGAATCATGATAAGATGGAACAGTGCATTTGAAAGGTGCAGCTTTTGTGGCAGTTTCTCTTACAATATTGACTCAGAAGAGGAGAAAAGAGGCCTGACTCCATTGTGAAACTTGCAGCTCGGAGCTTACGACTCTCTTAAAACTTCTTCTTTGCTCCAAGTACTTTGGGTGCTTCACCATCAACGTTTCTCAGTTCCGGTAGAACACAACGTGTTCAGAGATCACATTCTTCAGAACGCCATAACAACGATAAATTGCTCATCATTACGGCTTGGGCCTCTTCACAACGTTTAAAATGGTCCTTCTAACAATTTCACAGTCCTCTAAGCTCTCTTCTTCCTCTGCACCTACGTTTCTGTCCGATGATATTTAAATCTCCACTTATATCATCGTTGCTCTGTGCCCGCCTCCGTAGCGTGGTGGTGGCATGTCTGTCTCACGTTCAAGAGGTGCCGAGTTCGAATCTCGGTCAGGGTGAGTTACTTGGATAAGGTTTTTCCGGGGTTTTCCCTTATCCTGAAATACGAATGTCGGTAACTCTAGGCTCTATGGACCCTGGGCTCATTTGAGCATCATTTCACCCATTCCATTCATCGTCCGATATGACCTAACGTTGGAGGACGTAAATTTAAAAAAAAAATATCGTTGCTCTGATGGTCCAGAAGAGAATATATAGCCAGGGTTCTTAATAATTTCATTTCTCCTAGTTCAGTTTCGCATGATGTGAATCCAATGTAAAGGAACACCCTGCTCACTGCACCGCGGCACGACGATCACCCAAGGGAGGGAGAGATGAAGTGAAGGGAGACTACAGGCGGGGTGTAGCAGTTCGGCACATTAGCAATTGCTCACACAGATAATTATCTAGGTTTCAGGGAGGGAGGGCGGGAGGGAGTTGTTTTTCCGGTTTAATTGTGAAGGTCACTTTCAGGTGACAAAGCTGTACATTCAAAAGCTGTAGCAAACAATATACCAAATATACACCATCCATGCCGATCTTGGAAGTACAAGTTATGTAACCAATGTCATACCGGTGGTATACGCTCTTCTTCCACATAAGAAAAAGGAGACCTACAGCAGGCTGTTCAACACAATTAAAGAGAAGATTCCAGACTGGAACCCCAAGGAAGTAATTACACATTTTTAACCTGGCGCTATTCAAGCTTTGAAGCCTGTGTTTCCAAATGTACAAATTTCTGGTTGCAACTACCATTTCGATCAGTGTATTTGGACAAAGGTTCAATAATTAGGACTGGCACGTGACTACCTTCAAAATTAGGAAATGTGTTCTGCGTTGGCTCATCTACCGCTTAGTAAAATTGACGATGGTTGGCTCATTATACAAGAAAACTCGCCAGAAATTGAGCAATTAAGTTTGTTCTACGATTAGTTTGTGGAACAGTGGCTGGATAATCCTTCAATACTAACACATTTATGGAACTCTCATGGAAAATGTCACAAAACCAACAATGCTGTCGAAGGCTGGAACCACCGGTTCAACGAAATCGTGCAAAGACCACACTCTAACATACTCGCGCTAGTTAATGCCTTGAAGGATGATGCAGAATACCAAGGATACCTTTTCAACAGAAAAGAACTCAACTTGGAGGGTAAAAAACGAAGAAAGTCTACAATTACACTTGACAATAGCATTTCCAATAGCCTGAAAGATCTTGAGGAAACTAGAGATGTAAGAAAATGTCTGAAATCTCTTGCCTATGTGCATAAATTAAATTATTGACAAATTCTGTTTCATACGAATGAACTTTAATAATGAAGAACTGTAAGGAATTCTTTCTGAATGAGCTTGTAAATAAATGTAAGTTAAATTATGGACCAAGAAAACACAAAACCCATTGACGAGTTCTAGCAGAACGAAAAAAGTGTAATAGTTATAATAAAAAGAAATATAAATTGCTGGGGTGCGATAACGTGTTGCGCCCCGGAAACATTACGCTTTAAGTAGGCATAGCTGGCTAATAATCTCTTAAAACAGGGTTTTCAACAAAATAATAAAAATGACCATGAGCAATTAACACCCCTGTGCCTCTCTTAATCCCCAGTATCTGAAAAAGGTTTTACTGGTTGATCCATGTGCCCAATTACTACTGTTTTTGCCTTGTGCCCAATTGCTAAAGTGCCCAGTTGCTACAGATTCCTACAGGCCGACAGAGAGCAGCGAGAGAGCATAGCCGCAGGGACGTGCAGAAGTCCCTAATAGTTCTACAGATAGTCCTTCAGGTAACCACCGAAACGCCTCAGCAAGGACGTAACTAACCTAGCAGCCTGGGCACCGACAAGCGGGACCAGGTAAGAAGTTTTGCACGGTGCAGGCGTCCGCACCATCTGACCGCATATGGCGGAAGCATCACGTGACTACCAAACCTGAAAAATGACATGGGAATGAAATCAGAAGGGAAAAGGCAGGAATCGTTGATTGGAGAAGCTCTCCCAGCATTCGCCTAGTAAATAAAACCAGGAAAAGTCGAAGCTGCAGTGGCCGGTTGGCGAGAATCGAACCCGCGGCCTTCCGAATGTGGCCCACAGACATTATCCCTTGAGGCATCTCTTTTTTTATTTTATTTATTATTATTATTATTATTATTATTATTATTATTATTATTATTATTATTATTATTATTATTATTATTATTATTATTATTATTATTATTATTATTATTATTATTATTATTATTATTATTATTATTATTATTATTATTATTATTATTATTATTATTATTATTATTATTATTATTATTATTATTATTATTATTATTATTATTATTATTATTATTATTATTATTATTATTATTATTATTATTATTATTATTATTATTATTATTATTATTATTATTATTATTATTATTATTATTATTATTATTATTATTATTATTATTATTATTATTATTATTATTATTATTATTATTATTATTATTATTATTATTATTATTATTATTATTGTTATTGTTATTGTTATTGTTATTGTTATTGTTATTGTTATTGTTATTGTTATTGTTATTGTTATTGTTATTGTTATTGTTATTGTTATTGTTATTGTTATTGTTATTGTTATTGTTATTGTTATTGTTATTGTTATTGTTATTGTTATTGTTATTGTTATTGTTATTGTTATTATTATTATTATTATTATTATTAGTATTATTATTATTATTAGTATTAGTATTAGTATTAGTATTAGTATTATTATTATTATTATTATTATTATTATTATTATTATTATTATTATTATTATTATTATTATTATTATTATTATTATTATTATTATTATTATTATTATTATTATTATTATTATTATTATTATTATTATTATTATTATTATTATTATTATTATTATTATTATTATTATTATTATTATTATTATTATTATTATTATTATTATTATTATTATTATTATTATTATTATTATTATTATTATTATTATTATTATTATTATTATTATTATTATTATTATTATTATTATTATTATTATTATTATTATTATTATTATTATTATTATTATTATTATTATTATTATTATTATTATTATTATTATTATTATTATTATTATTATTATTATTATTATTATTATTATTATTATTATTATTATTATTATTATTATTATTATTATTATTATTATTATTATTATTATTATTATTATTATTATTATTATCATTATTATTATTATTATTATTTTTTTTTTGGGGGGGGGGGGTAAACCAACCAGAAATTAGATTCCGAGAATACTCATCATGAGTTTCCCTGAAATCTCCCCAGAAAACACATTTTGCGAAAAAATGTCTGGGTGGTTGTGTGTCCGTCTGTAAACAGCATAACTTAAAAACGGAAAGTCGATTATATATAAAATGTGTTATTTAAGTTCAGTATCTTCCAAGAATGCAACACAGAATAAAAAAATTAAATAAATATACTTTATGACAAATTACCTTTCATAGAATACTTTTATAAAATGCATTTAAAATATCACATACTTAAGATATTTATAACAAATGAAGTGTACATCTTGAATTTTCTGGGAATAACTCCTAAAGTTATCTTCATTCTGGGTGAGATAACTAAAAAACCATAGGAGATTTCGTAAAAGACAACACTTATGGTTTTTCTGTATGTAACCATTTCCAACATATTGCTTGTATTTCTTTTGATTACTGTAATTATACTTCCCTCAAATGGTAAGAAATTGGTTTCCTTTTCCCTCCTGTTAAGTAGAGAACGGAATTTCAAAACTATTACACAGCGACTACGTCTTAAAAGATTTAAATATGGTTTAAGTTTTACTGTATGCTCCTGTTCCCATTGTACCTACAAGGAAATATTTTATAAAATGATTTCTACAGATGGTAATATGGATTAGCATTACGTAGATAATACTAAAAAAAGGACAAAACTTATTTGTGAGGACAGTTCGTAGTGAGTAGAACACTATTTTTGTTAATATGCAAGTGTCAGCTTCATAAAGCTTGATTGGAAGGACCATCACCTCATAGCATATTAAAATCATCTCTCTAAACATTTATTTAATAATGTCCCTCTAACAGTCTTATGTAGAAAGGGTAGAGTCAGACTGAAAAATTCAATGCCATAGCCGGGATTTGAACCACAAATCTTCTGGTTACCGTCCAGCTGCTCTAACCATTTGAGCTACTATAGCCAACGTGCCAACATGACATTAAATTCTCCAACTGACTCGTCTCATTTAGGTTTGTAGCCGTATTTTCACATCATAATTTATTAAATTTCAGGTTATATATCTCAAGTTTGAAATTATAAACCTGCTTAATAATTTTGTCTATTATTACCTTTAGTATCGTTTTTGGCATTTTTCCTTCAAATGCCAAGACATTGATATTTTCCTGTGGATATTTTTACATCATCGGTTTTACAATATTACTTTGTTTAAAAACTGCCATTTGTAAATTCATTCAGACTTTGCAAGAGTTATTTAATCATCTGCCAAAATGAGGGTATTTAAATTACATTTATGTATCGTATTATTTTCTGTAGAGTAGTCAAATGTTTTATGTTATTATGGAATTTTAATAAGATACGGCAGGTGACAGTGGACATCCCTTTCTTACCCGCGGATGAATTTCCTTCAATAGCATGTTATCTGATTTGATTTTATATTCTGTGTTTATATAAAGCTTTGTATTGCTCTTGCTAAAGTGTTTGGCGAATTTCAGTTCTCCCATAACGGTTTCCTATTCACGTTTTCAACTGCTTTAGTGTAGATATTCTATGAAGGTCATATTTGTAGGTCTGTTATATTTTATGTTTCGCTATTACCTGATGAACTATGAACACGCGCGCGCGCACACACACGCACACATACTTCGAAATACATTATGAGCTCCTAATATGGCAATTCTTGAAAGAGTTTCATTGTTTAAGCGAGAATATTCGAATATATTTCACACGCTGTATTCAGCAAACTTACAAACCAAATAAAATAACAAAATGCATTAATAATAATGCACATTTAATTAAGAATACCGGCATATAGTACTGGGTATTTTAAGTTGTCACTGAAATGTGTAGTCGCGCCCTCTATAACCATCATTTTTCAACCTTATTTATTGCATAATACTAGCCAGTCTGCTTATGTCATTCCAAAAGATGCGCAGAGGAAACATGGCCATTGATTTTCTATGTTTCTGTGATAATCACAAATAACTATTATAAAAATAAGGGCGATGACGGCTTTCCTTTATCGATGCTTCTTTACTAATTTACATTTTCTGTGCTGATATTATAAAGAGAGAAAATTTGCGAGTGTGTGTGTGTTAAGATGTCCTCAAAAGCTATCAGGGTGGTCTGAAAAGTTTCCGATCTCAACATGAAGATGGCAGCACTCGTAAATAAAAGCTAGTGAATTTCGTACTTATCTGTTGACAGTTACTCAAAAAAGTTTTAGCAATTTTCGAACGCTCAGTTGCTATGTAACAGTCGTTTGAGTGACTTGATGTGAGTGTTTTTTTTTTTTTTTTTTTTTTTTGAAAATGGACAAAATCGAGTATCGAGCTGTGATGAAGTATTTCTTTTTCAAAGGCAATACGCCTACCAAATTAACGGATTATTTGAATTCTATGTTTGGGGACTCTGCGCCTTCATATACCACAGTGAAATTTTGGGCAACTGAATTTAAACGTGGCCGTAAGAGCTTGGGAGACTATGAACGTTCGGGACGTTCAAAAACTGCAACTACCGAAGAAAACATCGCCAAATTTCACCAAATGGTGCTAGACGACCGCCGAATTAAAGCGAGAGAGATAGCAGAGGCTATGTACATTCTTAATAACGTGTTTGTCACCTATTAAATCAACATTTGGGCATGAAAATGCTGTCCGCGCGTTGGGTGCCGCGTTTGCTCACGTTAGACCAAAAACATGTTCGAATGAATATTTCCAAGGCAGTTTATGCGCAATAAATCCGACTTTTGGCGCAGATTAATTACTGTAGATGAAACTTGGACACACCATTATACGCCCGAAACAAAAATACAGTCTAAAGAGTGGACTGCAAAGGAAGAACCGGCTCCAAAATAAAGCAAAAACTGTTTTTTTTTTCGGCTGGGAAATTGTTGGCGACTGTTTTTCGGGATAGTCATGGATTTATTTTAATCGATTATCTTCAAAAAGGAAGAACCATTACAGGAGTATACTACGCATTATTACTTGAGAAGCTGAAGGCAGAACCTGCGGGAAAACAGCCACATTTGCAGAAAAAGAAAATCCTGTTTCACCAAGACAACGTACGGTCTTACACCTCAGCGGTTAAAATGGCGAAAATCTACGAATTACGGTTTGAACTGCTTTACCACCCGCCTTACCCACCAGATCTAGCCCCAAGTTCCATCATCTGAAAATTGCGTTCTGAGGACTGAGATTTTCGTCAAATGAAGAGGCAGAGAAGAACTCCGAGTACTGTTTGGACGGGTTACAGAGATGGGAGCATCGCTGGGAGAAGTGTGCAGAGTGGCAATGAGACTATGTTGAAAAAAAAAAGCAATTCTGAAAAAAGTTTTGTATCTTTATTATGTCGGAAACTTTTAAGACCTCCTATGTACTAAACCGATTTTGATAAATTTATCGTATCAAACAGTTACTTTCTCTACTATTTACTTCGAGTAAGTGTGACAGCAGTCCATTCCTGTCTGGAATAGAGCTCATGCTACCGAGCCTACATTCAGTAGAAGTCGCTTCATATCTGAACTTCAGTCAATCAGAGACATCAAAATATCTTCCCCATGTCGGTAAATCTCGTAACAGCATCAAAGTTTGCTCAACTGCTGTGAATACCTAAGTCGCGCTGACAGCCTGATTACAAAATGACACTGTACATCACTTCAGGGAGCGTGACAAACTTATTCCATAGCTTGAATTTGAACTTTATCATCTGCAAGAGACCGTGCTTTACTTTCATCTCAATTTTGTAGCCTTTTTTAGTTATGTTTTATATTGATATCTATACCAGGTGAGTCAGCTGCCCCTTATTCACGAGTTTTATGCAATCTGCATTCTATACTCCAACATGAAAACATCGACCCCATTAAGAGGTTCTACCCGCGTATTTAACTTCGATATTAAGCACTCAATTAAATTAGTACTAACATAGATATTATCGCATCGCCTGTAATATATTCGTAAATATACAGCTGACGTTTGCACGTCTGCAAATATTCACTGGAAACATCGAATACGATATGTTAAACGGAACGTTTATTTCACACGTTACTAGGTAGCTCAGTTTCAACGAGCTCAGAACTATAATCTCATTTGTCTGCTGTGACGGTGGTTCGAATCCTCTGCTTAGGTATACTAAATTTTTACCCGTAACACTCACAATTTGCAATTACTAATCAGAAAACTGTTATTACTTTTATTTTTAACTGTCTCATGTATGCTTATGACATTGTTTGATGCTTCTTTATTGGTGAAGTCCAAGTAGGTATTTGTTTAAACACACATAGGTAGGTGCAATTGAAATAAGCACCATTTATACACATTTGAAAATGGAAATTACAGTATCAGAGTTTAACATGGAAGCTACACACAAGTTTGCAGACATAGAACTATTATGCTATTAAAAATGTCGTTTCAAATTGGTATATTTCGTGTCGCTGGAATGATTCTTTTTCTATTCCTGGAACACGACCCCTCTAACGAAGCAAGTGCTTGAACTGGTGATCTTCTTGGATAATGCACGCCCTCAGATACTTTATAATTAAATTGTTGTGAATTCGGTTTCCAAATTTTGAGGAACACAAAAAAGGAGTATTTAAAACGCGGAGAGTCGAATCTGTGTCATTGGGTGTTAGGGCACAGGAGAGGTCACAATTCCAGTGAGCTATTTCGAAACTTGATTGAAAGCACGTTCTGGGTTCAGTAGTGCGACTTGTATGCCTGGCGCTATGCCATGGCTACCTTACGAGTTCTCGTTCTTATTTTGCCTTTTAAGGCAGTTTTAATCATTTTCTGGGTGTTTTAATATTATTACATACGTGGAAAAAGCTCTTATGCATGTTAATTGAGATGCACGAGACGTAGTTTAAGCAAAACTGTAAATAAACCGTTATTTAATAATATTTCCGTTTTGACTGCACGGGTCCATGATGGGTGAGGCGTATCTCTAATTTTGTCCTAATTTTTGGCAGCCAACTCCTGCTCTAAGTACAAGAATCAACCATTTTCTTTTTAACTGACATTGTTAGTGTACTCATATGATAGGTCCATTTTTTCCGAGGCGTTTACTGAATTACTTTGCCATGTATACTCTAATAAAAAGTTTGTAAAATCAGCTGGAACCGGAATTCGCTCTCACTAAAACAGTCGTATGTTTTTGAGGTGTACTTTAGCGAGCAATAAGTTTTGTCCCTTAAACCGCTATTCCTCTGAGTTTTGAGCATTCTTCTTTCTAAGAACATCAAGCAATACGGCTCAGTAAGTGCAAAACTGGACTAAGGCTCAGATGCCGTTTGATGGGTGGCCCATCTTCCAAAAAAATAAGGCGCGGCTGACTCACCTGGTATATTTCGAAAAATGCTTGCAATTTATGTAATTTTTTATTAATATATTGAATTTTATCCCTCATATCACACCCTGGATATTGGATATGCTTTGCATTATTGGAGTGTCATGTACCAGTATTTTACGCCATAGTGCCTGCTTTTTGTTTTGGAACTTAGCGCATTATTTATTTTAATGACACTTTTGTTCCCCTGAATGAACATACAAATACAGGTAAAATATATTGTTGAGATTGTGCTTTTGAATAGCCTTGAATTGATTTTTGTTTCTTTTACAAATGGTGTTAGTGCACAGCCATTTGTCGTCTATTCTCATTGTCAAAAGACAGGACTACGTCGTGAGCAAATGCCAAATGATTTAAATCGTATTTTTATCGTAAGGCCATTCTCATCTGTACTAACGTTTTCAGTTCTTGTTGAATATTACAGCTAGTTAAATATCAAAAAGCTCTTTTGATAGACTACAAAACTGTTTTACGCCTTGCCTTAGAGGCAACTTCTTTAGCCATTGAGTGCTGCGGGCAAACGTACCACTAGGCGTATGTATAGTGTCAAGCTTTGAAGTTGATGCATTGGTCTCTCCCCAAGTCGTGCTAAACCTTAAGTACTAAATCTAAAATAATCATAATAGTAATTTATGCCATAATCTTTATGATTATGACATAAAAGTCAATAAAAATTCTTGTAAAATTTAAAATGAAAAGCTTCGGCGACTAGAATGCACAATTCAACATCCTTTTCGTCGTCGACATCATCATCATTATCATTACCATTACCGCCTGCCTCGGTGGCGTAGATGGTAGCGTATCTGCCTCACGTTCCAGGGTCCCGAGTTCGAATAAAGGTATTTAATATACCCTTATTTATTAATAAATAATTAAAATAAGTAAGAAGCAAATAAATTGTAATCAGTTTCGACCTGATAGAAAGGTATTTAAGTCAGGGTGAGTTAACTGTATATGTTTTTCCGAGATTTTTCCTTATCCTTAAAAAGGAATGTCGGATAGCTCTAAGCACCATGGACTCGGGACACATTTGAGCATCATTTCACCCATTTCATTCACCGTCCGATATCACTTAATTATTGTTATTATTCTTGCTGCTGCTGCTATAATCGTCGTCATCATCATCATCATTAAAGTAAAGGGTACAGAAATAGTACAACACACACGCATTTATACTAGTTGTCGAAACAAACATGGAAACAGGTTGGTAAATCGATTTCTCAACAGTACATAGCGCAAAATATGGCACGCAAAAATGAGCCCTTACATTATCAGCACTCTTTGTTGATGCCACATAATTTGATATGCCTATTATGTAATTAGGTCTACTTAGGAACAACTGTTGCCGCTGTGCTGCAGTACTGGCAAGTCTTAGTTCCCTTTGTCACCGTATACAGCACCAGGATAATTTCCTTAACACAAGTGTTTTTATTTATTTAATTACTTCGTAGGACGTTAAATAAATAAGTCATATCGGACGATGACTAAAATGTAAAATGAAGCTCAAATGAGTCCAGGATCAATAGAGTTTAGAATTATCAATATCCTTCGTTCAGAGTAAGAGTAAACACCAGGGAAACTTGACGCGGTTAATTCACCCTGACCGAAATTCGAACTCCGGACCGCTTGAACGCGAGACAGACTCCTTACCACCTTCGCCACAGAGACGAGTGGAGTGGATATGTCTTTCGGCTACTGAAGTGCACACGTCGATAATACAATAAGTTCTCACTTAGCCTAGTATAGCTTCTTATAAATTATTTGCTAAACTTTTGCCTGGTCGCTATTTTTCTTGGTACCACTGTTGTGTATATTGGAATACTGTTGTATTTATAGCATTTCACAGTTTACTTATTATGTGTCTACCACAGCTATCTCGTTTTCAATTACTCTATTGCTCGCATATTACTGCAGTTTGAGGGAGCTACAATTATGGTATATGCTAAATACCTTGCCATATTTCAATTTTTGATGTGAGTTATTACCAGGGCTAGGATCTATATGTAAATACACATTTCTTAATTTCACTGATAGACTCATTTTTTAGCTGATGTCCATCGATCATGTTGTCCTCTATTCAAATGAAACAAATTTATTTTACATATTTTTCCATATTTTTACATTAGTACATATTTATATGTAAAACTAATATTTGTCCATATTTAGTGATTTTAATGCAATATTTGTACATATATTACTCCTAAGAGAAAAACCTATGCAGAATCTTCGTTTTCGTGACAAAAATGTGGTAATAAGGATAGGATTACAGTTACAATAGGGTACAAGGTACATATAATTAGGCACTCTTTCTACTACCTTTGTATATAATGATTTGTGGAAATACCTGCTTTTTCCACCTTTAAGTGGTCCCAGTTAAAGTCCGATAGTACTCACTAATTACCTCCGCTGGTATGAGGGCAAGGAGACAAAAGTGGCGTTGTTGCTCTGGAAGCATTGGATATTAACGTACTAAACGCTTTTTATAATTTGAAAATTTGTTGGACCTTTTTACCAGGAGTATCTATAAAACCCATTTTCTAGTGATTTATATTGTTCATGAGGAAGATCTAGAACCAAATTTGGAGAATGGGACAGAGTAAGTGGTATCATCCGCCACTGGTTTTTCTAGCCTAGAAAGAGATGGCGAGTATTTTTTTCTCTTTCCAAACGTTGGTGTCACATGTAGCTGTAAATATTTTCCTCAAATTCAGAATCAACCCACCCTTTAAGTCAGTGTTTATCTGTTAAACTGGTCTGGTTCTAAAATGCCTAAAGAAGCAAGATCTACAATTGCGAAGTTAAAAAATTATGTTACCAAGTTCAAAGGTGAAGGATTTTCAACAGATGGAAAAGTGTTATTCTGCAATACATGTCAGACTAATGTGAACTCAAAACAGCGATTTTTAATTAATCAACATATTTCTACCACAAAACACCGAGCTGGCAAGAAAAGATATATCGGATTTCATCAAACCTTTATGACGCAACCCACAACAAATAAACAGGCTGAATTCAACACTGATCTCTGCCGTGCCCTCATCGGATCTGATCTACCTCTTTGGACATCTGTCCATCATTGCGACAGTTTCTAGAGAAATATACTACTCACAACATTCCGGATCAGTCAACGTTACGTAAAAATTATTGTGAAGTGGTGTATCAAGAAACTCTGGAGAAGATAAGAACGAAGATATTTGAAAATTCCATCTGGGTATCAGTAGATGAAACTACACAAGTAGAAGGACGATGTATCGGCAATGTTGTGATTAGTTCCATGAACAGTGAGACCTCTTTCAAACCTATATTGTTGTTGTGTGAAGTAATGGAAAAATGCAATAACAGAACAGTTTCAAAATTATTTAACGATGCAATGGGTGTTCTGTGGCCTAGTGTTATTAAACATGACCGAGTTTTGCTACTTTTGACTGATGCAGCTTCCTACATGATTAAATCAGCGGAAGCTTTAAGGGTTTTATTTCCGAAAATGATCCACTTAACCTGTACAGCGCATGCCTTATATCGTATTGCACAATCAGAGTAAATTTTCCAAAAGTGGACCAATTAATTTCTTGTGGAAGGAAAGTGTTCCTGAAAGCCTCCAGCAGAATTCAACTCTTGAAGGAAATGTATCCCAACTTACCTCTGCCACCGCGACCAGTACTAACCAGATGGGGTACATGGTTGGATGCTGTGGAATATTACATGAAGAACTATGAAACCATCAAGAGTGTGGTGGATTCTTTTAATTCGGAAAGTGCTGCCTCTATTAACGTTCTGAAATCTTTGTTGAGTGACCAATGTGTGAAAAATGATTTGTGTTACATTCAATCAAATTTTTGTAATATAACTAAAACAATTCCGAAAGTACAAAATAATAATCCGACATTACCTGAAAACATTGATATTCTGAAAAAAATGATTCATGAACTCAAATGTGCACGTGGACATTTAGCAGATCTTGTCAAGTATAAAGTGGACAACGTGTTTTTAAAAAATCCGGGCTTTGAGGAAATGTGCAAAATAAGTGCAATCTTAAGTGGTTCGTCAAATATGAAACTAGAATCAGATATATCTCCTGCTGACATACTGAATTTTAAACACGCTCCAATCACTTCATGTGCAGTAGAACGAAGCTTCAGCCAATATAAATCACTTTTGCGAGACAGCAAGAAAAGCTTCAAGTTTGAAAATTTAAAACAAAATTGTGTGGCATATTGTTATTCTAACAGAAATAATGAATAAATACAAGTAAAAGGATAAAAAATTGAATAATTTAATTTATGAATCCAGTATTTGTAATGCATTTTATAGGTTCTATTTAACCAAATATGTGTGCATTATATATATGTACGTAATTCGACATTTTTAGCACATCATGTACATATTTTGAAATTTTTAGTACATATATATGCATATATTTTGACATTTTACTGCATATATGTCCATATTTTGACACTTGTTAGTACATATAAATCCTAGCCCTGGTTATTACTGTTTAAGTGTCCTCTTGCATTGCCTTTTAATACTGGTTGTGTTTTCACCTAACGTCTGTTTTTGATGTTATAGCCTGTCTGAAGGAAATCGTTAATGTATTAGACATATACTTTAAATAGTTATTACTACTTTCAAGGTTTACTTTGAATTACATGTATTCAAGGACACTGCTGGTTTTCCTACCATCAAATTAATACGCTGGTTTGTATGTTACAGCCAGAAATCGTAGTATTATTGGGCAATAAGACAAATATTTGAGAATAGTTTTCGTTTTATTCTGCAACCCCGCCTTCATTAAAATTATAATAAAATAGTTTTATTATGCTAATACAAATAAATCGCTACATGAAACAATGTTTCTAACGTTATAATGAACAGAATAGGTATGTCATACACGATGTTTGATGATTATGTTTCAGCATAAATCTCTGTTTATTTGAGCATGGTTTGTAACAGTTCGGAGGGGGTGCGAAATTGTTTTCCTGTACCTGGCCCGTCGTTTCCCCTATATAATGAATCAAACTGTTGCTAGTTATTGGTAGCTCCATAACCTCATTCTCTATTAAGCAAGGAAATTCCAAGTGCTGAAATAAATTGTCATTGATGCTGCAATGGAAAACTCGCAGAATAATACATTACCACCTATATCGTATACAGGATGTCTATTTCTTGGTGTCAAATGTTTCGGGGACACTGGTAATACAATATCAAAACACTAAAGAAATGGTAATGCAAAGATAAATCTAAATAACATTTATTGCAGAGTTACAAGGCAAAATTTATTTGATATTTAACATCGTACGTGCACTTATTATACATCCTGTACAAATACATGAAATTTCTGACCTAAGATTTACTCGCTGACTCAGGTCCCCTGGCCATAAGCCTTTGGTTTTCCTGAGCAGCTTGGTGTCATTTCTTCTTGACCTTCACTTCTTTTACCCTAGTCTACTTTTCTCTTAAGCTATATAAGAATTCACCTATACATCTATTTTTCTTTTCACTCATCCCCGTTAACATGCGTAACGCCACTACCTCTTTGCTCACACTGTCCCATTTCTTATCCCATATTTTTCTCCTGCAATTTGTTAACTCCTTACATTCTACCAGTTAATGAACAGTGCTCTCTTCATTTCCACAAAATTCACATATCCCTACCTCATTACTTCTCAACGCTTTTAGATATATTATTCTTACTCTCATCCATGCTATGCCTTCTCTTCTAGTTTTGTCACATTTATCTATATATTTTCCCTACCCCATTCTGTCTTTAATTCCTTATAAAATGTCAACGTTTTCTTTTTTCTGTACCTTCCGATATCTCCTGCCTATCTATGACTTGTACTCTAGTTCTCACTTCCTTCCCAAAACTGCTATGATTTGACTCCTATGCTCTCCATAAATCTCCCATGCCTATCTTCGATACCATTCTTTCCAATTCCGACCACCAATTGTTTGTGTTCTTAATGATTTTCTGTTGCTTCATGCACAGATTCAATAATTCTCATTTCTGACCTTTAATACACTTAAACCGTAATTTTGGTGTTCTATATATTATTATTCCCCTCCTTGTATTACCCAACTCTAGTAATGCCACTTCTGCAAAATTTAAGGTTACAATAAATGACCTCCTCCACCTCCATGCACACCTACTCTAAGCCTGCGTTCCTTCCTATTGCGTGCTATTTTACAGACGTTTTTGGCCAAATCCAGTGTGGATATCCTCTATCAAGTGTCAATATGTGGTAAGATGGTCGCATAAAACAGGGACTTAAAACAATCTCAGAAAAATAAATCGGAAAATCCAGCTGGAGTGTAATGAATCACCCTTGCCTAATTATCCATGCGGAAGTTTCTCTTTCAAGTTACCATCGTGAGCAAACCCTGTCTCATCAATGAGCAAGGTGAATGCTAAAACTTTTATTATTGTAGTGCAATTGTAATATGCGATGGCAGAAAGTTCTTACGCAATTCTGCCACAGTTAATCCTTGCATACACTAAAGGTTATGCATGTACAGATTTTCATGCGAAACCATTAGGTAGTCACATATTGTAATGCATTCTCTCACTGCAGTGCTTCTTTTCCTAACTAATGAGTTTATGTCCACAACCCGATTGCTCTTTACGGTGTTCATGCCTGTCTTAGTCTCCGAACATCCGAAACACTTCTTTCAAATGAGCCGTTCTCTCTCACGTACTAACCAATCATTCCTATCTTCAGGACAATATATCAGAGCACGTTGGTTTTTTTCACTTTCAAAATACATTTGCTTCTGCTTTTTGTGATATACAATAAATATGCACACAATCAGCGGACACTAATTTAATTAGAAGGGGCAGTCCAATAATATCTCTCTTACAAACGATTTTTAGATCCATGTTCAAATGAACTTCTTTTTCACTGTTTTGATGTTGAGATTTATTAGAGATAAAGATTTATTCTGTATAAGCACTTGATGTAAGAGGTGAAGGCTGGCGGAAACAAATCATATATTGGGACAAAAAGGATGTGACAACCAGATTCAAATGCACATCTTAAATCTAAAGATGTTGCCTACCCTAATAGGAGCAACAAATAGAACCATGTAAGGTGCACATACATTGAATAATTTGCGTTTTGGAGTACAACAACATTTTGAAGGATGAATGGGCTTTCCTAGAAGAGATAGAATTTCATATGGCCAGTACACGATTCAAAATTTTATACTCATAATGGAGTTTTCAGATGGAAAAGATAAGGTCTTCAACTTAGAAAGAGTAAGTTTTCTTCTTAATTAGAACCTGACACCGTGGTTTTAATTAGCAGATCCAACGCTGTAAAATGACAATGGATGGATCACGGAGCCAAGAGAACATAAGGATACAATTTTGGAAGTTATTTCGCAACATATTCACAATTATAAATATTATTCGCATTACCGCATTGATTTTAGCCATGAGTACATCTGAAATCTTATAGCTTATTCAGAACTAGGATTAACATAATGAGACACCAGCCCAAGCTGAGCTCTTCTGCTTTCATTGCGTTTTCACCGCTTTGACACGAGGTTGGGCTATGGATCGATGGCCATGTACGATTTGAGTGCATTTGGAAGAGGCAGTTTCCCTTTTGTGGACAGTCTATAACATTGTCAAGGTTTGGGATCAGGGAACAGTAAGGGGCAAGGCGATAGTGGGGATGTACAGTTGCACTTACATTGTACATATTAGTCTCGCTAGTAAATACAATTCAGAGCTGCAGAAGTTTTGTTTACCTGACTATTCCGTATTTAGTACCTCTTTCCATTGAACACACTTATATTGGGTTGACAAATATCTCTTTTTATTTGAGTTTGTAAAACTTAGTATACATTGGATATCATTTCTCGCCATTTTAGTAAATATTTTGCAAACTAAGGCTGTTCTCACCATTTTAGTGGAAGGTGATTAGTGCTTGTGTCACATTTGATGTTTCTAAAAGTTAGTGTGAAGCGTTTTGCTCGATTTATCTCAGTTCATTCTGAAATTTTGGATGACACCAATGAAGCACTCGAAAATGTTAATAGCGTGCTTTTCACAATTTAGATAATAAATATTTTGGAATTGAATGTTTGAAAGCTATCTTATTACGGCAAGGAAACTTTACCAACGTGAATAATAGGATGTTCACCACACAGAATGTGCAATGTATAAGGTTTTATGACATTTTGTATTTTAGATACTGATAACTAAAAGGAAAGTACAGATGATGACGATGCAGAATTAGCTGAACTATGTGATTTGACTCCCATTCTGCTCAACCTGATACGAGGTTGTATCTCCTAGAGGTGCTCTGACAACAATGCTGTGTTGATAGTTCATTAGGCTGCTCATTGAATCGATTTCCTGTACCACAGTTTACACAAGTTGGCGGAGAAACTATGATGTTAACTCACTTGTGATGTGATGTGATGTGAAAGGGCACCTCGTTCAGGGCAACCTACTGCAAATCTACTGCAAGCCACCACTCTCTCCTCCCCTAGGGGAAGAGAAACCGCACGGACCGGCAGAAGGCGGTGACAGAGTAAGTCACAGAAATGCCCTAATAGATCTACACAAAATCACTCAGCGCACCGCCGAAACTTCTTACTGCCAGTCAGAGAGAGGGGGCCGATGATACGATTCTAGCGTCCTAGACACCAACACGCTGTAGGGCCAGAGAAGAAGTGTTCCGTAGCGCAAGCACCCACAGCATCTGCCTATAAGTGCCCTAACCACGCGATGGTAACCGAACGTAAAAAAATGACAAAAGAATGAAATTAAGGACAGAGCGAAAGTAACAGAAACCCACCTACATTCGCATAACAAGTGAAAATCATGGCAACTAACCAAGCCAGAGTGGTTGGTCCGAATTGTTACTGTCTGAGTCACTTCGCTGACTGAATGGATCCAGACTGAAAAATTCATGCCGTAGACGGGATTTGAACCACGGATCTCCCGCTCTCCGTGCGGTTGCTCTAAACCATTGAGCTACTATGGCCAACATGCCGACATGACCTTAAATTCTCCAATTGACTCGTTTGTTTCCCGATAGACCACTGGAGGTTCTCGTATGCTATGAGTCACGCACCCTTTGTGGCGACTTACGATATTGTAGGGCTTCATAGTTAAACCACTATGTTTTTTGATAAATTGAGGGAAATAATCATATACAAACAGAAAATAATACTTGCATGGTCAGCAGATGAAGACCAACGACTTTTTATATGAGAAAAGAAAGAAAAATATTTGTATATAATAATAATAATAATAATAATAATAATAATAATAATAATAATAATAATAATAATAATAATAATAATAATAATAATAATAATAATAATAATAATAATAATAATAATAATAATAATAATAATAATAATAATAATAATAATAATAATAATAATAATAATAATAATAATAATAATAATAATAATAATAATAATAATAATAATAATAATAATAATAATAATAATAATAATAATAATAATAATAATAATAATAATAATAATAATAATAATAATAATAATAATAATAATAATAATAATAATAATAATAATAATAATAATAATAATAATAATAATAATAATAATAATAATAATAATAATAATAATAATAATAATAATAATAATAATAATAATAATAATAATAATAATAATAATAATAATAATAATAATAATAATAATAATAATAATAATAATAATAATAATAATAATAATAATAATAATAATAATAATAATAATAATAATAATAATAATAATAATAATAATAATAATAATAATAATAATAATAATAATAATAATAATAATAATAATAATAATAATATTAATAATAATAATAATAATAATAGAAATAATAATAGAAATAATAATAGAAATAATAATAGAAATAATAATAATAATAATAATAATAATAATAATAATAATAATAATAATAATAATAATAATAATAATAATAATAATAATAATAATAATAATAATAATAATAATAATAATAATAATAATAATAATAATAATAATAATAATAATAATAATAATAATAATAATAATAATAATAATAATAATAATAATAATAATAATAATAATAATAATAATAATAATAATAATAATAATAATAATAATAATAATAATAATAATAATAATAATAATAATAATAATAATAATAATAATAATAATAATAATAATAATAATAATAATAATAATAATAATAATAATAATAATAATAATAATAATAATAATAATAATAATAATAATAATAATAATAATAATAATAATAATAATAATAATAATAATAATAATAATAATAATAATAATAATAATAATAATAATAATAATAATAATATAATTGATGATGATGACGACGACGACGACGACAACGATGATGATGATGATGATGATGATGATGATGATGATGATGATGATGATGATGATGATGATGATGATGATGATGATGATGATGATGATGATGATGATGATGATGATGATAAATAATTGTGACTCCGGCCCTGAAAGTTTTCGAAAATACATAGAGGAGTAAGTTACAACTGAATTCTATCCCTAAACAAATTATATATAGGGCAGATGGTGCTACTTCGTTAAAGAAGAAACCTTAGTCGATGTTTTTCGGAAATTTAGACTTACAGATCTTTGATTTAGACAAAATTACATTTGCTTCACTATCTGTTTTTGGCTGTAACAGTTGATGTACTTCTGAGTTGTATTTCATTATTGTTACAAATGAACTGGCGAGGAAGTATTTGATTTCTGTTTTAAAATCCATCTATACAGGGCAGTTGCTAATTTTTATGGCAAATATTTATCACCATCAGAATTATAGTTGTGAGCAAATATTACTTATTACACAATCTGAGGAAACAGTTATTTGAGTTCAGATTCTGTCGAGGCCACTGACATTCGAATCAAATTGCCTCTCACCCAACGTCTGTGGTATTTACTTTCATGCGATGCATGTTTGCAGTTTTGCCAACCATATTACATTGAATCTCGCTACAGGTGGTACAAAATCCCACTACGTTCCGCTACTATATAACCTTCCTCTGAGGTGGCAATACCAAGGCGATGGATTAATGATGATCCTGTTTTTGCTGTTTAATGAAGGTGTAAATATACTTAATGAATTTATAACTCACTACAAATAAGTGAAGATGGATCTACACTGGCTGCCTAAAATGGTTTAAGAGTCATCACTGACAGAAGATTCTATTATCATTGTAGCATTTCTTGAAAAAATGTGCATGTATTTTCCAAATTTACAACAGAAGTAATAGTTTAACGAATTTTGTAATATTCGAGAGGGCATACTTCCCTTCAAAACACATTTCTTCTAAGGCATCGGAATACAAGGGTACCGTTTGATTCAGTTAACTTTTCTATAATGTATAGTTGGTGACATAAATGCAGCGTACTAAATCTTACTATCAGTTGTCAAGTTGAAAGTATTGTGACTCTGTGATTTCGTAAAATTAAAAGTCCAATTTGCAGAAATTCAAATCGCTCCTTATTTGCGTAGAAATTCACTCACAGTAGTAGTATTACATCACATACACAATCACAATCCACCAAGGTCGATGACCACAACAGCGTTCTGATTACATATATATATATACATCAGCTCTCGTTACAATACTTTACAGCTGTTTACTGGTTACGACTACTGCTCTGTTCACGACTGTCTCTTGGCGAGTCGTCGTTTCCTTAAATACCTCATCTGATAATTCCAGACTGTTCCAGAACAATCAGAAAACCGAATAATCTCTATCAATCAAGATGTCACCAGAAACTTCCATTTATCTCAGTTTGTTTGTTTCGGCAGACCTTTATCTGCGTGCCATCTGTAGAAGTTCCTTTGTGTAAACAAACCGCGTTATCGCTCCGCGCGAACCTTTTATGCGCGTCACCGCGACAGTGTGTTATAAATTGCAATGAAACTGAGGCCGTGACGGTAGTGAGAGTAGCACCAGCTACGTATGGTTATCGTAGCTTGAATAAACATCTTGATAACTTCGCACCCATCCAGTAATATGTTTATATTGTCAGGTCTCGTGCTTGACGTAAATAAATGGATAACATAAGTTACCAAACGTGATTTCCCTACCGATAGTTCCCTAATATTATGGCATTGGCTTTTAGGATAAGTTTGATTTTAAAAAATTGAAAAAAGTCGCTACATTTTCGTATTTCTCCGGTATGTCTCCCGAATGTTCAAATGTCACTACGGTTGGCATCACTGCATGTTTGTGTGTTTTATTTCCTTCCCGCTTAAGAGGTCACCAGTTCGAAGCTCGATCCGGCCGAGGTCCCTGGATAACTGTTGTTCCGGAGTTTTCCCTCATCCTGAAAGATGAATGTCGGACAACTCTAACCTCAACGGACGCCAGAACCATCTGAAGGTCATTTACGTGTTTCATTCATGTCCGACATAACCTAACATCGGAGGGTTTTATGATGAGAAATGGGATGCATATTTTCATTCTAAGTGCGATATTTTAATATATATGCTTATATTCTCAGTTATTTGTTCTTTTTCCTATAAAATATTTATGGTAATGAGAGTATTGCATTCCACCCAAAAATTTGACACTTGATTGTTTTCATTAAACATACGTCTCATAACCATTTCCTCGTAATAACAAAGTTGAGTACTTTTGGAGAAAAGTTCTTGCAGGTGTTGATCTATAGGTACTTGTCTTTCTGTGAACAGCCTAATTAAAAACAGATTTCGATTAGATACTTAACGAAATGCTATTTAGGTGAAGCATCTGCAAACCATTTCAAGAAACACACTCAACTCCATCTTCCCTATAAATTGAAAATTAGTCAAAATCATTCTTAATCATTGAAATTGACATACCATGTCTTCAGTGGTCGCTGGTGGATAAAATTAGGAGTGTGCTACAAAGCTACCCATTGTTTAAAATATAATACTCACGGTATTACTTCATGTCGAATTATGAAGTCCATGCGGCGCTCCTTTCTATTGCAGAACTTATCAACAATTCTGGTGTTAAAATCCTCCATCTTAGAGGCAATGCTCTTCTCCATTGACAACATTGCTAGGGCAGTAAGGCATTCTTGAGACATGGTGTTCCTCAGAAATGTTTTTACGCGCTTTAAGCATGAAAAACATCTTTCTGACTCTGCAGTAGTCATTGGTGTTGTAACTAAAATTTTCAGCAAAGTGGAAACTTCAGAAAATTAACCTTGTAAGCTGTTTGAGATTATATATTGCAATAGTTGTACAGCTCCATCAATATTTCTAAAATCAGGCCTTCCATACAGAACGCTGAAATGTCTTCAGCATTTTCTTGTTCAACACTGTATATGTATCAATAACAGTTTGAAGTTCCTAGTCAGGAAACTGATGTAGAAAACTAATATTTTACAGTTTAATAACTTGGCCGCATCGAGATAACTTAGCAATTGAAATCGACTTCTAGCTTCCTCAATGATGCGATCACAAGCTTCTTTGGCTTCAATTTTCGGTGACTCAGCTCCTTGACGCTTATTTGTCGATTCACAGGAAACAAAATCCATATTGCCATGTGTCTCTCGAATATCAGAAATGCACCGAATATCAGAAATACACGTCGTTCTTCACTTTAATTGCATCAGTTAATCTCGACAGTAGTTGATTATAAAGTATATCAACATGTGGTATTAAGTTATGGAAGAACTTCAACCAAGCAAGAAAATGTGTATCTTCTAAATAGCGCCGAAGTTCATTTGTTTCTAGATAGTAGTCTTGTCGTTTGTACCATTTTCTAGTTCCACTAAAGCCTGCCACAGTTTATCTTGATTTCAAAAGCCATATTAACAGTTCGTGATCTAAAATTCCACCTAGTTGCAGAACCACAAAGAACTCGTCTGGCTGTCACAGATTGTAAGGCAGCTAAACGTTGGGCGGATCTTGAAAGAAAAAAAAACGCAGGAAAAGCTGACAGGTTAAGAAAAACTATTCTGGCGGACTTATTTTGAGAAGCTGCAGGTTCCATAACTAGATTAAATTGATGAGCATAGCAGTGAATGAACTGAGCATTTGGATACTGAGACTGGACTTCGCCTACAGCACCGCTCATCACAGAGGTTCTATCGTATGTCTGGGCAATGAGTTTCTAAGGCTTTTGTATAAATAATACGTTAAGCACTTTCAAAATGCTCTCAGAAATTATCTCTGCATTTTGTCCCTCTGGGTTCGAAAATTCCCATAACCTCTCATATGGAAGACCATCTTTCTCGAACCTAAACACAATCAAAAGCTGAAACTGATGAGACACGTCTGTAGTTCCATCGGCCATAACAGCCACAAAGTCAATTTTTTCATCTCCTCCTTTATTTCCTCGCGGTAAACTTCCAGCATATAGTCAAGGAGTTCATTCTGGAGGGTTTTCGAGGTTCCTTTGAAAATATTATTTGAATCCATTTGTTCTTTCACAGCGCTATCGATGCTACTGACGAAAGCTATTAAACCCAAGAACACGTCGTGATTTTCAGAACATTCAGTTTCATCATGTCCTCTAGCAAGTTAAAAAACACCACAAAACTTAATGCAATCAATTATACGTGATAGCACATGCCTGTTTTATTCAACTTGCTGGTTATGTTTCAGTCTCGCCTCCTGATATGCACGGCTTAACTGTTTGTATTGCCTAAAGCAGTTAAATCTAGTACATTATTTAAATGCTTTACGTTTTTTTGATGCTTACTAATAAGCACATTTATGTGACCTAAATCTGTCACACCCGTTGTGCTCCAAGCATCATTGTTTCCCAAGAGCAGACATGGAAAGCAGAACAGAGCATTTCTTTCTTGGCGTCCACATACCCACTTATGCTCATACACTTTGGGGTTAAAATGCCTGATTTAGGAATTATTTCTCCCTCCTTTTGCACACTGCGTTATAATTAATTCTGGAGTTTGTCTAATCTGTTGCTTGATTTGCACTTTTACCTTCAGGGTTCTTCCACAGAAAGGGTAACTGATTAAGCTACTCAACGAATTCATGTTAGTGCGCGCAAAAGACGTGGTGATATTACCAACCACAACAGTATATCTTGAGTTTTACCACAGAGCATGAACTGCACAACTGTTTTCAGTAAGCCAGTAAGTCGCATTAACGAAACCCAGTAGTGCCAACATACACTCCTGACTCCCGCCTGCAAGCAAATACCTGCAAGCACACTTCTATCGGCAGTAGATTATTGTGTCTACTGCAGATGACACTGAAAACACTAGAGAAAGAAGCAGAAGCTTTTGTTCTCCTTTTGGCCTTAGCACAGTCCCAAACAAAAACAGTCAATCTGAGGAGTGGTCTCAAAGCAATGCGCCGCTATGTCAAATGCCTTCATTGGACAGCATTCCCGCAAACACACGCTCTTCGATATAGCACAAATAGTGGTCAGGTGTTACTTTAAAGTGTCTGACAGCTATCCTTGCTTCTTGCAAGCGCGTATAAATCTGATAGAAGCAAAAACATCGTTAAGAAATTCGTTTCAGCAAACTGACTATTGTGTTTTAGCACTGTAGCACTTAAGTACGAGCCCCATCTGCATATGTTTCAGTTATATACAAGGCAAAACAGATGTTTCTCTTGAATTTTCAAGAAAGTTTTCAGAAGTCCGTTTAATTCAGGATAACCTTTATATAAGCAAGAGATCTATCTAAATGTAGATCTGTGTAAAACAATTTTGTGGAGTGAACAATGTCTTAGATTATTCCTTGTTATCTTTCTGAATCTACGAGTACGTTTCTCAGACAGAAAGCCGTTATTCATTTGTTTACCCTTGATGATGCCAAGAGAATGTAATTCCAAAGACACCACATGGAGAAAAGCTCCTTAAATAGTTGACTATCGCTAAAAATCTATTGCATTCCAGTATTCTCCAGGCATCTACAAGAAAATTAGGAATAAGGCAAGGCGTATCTCGCTTAACGTGATGTAGTTACTATTGCAAGATCAGTTTTACAACGGTAGAGAAAGTCATATGACTGCAGCTCATGAGATGATTCAGTTAATATGGAGCTATGGTTCTTGGTTATTGTTAAACACAATTTGTACATAATGTAAATAGTTCGGTCAAAGTTTTATCATTTGCAAAATAGCTCACTGGGTGAGTCCGAGCAGAGCAGGCAATTAGGTGATACTGTTGGCATTAAAGATCACGTAACCTACAGGAAAGATGGTTCGATGCACGGTACACTCCACGTCGATTGGAGCCTTGTGACGCGGCCCTAGTGAACAAAAGTCTCAGATCGAAATTTGTACCTTTCTATTCCTCTGTGTGTCTTTGGTAGGAGTCTGGACCTAGTATTGCTCTCTCTCTCTCTCTGTCTGTCTCTCTCTCTCCGATGAAGGTTTCGTTTGTTTGGGATGTTGTTCATCATCAGATTAACGTTTTGTAATGATGACTTATAAAGTGTTTGGTCCATTATTTAGAATGCTATTTGTATCACAGTCAGTTATGAAAGCTTCTATAATGTCCAAGATGTAGGTCTCCCTGCATGAGTGACTAATTTCATTTCTTGCTCTGAAAGCTTGTCCGCGACTGTAATTTTTTGGTATAAATGTATCACTTTCTAGGAAACTATTCAAAATATCAAAATGATATTATAAGAATAGAACAAAAACATCCTAAGTTTTGTTACTTAAGTTTCATGAATTGTCGTTTACTTAATATTTGTAATTAATTTGATTACGCTGTATAGAATTAACAAAATGGTAGTATCTTGGCTAACAAACAAAACTTAGGTAGCCAGCATCTACTTCCAATAAAACTGATAGGTCTATATCCTATATCAACTCTGAGCTTTTAAATTTTGTAGAATAAACATAGTTACTAAACAGATCTTAATTTTCTCACAATAATAAGGCAAGAATAGAGCTCTAAAATATAGCAGCAAAAAGGATATTCAAAATAGCAGTATTGTGAAAAGGGAGGAGATACCAATACTTCCCCAAAAATTACTAAGTACCTCATTGCAGCGTTCTTGTTGCTTGTTGGTTACATAAACGAAAAATGTAATGTTCAAAGCAAACCGTCGACGTCATGAGCCGAAAGTACCACTTTTGTTGCCAGGCTCGTATCTTTTTCCAGACCGCGCTATATCGGCGGATCCGGAGCATTGGTGTTCAATAACGTTTATTTCCTTCCCTTCGAGAGACCAGTTCCTCGAACCTTGTTTTATAAAATGGAGCAAGCGTAAAAATAAGTTAACATGTCGGAGCCGACCAAGTGGGTCCGGGCAACCGGGTCATAAAGGAACATAAGACAGACGACCTGACTGTGTATTTGTAGGTTTAGTGATGACACTGACAAAGTGCGTTTAGTGAACCTCCTTGAATCGATGATGATGATAATAATAATAATAATAATAATAATAATAATAATAATAATAATAATAATAATAATAATAATAATAATAATAATAATAATAATAATAATAATAATAATAATAATAATAATAATAATAATAATAATAATAATAATAATAATAATAATAATAATAATAATAATAATAATAATAATAATAATAATAATAATAATAATAATAATAATAATAATAATAATAATAATAATAATAATAATAATAATAATAATAATAATAATAATAATAATAATAATAATAATAATAATAATAATAATAATAATAATAATAATAATAATAATAATAATAATAATAATAATAATAATAATAATAATAATAATAATAATAATAATAGTAATAATAATAATAGTAATAATAATAATAGTAATAATAATAATAGTAATAATAATAATAGTAATAATAATAATAGTAATAATAATAATAGTAATAATAATAATAGTAATAATAATAATAGTAATAATAATAATAATAATAATAATAATAATAATAATAATAATAATAATAATAATAATAATAATAATAATAATAATAATAATAATAATAATAATAATAATAATAATAATAATAATAATAATAATAATAATAATAATAATAATAATAATAATAATAATAATAATAATAATAATAATAATAATAATAATAATAATAATAATAATAATAATAATAATAATAATAATAATAATAATAATAATAATAATAATAATAATAATAATAATAATAATAATAATAATAATAATAATAATAATAATAATAATAATAATAATAATAATAATAATAATAATAATAATAATAATAATAATAATAATAATAATAATAATAATAATAATAATAATAATAATAATAATAATAATAATAATAATAATAATAATAATAATAATAATAATAATAATAATAATAATAATAATAATAATAATAATAATAATAATAATAATAATAATAATAATAATAATAATAATAATAATAATAATAATAATAATAATAATAATAATAATAATAATAATAACAATCATAATCATAATCATAATAATCATAATAATAATGTTGTAGTTGTTACTGCTATATTATATTTTGTCCAGAGCACCGTTTTGTATTTTTCTCAAGTACAAATTCGTTATTATAATTTAATCTCTTGGTTATGGAAAGACTGTAGTGATTTAAGTCATCGTATAGCGACAGGCTCTTAAAACAGTTTACTACCTTTTAAGCTAATTCAGTTTCACCTATGAGGATTACTTTTGTACAAATATTTATCTCCATAAACGTAAACTAGATAGAGGAGTAGTTAAAGATTAAAACGACGCTTTCTGCAAGTTTGATTAAACAAAGTTATGTTGATGTTCTTTTTTTTTTTTTTTTTTAATGCTGAGGGCCTCTAAACAACTGTTTTCAAATAAATTCCATTGGTAGATTTCGGGTTGGATACAGGACTTTCCTTAAGGTAAATACGTTGTACAGAAATAACAAATATATACTTAAAATATTAGTATCGCCGTAACAATGGTAATAATATACATCCCATAGACGTTGTTGCGCTTCTCAAAGAGAAGCGAGTTTAGATTGTCATTAAAATAGAGATTGATTTCAGAGAAGTATGTGGAGTGAGAATGAGAAATTCAATGCCATAGTCGGAAATTGTGCCACGGATCTTCCGGTCTCCGTCCAGCTGCCTTTAACCATTGAGCTACAATGGCCAACATGTCAGGAGACACTAAATTCTCCAACTGACTCATGTGTTTGCCGGTAAACCGCTAGGAGTTGTTATAAACACATGAGACAGCTACTTTAATGGCGACTTACTATGCTGTAAGTACTTTAAGGCCCAGGATTTGTAGTTCAGTCCACTATTATGTCAAGTAATACAAATTCTTCTTTGACATTAGCCGTGTGTAGCTCTGCCTTAAGACTGTTTATTACATCATAGTCCTACATATAACAATAGTTCCAAAACTTAAAATATGAGGGAATTTGCATAAAATAAGCATGGCTTACTAGAATTTAAACAGATGTCAAAAAGTTCACTGTCGGCTAATTTGCAATTAATGCAAAAATTCTTCTTGAAGATATCACCCGGAGTTACGGCCAGAAAGAGTTAGGGAAGGAATGGTAATCTTACGTCTAAAAAGTGAAATTGTATCGAGAAGAGAATATGTGAAGCCCCGAAAAAAAATTGATTAAGATATCCATTGTAACAATACAGTATGTTCTATCGAACATCAACAGAACTATAATTACCAGTATACAACGACAGATGTCGCAGGTGCTAAAACAAAAGAGAACCGTAGTGCGTGTAGCATGCTAGGGCGTGCTTCAGGTCACGCATTCAAGCCCAGCGGAGGCAGTAAAGCCCTTTATTTACAGCACGTTAAAGAACGTCAAGAATTATATTATTATTGTTATTTATTTACTATTTATTTTTATTATTACTTGTATATATTGTGTATACAAATATTTTTCTTTCATTTCTCATATAAAAATTCGTTGGTCTTCAACTGTTGACCATGCAAGTACTGTTTTAAGATTGTATATTATTTCCATCAATTTACCCCCCCCCCTCAAACATAGTGGTTTAATAATGAGACCTGGGACATAAGTACTTATAGCACAGTAAGTCGCCACAAGATGTGTGTGTCTCATAGAATATGAGAACACCTAGTGGTCAGTTGGAGAATTTAATGTTATGTCGGCATGTTGGCTATAGTAGCTCAGTGGTTTAGAGCAACCAGACGGAGACCAAGAGATCCGTTTAAATCCCGGCTATGTGGTGTGGGATTCTCTTGGGGAGGCCTTTTGGTGTGGTATGGCAGAATGGTTGTTTAGGATTATGTGTCGGTGAGCAGGAGTTCTCTTTCTCAGGGTCCAGCAGTTCTCACCAGTCAATGCAAAGTCCTGCTTCAATTTCCTGTGGATTGTTTATTCCCTCAAATATTAATTACTTGTCGGATGGCTCTGTTTTTCTCACTTACTATTACACTCGTTGCGCCGCCTTCTCTCTTCGAGAATACTTAATCACACCACGTTTGAAATATAACTCCACTATTACCTTGCCATCGGATATTAAACTAAAGCGTCTTCTCCATTTCGTTGTAAACACCAGAATGAAGCTTTTTACTTCGCCCTACTCTCGGCTTCTTTCCTAGATTTGTCTATCTTCACCCCTTTTCTATTTGTTCTCTATTCCACGCCTATCACGTGGCTTACGCTGCATGGTATTGGGAGAGTTTATTTCTACGATTTTAACTTGTTAGACATTTCCATTCACCTTCATCTATACAGCAGTAACGGGTCCACCCCTTAGAGTTATATGACCCCTTGGCGTCATAACGGTACTGCATCCTGCTTCTAAATATTTTCCTTAAGACTCGGCATTGTTTCTGGCTCCGTGCCGTCCGAGGAATGTTGGCCTCCATTGTCCAATTGTTTACGTATCCGGCCTCGTCTGACCGTTCTAACTTAAGGCAACTTTTTCCCTATATTTATTTTGTTTACACGTTATTCCTATAACCATATTCCTTTTGACTTTATTTGTTATATCATGTATTCCCAATTGCTTATCCATAATTCCTATGGTTTTATCTCCCCTTTCTAATATTCTTCAATCGGAAACCTGTGGTTTCTGCTTCATATGGCATTAGATTTTTCAGTCTGGCTCTATTCATTTAAACCTTTGCCTACACGCGGCTAGTGTGGAAGAAATGATTATTTCCAAACTAAGACATGTTTGCAGTTTTTTAATACAGTGGTTAAATGACGTATGATGCTGAGATACAATGACATGTGGGCGCCCGTGTATTGAACTTGTAAGTAGGGTCCTATAAGACGAAAATTTCCTCCACACTTGGCAGATTACAGAAATTGCTTCATGTGACTTTGTGGGCACGTGTGGTTTGTGTTATGTGAGCTGCCCTTAGGGACCAAACTTTATCGATCCTTCTAGGTCACATCCTTTCTAAGTTGGGTTTTACCATCACTGTTATACAAGTCCAAAAGTGCTACCCAATAGAAAGGATCGCAATATACCCCAAATTTTATAGTTTGAACCATTTCTCTATTCATTACAAATTTCCATACATATCTAATAAGCCCAAATTTCCATACATATCTAATAAGCCGTAGCAGCGGGAGGGAGGGGCTAGAAATCCCTCTAGGTGAAATTCAAAGATTTACGAAATGTAAATATATTTTATATTAAAATCTTTCTTTTCTCACTTTCCTGTTGCCATTCTTACCTTAAGTAGCGGTAGTATTGTATTGCACCCTAAAACGTGACAACGAAGCTTCGATGAAACACACGTTTTAAGTCTCTTTGAATCCAATAAAGGATTTTCCAAAACGCACTCACATCTGTGTGAAGAACACAAACCATAAACTAAAAGTTATTTAAATATAAAATTTTGCTATATGATTCCAAAAATGGGACAGGAAGATGAAAAAATATTATATCCTCCATCCAAAACTACCCTTTAAATCCATGGATATACTTTTGTTTTAAGATATTTTCATGGATTTCAAAAGTAAATCTTTAATATTTTGGAAATAGTCACCGAGCCCTCTTCATTCTGAAGTACTTTTGTGTAACTGATAAAGGTTAGAGATAGATAGCACATCACTACACAGAATAGTGGATCATATTAAGAAGTAAAATTTATGTCAAATACTTTTTTGTAGAATGAAGCATTTGCGAGAAATTCCTTTTTATTATTTTTTAATACTCCAGTAGCTATAATTTTTTCAAAATAGGATTATACGTTAGTTTCTTTTTGTATGTTTTCTATGCAAACAGAATGGAATTTCAAACCATCATATGGCGACCAGATCTTAAAAGATATGACTCGCTTAAAACCTACGTTATTCCCATATTTCTCTTGCACCTACAAGAACATTAGTAATAAAATAATTTCTGAAAATGCTTATTTCAATTAACCTGATAGATGAATGTTTTTGTTAGATGAGTGTATATAAGAGTAGAGAATGTAGTATGAACACGCTATATCAGAATTTTTATGGTCCTGGTCAAAGGAATATCAAAGTCATCAGATAGTGAACTATAGACTCGTCTGTTTAAGTATTCCCCTATTTCCATTGCACCTGGACTGGACTAGACTACACTACTGAAGGGATTCGGCACGGAGGTCCAAACGTGGTCTATCGTACCTATGCCCCCAAGTGGGGCACCTCCGGGAGCAGGATGAGGCGAGAGGAAACAGATTGGTGACCCAAGGAGTCATGCCAGTGCAGAGGGCAGGTTCCCAACACTTTACCATTTGAAACTTCCCGGCAGTCCAGTAAAACCGCTACCCCACCCGACTATGGTCCGCAAATGGCCCATCATGCCGGCTGAGAGACTGGAGAGCATCCTACCGAAGGTGTAGGGGTTTACCGGGAGCAATATCATCCTGTCATGCAGCGCCGAGACACCCACCGACACTTCTACCCTGAAAGAGACTATCACATAAGAGATGATGCGAAATGATAATGGAGAGACAGGAAATTCGGGGGATGTAATTCGCCTGGTGACCCGGGAAAACACCCAAAAATCTCTGGGTGAGGTAGGTCGGTCACGGGAATCGAACATGCACCTCCCAAATGTGGGCCACAGATAAAACTGCCTGAGCCATCCTACTCAGCCCCAGTGCACCTACAAGGAAACATGCTTTTTAAAAAAAAATCGAAAAGTGGTCTTGATTAACATGAAATAAAATAAGACCTGTAGCTTTCCTGCCAACGAATATACTCAATTTCTTCTCGGGCAGCAAGCCAGATGAAAAGACGATTAGATATCGACGTTTCGGGAGTATGTATCTCTCCTATCATCAGGATATTTATTAAATGTTATAACCACACATGAATCACTGGATAAACAAAGGAAAAACACTATCAAAATTCGCATTACTGACCAAAAGACTGTTTTCAGTAAAGTAGTTGCCAGGTCAGAAGGAGGCGTGGGTATAGAAAATTAATTGGGTCAAAGAACCGTAACTACTTAACTTGATTTTCAAACTGTATTGATCTGTGTTTCTTAATTCTGGATTTCCATTGTACGGCCGGTTTTCCAGAGGAGCTCGACTGATCTCCAGCATCACCTTTGTTGCCAGCTGTAGCCAATTTCTATATGGAATACCTAGAAAATGAAATACTTGCCACAGCTCCACTTAAACCATCTCATTTCTATAGATATGTGGACGGCATTTTTGTAATTTGGCCAGTTTGCCTAGCTTTCTTGCGCATCTCAACAGCCTTCGACCTCAAATATAGTTTACCATGGAAATGGAGAAGGATGGAACTCTTCCATTCCTGGACATTCTTGTTTCAAGAAACAACAACGGTACACTGGAGAATGCTGTATACCGCAAGCCTACACACACCGATCTCTATCTGAACGCTCATAGTTTTCATCATAAAGCCCAACGACTGGGAGTTCTCAATACACTGGCCCACAGAGCTTTGTCTATCTCTGATCCCAGGTACTTAAAACAGGAATTACAGCACCTGAGACTCACTTTCCGTCAAAACGGCTACTCCGAATATGACGTTGAAGCGTCGATCACCAAAGCTAAGAAAGGGAAACCTGTAATTCAGCAAGCATCAGATAAGCCTACCGCTACAGCCTGCATCTCGTTTACCAGCAATCTATCCGGCAGAATCAGCAGAATTCTCGCCAAATACAACATAAGGCCATCCACAAGCCACCTCCGAATATTAAACATCTATTGAGACCAGTGAAAGACAAACTGGACTTCCAAGTTCCGGGAGCGTACTGCATTCCCTGTGAATGTGGTACACCGTATATAGGACCAACCTGAAGGACCATCGCTATCAGAATAATCGAACATGAACGGAGCATTCGTTAGTGCAACCAGAGAGGTCTGGGCGGGCAGAGCATTGTTTTGATAACAGCCATAGAGCCAGCTTTCGGGAGACGACCATCTCGGCAATATGCAACAGTTACTGGGAGTGGAGAATTAAGGAGGCTTTGGCCATTTCCTCAGAAATGAGCATGCTTAATCGTGATGCTGGATTTCAGTTCAGCTCCTCTTGAAAACCGGCCTTAAAATGGAAATCCGTCGACTTAAGAAGCAAAGATTAATACAGATTGATAAACAAGTTAAGTAGTTACGTTTCTTTGACCCAATTAATTTTCTACTCACCCCATCTCCTGACCTGGCATTTAATTTACTAAAAACAGTCTTTTGTTCAGTAATGCGAATTTTGATAGTGTTGGTCTTTGTTTCTATTTGTGTTATATTCAGTGTTTCGTTTGTGGTTATAGAATTTAATAAATATCCTGATGATGGGAGAGATGCACACTCCCGAAACGTCGATTTTTAATCGTCTTTTCACCTGGCTTGCTGCCCGAGGAGAAATTGAAATAACATGAAACAGAACAATACCTTAATTAAAATGCGAGTAGAGAAAGATATGTGAGTACAAAACACGACTTTTATTAAATAGGACGCTGAATAATATATTTTACATACAGACTGTTAGCATGGGCACGAGAAATAACGAATAGCGACCTACCGTTTAAAAAAAAAAACTCTAAGCAGCTATTTGAAAATTTAAACTAGTATCTAAGAGTATCTGAAAATGGTTAAGAGCATAAGTTATGTTCTCCAAAGAGGTCTTTATGTTGAAACCGATAGCTTTTGTTTATCTTACAGTTTGGCAATTACACAAACATCAGTTAAAATGAAGGAGACTTTTTAAGTATTTTCAAAGGTTCATATAAAGGATGGTTTGGAATAGGAAATTTTCTGAGAATATTCGTAGGAAACATATTGGAATATATTTGGATTTGATGCACTAAGTGTGGTATTCATCCAAAGTTCCTTTTTTCTCCCTCTTTTCGTTTAGGTACACTGTTCTAGTAGTAGCATCATTTTGTGACAGTTTTGACCTCAGTATCTCTCGAAACAGGCATTTTCGATTTCAAGCCGATGCTCTATCCACCTACTAAGGATGAACTGTTGAAATAAGATTATTGTATTGGATTCTGATTTGCAACGCTGTACTTCGAAGTCTTCAAGGAAGCGCATTTCGATAATTGAATGATTTACTGAGTTAGAAATGAAGCTCAGACATAAAATGCCGTTAGAGTTTGTTATCTCAAAATGGATTTGAGAACGTATTTTGGTTTAGGGTGAAAAATAGGTTTCACGGTACTTCAGTTGCTTAGAGCAGTGTTATGGAAATCTGAAGATTGGCGATTGAATTCTTCGATTTTATTTTACGTTTACAAAGAAGTAATATGTAAGCTAGTGGGGTTTTGACCTATCCTATCACAAGCGCAGCAGAACTGTATTATTTATGGTCGAGAATTTTGTAGCGACGTCGCACGTGGTGTAACTAATGTTACTTTCATCTACTTCAAGATTTAAGCATCATCGTGGACGTTATCTCCCCGTTGTTGTACGGCGCTCTCATCTGGAAGACAACGACTCTCACGCCAAGAGATGCTGCTGCAGACTTATTGTTTCAAACGCATGCACAAGAGCTTCCGTCTCATAAAGTGACTGCAACATTTCTAACGCAAAGCTTTAAGCCTCTGAAGGAGAAAGATACAGGGAGGCCCCGGTTCGATTCGCTATACCTCCCAGCGTAGGCAAGTATAGATGAGAATGTGTTATCTAATGTATAAAACAGTTACAATTGTACAAGAATTAACGTTGTTAGTGCCGATATGACAAAACATACTCTGATCAGTTATCTCATATCTCAAATAGAACTACTTTTACAAAAGCTTACTTCTCCCTCTACTAACTTGTTTCGTATACGTATGAAGTGTTGCATTCCACCCACAACTTGTTTACCGAGATTTGACATGTTTTGACATGACCTGAATCCACACAATAGCTTTTGTAGACAATAGATAGCTGTGTGGGTGTGCGTGCGTCATCATTCAAAAGAAAACTACGTCAGCCACTTCCAAGAATGGAACAGAAAATGTACAGCTAACCTTTACATAGAAAATGTTGTCGAAATAATTGACGTTCTGAAAATGGGCTGTAAGAATTTAGATAAAATCCGTAAGTTCAACATCTTTACGTCTCAAGTAAAATATAAATTTTGAATTTTCTGGGTATAACCTCTTCGTTCTGAATGACTTTTGCATAAACGAAATAGATAAATTCCTACTACATAAAAATGACATCTCCTTAAAGAACACTCCCAATTACACTTGTGCCGTTTATCTTTCCAGATATTCCTTGATATGGATAGAATTTTTAAATGCTATCTGACTATAAACGATATCTTTAAGTGCACAAAGAAAATTTATTTGAATTAACCTTTCGAGTAGTCGCGTGGGCCACATATGTAGCACAGCCACGTTGTTTCTGCAAGTACGCACCTCCTTCTGCTTTTATGGTGCTGGGGGTTTTGGTAGCTTCTTGACGCAATGTGTTCCAAACTATCAGTAGGCTATGATATGTTTTAGCGAGACAGTATTTTTGCTATTTGCGATTAAATTCAGTTGCGCACCGCTGGGCTACATAAGTAGCCCGCGCGACCACTAATGTAACAGTTGTTGAAATGGCTACTAAGAGAAAGGTTTGTAGTGTGGGAGTTCCTGAGGACGATTTGCTAACTGCACAGTGGCTTAATGAAGCTCTAAATGAAAGTATTGAAAGTGACGTTGAACTTGACAACAATGATGATGAAGAAGAAGAGGATCATGTGTCCCAAGATATGCATTACTCAGACAAAGAGGAAGCCAGTAATGAAAATGAACCAAGTGATGAAGCAATGGATGGTGAACTAGGTAATAATCATTATTGTGTGGCTAAAGATAAGTTTAAATGGAGAAAGGAACAACCCACTCAAAATATTAGGACACGTTCGCACAATATCGTTCTCCATCTTCCTGGACCGAAACACCAAGCTAAGTTTGTTGAAGGTAACCTTGAGTCTTTAGAACCTTTTCTGGATACCAATGTCATAAAATTGATAACCACTTGCACAAACACTTATATAACTGAAATAAAAGAGCAATTTCAAACATTGGAGTTGACATACTAGACCAACTTTGTGCCAAGAATAACGTTGCTCGTAACACAAGGCGTAGGCCTATGGTCATTTTCTTTGACTTACTCAACATCAGTGCGGTCAATGCCATGTGTATTTTTTTCTGCGAATCAGAAGTATAAGAAAATCAAACTTCATTTGCTTCTTGAGACAATATCCTGGGAGCTCATAAAGCATCAAATAGCAACAACAGCAGAACTGAACAGAAATCCATGTGAATGCAACACATTACATAAAAAAGGATCTAACAAGCTTTTTTGGCGCTATGTAACTCCAATTTGAAGCTAGAATACTAAGCTCAGGGAGTCTTGAAGTTGTCTCTGCTCCTGTTATTTGGCTAGCTAGTATGAATGATGAGATTCTTTTCTCAGGGTATGCTTGAATTTTTACTTTAAATCGGATGCCACGGATTAGTATTAAGATCAGGATTACTACGGAGGGGATTCCGTACCGAAACCAAGTGGGGCATCTCCGGGAGGAAGGTTGAGGCGAGAGGAGACCCAAGGGGTCACGATAGTGCCAAGACACCCCCGACACTTCTACCTTGAAATATATTACCAGATGAGAGATGATGTGAAGTGATAATGGAAGGACAGATACTGATTGCCCAGGACAAGAAGGCAAGCTAGAGGAATGTGCAACGTAATCACTTTTGCTGTCTCCTCGGGTTGTATGCTCTCCTTCCGAGAATGACAAGGATGGAAGGCTCGTTTAAAATACACAAGTGTTGTCACATAGCTCACCTATACATAATACCTATCGTTATAACAAACATTAGATCTGACAGTATGGGTGACTCATATGCACTCTCATACACTCACTTCCTAGAAAACAGATCAACTACTAGAGCAGATAAACAGTTCAAGCTCCTCTGCCCTTCATACCCCTCTAGGCTTCTTGTCGTGGGCATACAGTAATTTGGTGAATGTGATTTACCTACCCAGCATTCGGCTGGCGACCCGGGAAACCCCAAAATTACCCAGTGGTCAAGTAGGTCATCCACGGGAATCGAACCGGACCTCGTTAATGTGGGTCACAGATACTTGACATAGAATATTTAATGTGATCTTAAAACACATTATTGAAGAGTTGCCGAACTTATTTTCTTCAGTATAATTATAATTGCGGGGGTTTTAGCGGACTATGATTCCCAGCGATGTTATTAATTACTCCGTTTGGTTTCCTACGAGTACTGAACATTTTTTCTATTTTTGATACAGAATCGACGCAGCGTTGCTCCTAGTCGATCACCATTGATGAAGTTCTGTGCTGGACCGTCACTAGGGAAACATTTGTGCAGTTGTCTACCTTGTAATGTCTTACTCCCTTAACCATCTACCTTGCTATTTCTTATTTTGGCGGACCAATAATGTAACTCTTCTCCTTATAATTTCTCTCAATTGGCCTACGTATCTACTTACGTACTTATATTTCTCGTGAAATCCCTTCGCCGAAATTTGAATTCCTTTCACTTTCCCTATAAATACTTAGTCACTACGCACGCATCGAGAACCGAACGGTTTTCCAAGAATTTTCCGGAATAATTACCGAAAGTTAACTACCTATCCAATTTCACTTATCACAAGAAACTCTTATGATATTAAAATTTATATGGATTGTAAATCAATTCCTTATTAATTTATTATATTATACTATTGTCATTTATACATTTTGGGTAAAATTTCGACATGGAATGTTGTAGTGGAATACAATAGTTTCACCATTCATATTTGTCAAATAAAACAAAAGAAATATTGGAAATTAATTGTTCTTTCATACTGGCCGTGTGTAGACTAAAGTATGAAAAGGTAGAGTCATACTGAAAAATTCAATGCCATAGCTGGATTTGAACCACGGATCTTCTGGTTTCCATCCAGCCGCTCTAATCATTGAGCTACTATGGCCAACGTGCCGATATGATATTATATTCACCAACTGACTCGTATTTTTCCCGGTAAACCACTTAAGAGTTGTCATAAACACATGCGATAACTACCTTAATGGCGACTTACAACGTGTAAGTAGCTTAAGGTCCGGGTTTTATAGTTAACCACTATTAGGTCAATTAATGGAAATTAATTGTTCTTTCACACTGTCCCTGTGTAGGCTAAAGTATGAAAAGGTAGAGTCATGCTGAAAAGTTCAATGCCATAGCTGGGATTTGAACCACGGATCTTCTGGTCTCCATCCAACCGCTCTAACCATTTAGCTACTATGGCCAACGTGCCAACATTACATTAAATCCTCCAAGTGACTCTTATTTTCCCCGGTAAACCACTTAGGAATTCCCAGCTATGGCATTGAATTTTTCAGTCTGACTCCGCCTTTCCAAAAGAAATCTTGTATACTACATTCGCATGACTCTTTCTACCCATTTCAATAGACGTTCTTACCAAATACTACACTTTCATCTACTTCATGATAACCAGATTGACATTTGCAGAAATGCCTTTGTTACTGTTTCTTTGCAGATGAAAATGAAGCATTGTAGTACAGTAGAGTCATGCGATAGTCAAATCTTTTAACAGCTGGTCGCTATGTGATGCTTTTGGAAGTCTGTCTTTGTATGGCCAGTTGGAGGAAATAAAGGACGTATTGACTAACCACTGCAAAAAGTGTAAGTATTGGAAACTTTAAACCAATAACAAGGTATATTTCGAAAATGATTAACTCGACAAAAAAGGAAGGAAGGAAGGAAGGAAGAAAGAAAGAAGGAAATCCTTAGATCCATTTCTGAAGAAGAAGAAAAAAAAGTCAAACTTAAGAAGCATTTCGCATGCAAAGGGCGGTTTGGGTTGGGGAAATGTTCTTAAAATCTTCATGTTGCATCCTGGGAAGACACCAAACGTAAACGTCCATTTTGTTGTAAATTTATACTGAGGAATTAATCCTTAAAAAATGAATCCTCTTAAATACATTACTGCGATATATGAGTGTTTTAATTAATTAGAGCCAACTGAAAAATTCAATGCTTTGGCCGACATCTGAACCACGGACCTCCTAGTTTCCGTCTATTCGCTCTAACTCTTTGAGCTACCATGGCCAACATGCCGACGCGACATTAAACTCTCCAATTGACTCATGTTTTCCCAGTAAACCACCTTAGAGTTCTGAATATCAGTTGGCTCTAATTAATTAAAAGCACCCATATACCGGAGTAATGTATTTAAAAGTATTAATTCTTTAAGGATTAATTCCTCATTATAAATTTACATTAAAATATTCAGCGACAAAAATCCTGGTATTCAAGTACTTAAGATATTCAGTCGCCACAAATGTGTATCTCGAATATGAGGACTCTAAGTCGTTAGAGCGACTGGACGGAAACCAGGAGATCTGTGGTTCAGATCCAGGTCGTGGCATTGAATTTTTCAGTTGACTCTAATTAATTATCAATTTTGGTATTTAACCAAGTATTCGTTTTTATATATGAGAAACTTAAACGCGCGGGTCGTTTTACTACAATTTTCTTTCTCTTTTTCTTACCTACATTTTTGTTTATTCAGTTATTTTTTTTAATTCATGGAGTCCCAAAAAATATCATTTCCGAAACATATCCTCTATATTGAAATTTTATGTGTCATGTAACTTCTCCATGTATTGTGAACTACACAGAGGAAGTCGAAATCTAAATGGATATATTATGAACAGTTTAATATTGATAGAAGAAATAATATGACTCAATATACGAACTAGATGCATTTTAATTGACATAGAAAGAAAGGATGTGGTTATAACAGATCAGTTAAATAATCAGCACGAATCACACAATCTGACATTTTACCATTTGATGGAAAGATTATATTTTCATTGAACTCTGTGATGTACTATATCCAAAATCCCAAGCAGAAAATAAACACGTTTGTACGAGAAAACCTCGCCCTCTGGCTTTTCAATCGCAGTGTTCACTTTGCCCAGCCTTCAAAGGGATCGCGAAACGGCGTTTCTCCCTTCTCTCAACCCAGAACAGCCAATTGGGAAATGTAAGGTATAACGGGGATTGCAGTGTTTTATTTATTTAAACGTGCAACGGGCTTTCACGGAGGCAAGCGCTGTGAATGAAAGAAAAGCTTTATGCGTAAAAGCCTCTGACTGAATGCACGTAATGGTCCCGTCATCATAGCATCCAGCCGTCTTAAAGACTGCTTAATCTGAACGCCCTACTCAGAGGTATTTTTACTTTTGTATCTGCCATTATGTAAACAAGTGGATAAACAGAGTTTATGCATGAGTAGAACAATTTAAAACTCGACCCGAAGTGGAGCGTTTTAAGTTCTACGAGTGAATAATAGAGGTTGGTCCACCTGTATAACACTAGTATATTATGCAACCAGACCAAATTGTTAGTAATTAAAACGCGAATATTATTAACCATTAAAGCCAAGCTTCATGCTACTGTTTGTGCTTGATCATGTATCTAAAATAAAGGATTCATTTCAAAGTATTCATTTCTGTTTTTAGTGATAAATTGCAATCATTGTTTTGTCTAAAGTGTGACGTAGCACGTAGTACGCAGGCGCAGAAATGTTACTTACTCCCGAAGAAAAAGCTATTAACGTGTCATACAGTTTGATCTACAAACATTAAAACAAAACATTGGTAACATTAAAAACAAAAATTTACTTTTATCATGAACATTTAACATCAGCTGCTTCATTTATAAATGTTTTCAACTCATCAGGTGTAACTGTTTTGGCTTTCTTCCCTTTTATACCCTTCTAATTTACGTTTTAGCAAGTTGTTCAGTTTTGAGTATTTAGATAAGTCAATTTGGTGTCTAATGTTGAATGTTGATTTCGAAATGGAATAGTGAGTCTACAAGGTCAATGATTTCATATTTTGAGGCAGTTGCACTAGGAATACATTCTCTGAGAACGAATTTATAACTTTTGATATTCCCCGATCCATGAATTATGAATAGAATTTCTCGTACATCTTTATTGACGATTGTGGCAACAAGTTATTGGTAACATTAAATGATTTTGCCGTAATTTCTGGAGGTGTAAGTTCAATGTCACTGTTACTAGAGTCAGACATTTTGACTTTGTTCTAATCTGGCGCTAGGATCGTTGTCCATCGAAACGAGAATAATCGATAGTTGTGGTTTCACAATGTTACGTGGCCACTTCTGATTGGTCAAATACCAATACTTTAATGAACAGGTGTACTTTATTGAGGCCCATTAAAGTACTGCTACCAGTCGTATAAATACTAAAGTTTGGCATGGTCGAGCATACATTAGTGTCACGAGGCCGCTCGTAAGCGAACGCCGAGAGAGAGAGAGAGAGAGAGAGAGAGAGAGAGAAGCGGGGAGCGAAAGAGACAGATAGCGCGCAGGCCACGCCCAGAGAGAGAGGGGGGACAAAGGGAGAAGGAGACAGAGACAGTTCCATAGTGTTCTCCTAACTTCACCAAAGATCGTGCTTGTCCTTGGAGCTTCGTGAGCTTTCGTGTCGCTTCGTCAGGTTTTGAGGAATATCGCGAAAGAGCTGCTCCTGTATAAATAAGAGTTTCAGCGGTGAGCCGAAAGAGACGTGCAGAGAAGCAGTCGAGTGTTGGTACTGGTGCGTGTAGACGTGCAGCAGACGGACGTGAAGGTCTCGTACGTGTGTGTTACGTCATTCTGCTGTTATCAGAGTTGTACAAGTATCTTTCTACGGAAATAAAGAGCATTTTGAATTTCAGCAACCTGAACTTTTAATTCTACGCACCCACAAAGTCACATTATTTTATCCCTTAGATACCACAAATTAATATATGACAAATATTCAGTTAATTATTTAAAACTGAGTAATAAATTAAATAATGTATATGGCATTGAATTGCGATGTAGCTATAGTTACACAATATGGTAGGCTATATATGAATACTAATTTTGTTTTTATTGTTGCTAGTTTCTGTAAACTAGCCAAATTGATTATGTTTACGATGGAGCTTGAGAACGTTAATATACGAGTGCTGTTCAATAAAGAATGATCACAATATTTTTGACAACGCACCTTTTCTCATTCTCATAATTTCGATGGTCCTTCTCAAAGCAGTCTCCCCTAAATGCGAGGCACTTATCCTAACGTTTTTGCCAGTCTTCAAAGACATGCTGGAAACCATTTTTGAGAGATCCTTCAAAATTGCCTCCGCAGCCTTCATCACTGCTTCTGATGATGGATAATGCCTCCCACGAAGGCGTTTCTTCAAGTTAGGGAATAAAACAGTCACATGGCGCTAAATCTGGACTATAGGGAGGGTGAGGGATGCATTTCACGTTGATTTTTGCAAGATATTCAGCAACAACATTGGCAATATGTGGCCGCGCATTATCGTGGTACAGCATCCAGCCTGCGTCACGGAAATGTGGTCTTTTGCGCCTGATATGGACTTGCAATATTTTCAGGACATCACTGTAGTATTGTCTAGTTACTGATGTGCGTGCAGGTACAACATGCTGAAAAACCATTCCATGAATATCAAAGAATGAGATGACCATAACTTTCCCAGCAGAAGCAACCATTTTTGCGTTTGGGGGGGTTGCTGATGAAGGAGATTTCCACACTGAGCTTTGCTGTTTGCTCTCAGGACCAAAATAAGGTAGCCAAGTTTCAGCAGTAGTGATTACGTATGAAAGAATCTCCGGATCTTCCTCTAACATCAATTTTAACTACATGCAGACCTGCATGCGAATGTCCTTTTGTTCGGGAATCAACAGTCTTGGAGCCCATCGCGCACAAACATGTCTCATGCGTAATGTTTCTGTCAGCAACGTGTGGGTGGCACCCAATGAAATGCTCAGTATTTCAGAAAGTGATCTTAAGGTAATTCGTCGATCCTCTCTCACAATGACAGCAACAGTGTTGATGTTTCCTTCCGTAAGAGCAGTAACTGGAGCATCGGGTCCATCTTCCTTTGAAATTGATTGTCTCCCCTCTTTAAACATTTTGAACCACCTTCGAGGTGTGCCTTAGGGAAGAACAGACTCTCCATTGGTCTCCTGTAACATTGTATAGGCCTCAACTGAAGATTTTATGAGACGAAAGCAGAATTTCAATGCCGCATATTGTTCCTTGCGTGTTTCGTCCATTGCAGCGGTAGGTGATAAGAACATGTCTGAACTTGCCTGGCTCTCACAGGTGGGAACCAGGATTACCAACAATGAAACCACTACGGGGTGTTTGTTTCACATTACGCTAACAGAATATAATAGGAGTGAATTTTAGTGCGTAAAAGTATGACCGTAAAATGTAATGACCTTTCTTTATTGAACAGCCCTCCTATATTCGTTCCAAAAGATATATTAAATGAAGCAAAAGAACAGTTTAGGATTTATTGTCGTTGACTTTACGGAAAAATAAACAAACACTAGTAACGTTACTACTTTTAATCCATTTGGAGGTATTAACTTCTACGGTAATGTACAACAAGTTCACTTTCATGTAGTTAAAGAATGAAAATGTTTGATGTTGCTGTTAAAAGGTTTTGGAAAATTTGTGGTTATCAAAGTTTATTTGCTTTATCCCACTAGTTGCCATAATAATTATGAATTTGTTTAAAGTCTACGTTCTCTTTTGTCGTTTCTCCATAGCAACGGTGTCTATTACAAGTATCTGTATGGTAAACTAAATCATTCAAAGATATAAAGAAACTTTGTAGAGACGTTCCGAAGAGTTGTATTTGTGAATAGCAGAGGCTGATTATAAGTTAGCTAGTAATAAATATAACAGTTTAAAGCTATATAACTGGGAGTTATTTCCGGGCTGTTATGCCGTGGTCTCCTGGAGTTGGGTTTTCCAGACCCAACTCCAGCAGACCACGGCATAACAGCCCGGAAATAACTCCCAGTTATATTGACTCCGGCCGTGAAAGCCTACGCTCTCTTATGAGTTTAAACCTAGTTTTGAAATTTTGGTCACAGAACATATGTCCGGTGAAGTCCCGAATTTGAATATTTGGGTGGAATGCAGAAGTTTCCCTACACAACAGCAGCAGATGTAGTACAGGAATTTAAAAGTAATATAGGCTCTTTTTTCTAATCTGTGACGCGGCGATTTATCTCTAAGACCTTCACACTTTTTGATGTTTTTATATACAACCATGGTGTTAAATATAATTTCTTTACTTTTTAGTGCAGCTTCGTGTTGGAGGGCATTCTTTTAACCTTATTATTTTTTTATTTACTTACTGTGTAATGTAGCCATATTGAAGAATTCAGTGCAGCCAAACTATCCTTGTTTCTCCACTGAACGCAATGCTGCCAACGGTCTTACTTGTCCTGCAATTACACTATCTAGCAGACTAACACAAAGTAGTACCTAAATTGCCGCTAATTTTAGTCCTCGTCAACGTGACTCTATGTTGTTTGTGTGCACATTTGTAACTGGGTCGATAAAGAGTTCTGAGTGATTCATTCCTAGGTGATCAGCAAACCTTCCAGCCGTCAACCCATACCTGCTCTGCAATTAGACTGTAGACCGTATTTGCATCCCTTCTGTTGTTTGGGAATATCGTCATCCGCACCTCATTTGTTCCCACGTCGATCCTCAGGATCCAGCAGCCCTCTACGACGTGGCCGGGACCGCCAATTTTCCCCCCTTGCAGTATACTTGGTTATCATTTGACATCATGCGCACTTCGCGGCAGTAGCCGAACCAGTCCGATACAGTCCGTGAGCTCATACATTATTTCCCACGGAGCACTCCATTATAGTCGTGTCGTAGGATGGTTTATGTGCAAAGCAGTGCATGAGTAACAAAATCTGACAGGGCGATAACTTAGCCTGCTCAAACCATCTTCCTTCGCACACGGACTGCGTCACCTATGTCTGGGGCAGCTTTGCTCAGGTTGGCTACAAGTTTTACATATCTTTTTCATGTTGGTTGCAACGCGAGAACCGGCTGTTCGTCTGCTTGCGCATGCGTATACGTGCACCTTTGGACTTGGAAAGTATTCTCGCGTCGCACAAAAGAAAGTTTCTCCGAAATATACATATCGTTAAAGCACATAATATATATCCAGGCAGTTTACTGTGTCACCAACCTTATAAAGTTTTACTACTTATTTGAACTTTTAATTTCTTATTTTTGAAGCATTAATTGGTCCCTGGTCATGCAGAGAGAACACAATTTTACAATCAGCACATAGCGACCGCATTCATTATCATTTTAGTCTACTGCATCTGCAGCCAAATGTGTAATGGGGCTATTTCAGGATACGTGTATCTCGATTAACTTGAAGTAGATACAAATATAAACTTTGATAATATTTTATAGATGGCTGGATAAATAAATGCACGTGAGTGCAATGCATCTCACTTTTTACTCTGTATTGCAAGAAGCTGATATTGATCGTATTGATATAGTACAATAAATATTACATTAAAAATTGTTATTGTTACTCATGGGTCAGTAGGCTGGCCAAGGGAAGCGAACCCAGACCTTCCGAATGCGGGCCACAGCATTCCCCCTGAGCCATACCGCTCGGTTAGAATGGAATACTTTTTCTGCTTATTTTTTATAGTAAAATGCTAAACTCACACACACACACACACACACACACACACACACATTTAACCCTAATTAACCCTAACACTGCCGCAGCGAGAGTGAAACAGGGCATCTTTTATGCTCAAAACTATTTTGAACAGTGCATGGTACAGTTTTCAATGGCAAGCTTTCAAATACGTCTTACAAACTGCTCGCCTAGGGAGTTATAATAAGTGTAATTGCGTGTCAGACAGACAGGAACAGCGTAAATACATGAAAGACAGGAATTTTATTCAAAGAAGAGATAGCACTCTTATGTGGGATCATTACGCTGAACGTTGCTGTGGGCGCCAATGGGCTATGCCCCTCTCTAGAGTAAATGAATGGCTTTTGGAGGGGAAAAAACATTTTATATGAGCACTCTAGCATTGGTTGTGTCCGTGAATCTAGAACGTGGTAGCATGTGCCCACAACATTATATATATCTGCAAAGTGCCAGCTTTGGAAAGACTCATACGTAGCACTTCGACGCAACAATCTGCCTAAAAGTTCATCCACCGTTATTTTAAATAAAGAAAAGTTAAACCCGTGGCACTACAGTCCACACCGGACCAGGGCCTGTCATCTCGACTGCCGGTCTCACGCCCACATACGCAAGGTAGAGATGCGCGATCATCCAACCGATACGAGGAGATGTGGTCAACATCTCGACATCTCCTGAGGAATAGTTGGCTTTTTTAACCTGCGCCACTTACCTATAGCAAGCTCCTCAATTTCCTTACGATGCTGATGGGCACCGGTCCTATACCAGGAACTTAAAATCCGAACCCCCAGGGGTGGGATCGAACCCGGGCCAGAATCCTTGTAGCCCACTACGCCACGGTGCAGGACTTATTTTGAATATCTTATGCCAAAATTACATTCCTCTCACTTTATCTGCCCATTATTTTACAAACCACCTTTACAAATCTTAGATCTGCTTCATGTTGAAATTGGAGTTTGTTTTGCATATATATTTAGCTAACAAACTTATATTTCACAATCTTTATTTGCTGTACAGCAATGGAGTGTCGAAATATTATAATGTTTCTCCAAACTACACTAAATATTTACAACTCTTTCTCACTCTACATCTCTTCTACAGCTCAGTATATCCCAAACAATCATTTTACTTTCAGAAATATGATGCTGAGGTTTCACCTGTTTGGGGGTCCCTTAATTCTAATAAAATCATATATGTATATTACACTTACATGACTATCCCCACTCTTGTACAAGATAGGATAGATTCGGCACTACAACCAGACTATTATGCTTGTGTCCCAAGCGAGGCATCCCCGGGAGGAAGGATAAGGCGAGAGGAGACAGAGAAATGCCGATACAAGGAGTCACGTCAGCGCAGAGGGCAGGACCCATACTGTTTACAAGTTGAAATTTCAACACAACCGGCATCCCTCCCGTATGGTCCAGAAAGGACCGTCATTTCGGCCCGGAAACCGGAAACCATCCTACCGATGGAGGAAGTGTTTACCAGCAGTATATCATCCTGCCATGCAGCACCAAGACTCCCGCTGACACTTCTACTCTGAAAGAGACCACCAGATGAGAAATGGTGTGAAATGATAATGTAGATTATTATTATTATTATTATTATTATTATTATTATTATTATTATTATTATTATTATTATTATTATTATTATTATTATTATTATTATTATTATTATTATTATGTAATTTACGTCCTCCAACGATAAGTCATATCGGACGATGAATGAAATGGCTGAAATTATGCTCAAATGAGTCCAGGGCCCATGGAGCTTAGAGTTACCCGACATTCGTTTATCTGCATAAGGTAAAACCCCGGAAAAAGCCTTATCCAGGTAACTCACCCTGACCGAGATTCGAACTCGGGACCTCTTGAACGTGAGGCAGACATGCTACCATCTACGCTACCGAGGCGGGCTGATAATGGAAATGAAATGGAGGGTTAGGAAATGCAGGGGATGTAATTAACCTAACCAACATTTGTCTGGCGCCCAGGGAAAACCCATGGCTCAGGTCAGTCACGGGAATCGAACCCGGGGCTCCCGAATGTGGGCCACAAACGAAAGCGCCTGAGCCATCCCGTTTGGTATAGAATACAAAACTATACTTTACTTACTACACGTAGCAGAGCGAGTTAAAACAATTTAAAACAATAACGACTTTTCATTTGAGAAAAATTTATACTGAACTTTCAAACTTAGAACAAGGAATATCTCCAGAAAAAAACTATGTTTGACATACATTGTATACTTCAGCAAAGTTCATATTGTTTGTTGAGTAAGGTTTAGTGTATCTCTTGCGGCTTGTCAGTTATGCAAAAGAAAAGACAGAATGAAGAGGTCAACAGAGTATGTTCTCAGAAAATTCACGGTATACGTTTCATGTCATTAAAGTATCTTATACACAGAGTAATTTAATTAAAACTCCTCAAATCTTTTTTTTCCTTCCATTATATCACCGAGCACAGTGTTAGGGAATTCTGATTTCTCTTCGACCGCAATCCGAAGCTCTGATCCTGATACAAGAACCAGGGTTGAGGGACAAGTCTAACGCCTAGGATGGAAGTGAGAGAAGTGGATGATAGTATGAGAGTGAAATAAATGATAGGAAAGATGGACATTGAATATTAGTGTAATGATGGCGTGGGAAACCGTAAGAAACCCGCCCTAGCACCATGTTGTCCGCCACAAATATCACTTAGCGGTTGCCTGGGATCGAACCCAGGTTTGTTACTTGACCACCGACAGTTGATCGAAATTGCAACCATTTTTGAGAAAACAAAAATGTTCGAAAAATATAAGTGCAAAGGGTAGTTTGGGATGGGATATGTTTTTACAACTGTTCATGTTACATCCTTGCAAAACGCTGAACCTAAACACCATGTTTGGTATTTAACCTCGTTTCATTATGATATTCATTGAGGGACAGGGAAACGCCCCCTAAACACGCATACTTACAGTATTTCTTAATTTGGGGGGGGGGGATTCAAAAAGTCGCAAAATATATATTTCCCGTGAAATATCGATATTAAGTTTTTGGGTGGAATACAATACTTCCTCTACTTATTAACCTTGCACAGAAGGTTAAAGCTGGCATATGAATTTGTCTGCACTTTTACATTTCTAAATATATGGCATAATTGATTCTAACACGGAGGTGAATACTGACATAAATTACTATTTAAAGGATAAGATTTAAAGGATATTGAAAAGGATTTTTTTTAAACTTTGTTACAGGACATGGCCCATATAATGTATATTTAACAAGAATAGGAAAGAAGAACTCAGATTTATGTGAGCAATGTAACTGTTTAGATTCTCCTAAATATGTTATTTTTAATGCAATAAATATAATGAACTAGTAGAAGATGGTCGAAGGAAACTTCAACGAAAATGTTTATGGAACATCTTAAGAGAAGCAGAAGATTACGTACATTTAGAAAACATGTCTGAGATAATATCCGGTAAGGCGTTAGATGAATATGACCCGCGACAAGACTTCAATAAAGAAATGTAGGAATATTTCAATCTACGAGAAAAAAAGTATTTAAGAGATCGTCGGAGGGAAACAGGACCAAGAGAAACTGAAGATACAGATTACCTGACTTGAAGAGCTAATTTAAGACACACAACCGATAAATAGAAGACGCCAGTTAGGGATATCGGAAAGAAGAGCAGAAACCATAGAAAGAAAGAAAATCCCAGGAGAGCCAGAGAAAATATATGGAGAGTATCAGAGTGGACAGACACAACTGATTATGCAGAAGAGGAAAAATCACAACTCTGATATGTGGAACTGACGAACCAGCTCCATCTACAGATGGCAGTTCCGGAGATGAATACCAGTAGGAGAAAGCTTTGGATACTAGTTGCAGGAGAGGAAATTTTGAAATTGTAGGAAACAGTATTTAGTAATTTTTATAGCAATCAAAGCTGTAGTAGAAATGTAGATTTGATATATATTGTTGGTGTAGAAGTAAAGTAGAAGAAAGAGTTTTAGATAAATTAGATCAGTAGATTTGTAAGGTTACAGGAATCCATTAATCTCTAGGTTTAGTTAGTTCATTAAGATAGCAAAATTTGTAAATTGTTTAGTGTAATTTGATTAAAATGAATAATGTTAAAACTGAAGTTTGCATAATAGGGCCTGGTATAGATTCCAGAAGCCGAGCTATTAAATATGCAGATTTTATTTTTATTTGAATGTTAAACAATTATTTGTATTGTATTTAAATAATATGTTAAGACTGCTGTTTGTGGAGATAGTAGCACTATGAAAGAAGTTTCCGAGTAAATCCCAACTTTGAACTTGGTGGTCGTGTGTGTGCAAGCAATTAGGAGTGCGGAGAGATGGGATACGCACAAGTAGAGCAGGGCTCTGTCGTGTTCCTCCGATTAGGTTAGTGTTACGCCAAGTGTAGTTAGTGCAGAGCTGTCAAACAAGGTGGATAGGCTACCTGGCCTACGAAGTTCCTATGTCGATATAAGGAACGCACTCGACATATTACTACGAGTTCGACGAAAAGGCTGCTCTTTCAGCAAATTTGTGACGACTGAGTTAATTCCTGTTACTGCAGAGAAGTCCTTTGTTTGCGAAGAGGAGTCGGGGAACAAAGTGAAGTGACAGTTAAAAGTGAACTGGTTCATTTAAGGAAGTAACGGCGAACTCTCGGCAAAAAATGAACTACATTATAAAGTAACGTTTGAAAAATTGGACGAAGTCACAATATTTACTAAAACAAAAGTTCGTTTTTTAAGTTACAGTTGCACTTCAACAAACAATTTAAACCATCGTAGAAGTTCTGTAAACAATGAGAAGAAAATTTTTGCAACAGAACATGTTTGAACAACTAAACGTGAAGATGGAACAACTAAAGGTGCAGAAAAAAGTTTGGAATCTATGGTCTGGTTTAATGAATAAGCAATATTTTTCAATGGATTTGTGTAAAAGAACTTTATGTACATTAGGATAGAAATGGAAGGGTAGAGTCAGACTGAATTTACCAGGTATTTGTGAATTTATTTAATGTATTAATGTTTCAATACATAGCAGGGATTGGATCACGGTTCTTCCGTTCTTCGTTGGATTGCTCTAACCACGGAACTATCATGACATGCTGACATGACACTGAATTCCTCAACTGAATCACATTTTCTTTTCCTGGAAAAGAACTATTTTCAAGAAATTCTTGAAGAAGTGCGTAAGGAGTATGTAAGATGTAAATCCACTCCCAGAAAAAAACTTGTCATGATTGCTATAAAGACCTAATAAAAAAACTTGGTTAGAGAGAAAAATATATAGGTGTATATGTAGTTGGTAGACATATAGCCAATGTAATCATCGGAGCCTTGCCCGCCTCGGTAGCGTAGATGGTAGCGTGTCTACCTAACGTTCAAGAAATCCCGAGTTCGAATCTCGGTCAGGGTGAGTTATCTGGATAATGCTTTTTTCGAGGCTTTCCCTTATCGTAAAAGACGAATGTCGGGTAACTCTAAGCTCCATGGACCCCGGACTCATTGGAGCATCATTTCACCCACTTCATTCATCGTCCGATATGACTAAATGTTGGAGGACGTAAATAAACAAAAAACAAAAAATCGGAGCCTTGGGCAGTACAGAGCAAGAGCATTGCACCCCATTCCTGCAAACCTCTTAGGTTCTTGGGAAAAAACAATAAGGTAACAGTTTGTCAATTATTTACTACAGCCTTGAATATCCTGTGCTCGAAAGCAATCCGATATCATGACGATACAGCTAAATCCTAAATGATACAGCTGCTAGAGACTTAAAACTCGTTTTTCCTGCGATGTGACATAAAATTTGCTTTGTACATTGTTTTCGTCGTATTGCTGAGGAAACACACAGTTTATTCTGTTCGTTTGTTCTCCAATACGAAGACGATGTTCCCTAAAGCTTAGTCCCGTTACCAGAAATTCTAGAAACTCATGAAGCGACTCCTCAGGGTCTATGCAAGCTGAAACTATCCTAATAGCTTAAGAAAATGTTTTTAAAATCAGTTTAACAGTATCCATAGTATAAAATTTATGAATATTCAAACTGAAACTACATCTTTACATGAAACAAAAATTGTATTACTATCTATAATTTAATATTCCATTTCGTACACATTTAAATCATGTAATCGTAAATTTGGATAAGCCTACATTTTTTTCTGAAAGTGAAAAGAGGCCTTTTAAATGAGAATAATGTGAATACTGGACTGACGGAAGGTCAATTGTAGGTTACGGTTGGTTGTCTACGAGGAGTAGAAACATTTGAAATTAACCCACCTGCCAGATCAAGGTTCCAGTTCCAAAGCATGCGGGTTTGTGATTATGAAGGAATCCTTTTACCATGTAAACCTTAGCATGAATGTCATTCAAAAAATCAGGTTCACAAGGAAGCTCAGGTCGGAGCAGCAATCGTGATCAGGCGTTCTCGATGGTCATGCCTTCAAAATCTTTGGCGAATACTGTTAAGTGAGCGCACAGAGATTACCACGATTGGGGTAAAAGCAGAACACCATAGCGCAAGGTTCACAGGACGGTACAGTCAATATTTTAGAATGTATAACATGGATTGATAGAGTAGCACAATTATTTGAGATCGTGATATCATCATCAATACTACCGAGTTCAGCCGAGAAAGATCAATAACTATAACGTAAGTGTAGTGTAGTAAAATTAATCGTAAATATTGCCAAAAGAAACTGCAGCATGTAGGAATAAAGCCTAAATAATAATTTACAAAATGTGTAAAACGTGAAGGAAAAACAGTTTTACAACAATTCCTGCTTAAGACATGATTGTTATTTTTTATCATAAAATATTAAAAATATAGCGCACTATTCGCCCGCCTCGGTAGCGTAGATGGTAGCGTGTCTGCCTCGCGTTCAAGAGGTCCCGAGTTCGAATGTCGATCAGGATGAGTTGCCCGGATAAGGTTTTTCCGGGGTTTTCGCTTATCCTTAAAGACGAATGTCAGATAACTCTAAGTTCAATGGACTCTGGGCTCATTTGAACATCATTTCATCGATTCCATACATCGTCCGATATGACTTAACGTTGGAGGACGTAAATTACAAAAAAGTGCATTATTCCTCGAATATGCTAATGTGAAATTGGCATAACAATAACAATAATAATATAATTAGTTACTATGCGTAATAAATTTAATGGACAAATAAAGAAAGCTCTAAATTTTTTAACCCAGAATAAAAGTTCACTTTTCTATAGTATTTTACGCCAAAAAAGACCCGAACAAGAAAGAATCGTGCACTAGCATGACCAGTGGACGATGTGCACTACAACAGCCCAGTAGAGGCAGTAGACATTTCGAACATTCCTTAGTCATGTATGAATCGTGTAAATAGAATATGTATTGGAAAACTTTCGCTCGATTTACCTCTATTTAATCAGTGAGATGAGAACGAATTGTTACTTCTCCAATAATAAAAAAATGACGTCCTACAATTACATGACATTCTCTACTGTTTTTCTTACTATTCTTACAAACGCCTATACTTCCATTTCATGTTAATCGAGATAAATATTTACAGAAATTACCTTATTGCTAATTTCCTTGTAGCTGCAAGAGAATATAGAAAAATAAATGAATAGATAAGTAGTCAAATCGTTTAAAGCTGGTCGTTATACAATGCCTTCACATTCTTTTTTCTCTTCCCATGACTAAGGGCTGCGCCATGGCGGAGTGGCTAAGCTGCTTGGCTCTCACTAAGACGGCCCTGGTTCGATCCCAGGCGACCGTAAAGTGAGATTTGTGGTGGACAACATGGCGCTGGGACAGGTTTTCTCCGGGTCCTCCGGTTTCCCCGCCAGCATTCCACCGATTGCACCATCCTCATTTTCCAAACACCTCATCTCTGTCGTACTTTCACTTCCTCGTTGCCTCGAGGTTGCGCGGTTTCGAAGGCCCTATGTTCCACTTAAAGGAAATAGAGGAATGCATTCATTCATTTTTCATATGACTAAGAGATAAAACTAACTCGGGACGTCTACAACCTGAGGCAAACACGCTATCACCCACGATGCGTATGTGAGCCCAAGGTCCACAGAGGAGATAGTTACCCAACATTCATCCTTTAGGAGAAGGGAAAACACCGAAAAAAAACTTATCCAGATGAATCCCCCTGACCTTGGTTGAAATTCGAACTCGGGACCTCCAGAACGCAAGGCAGACACGCTACCACGTACGATATAGAGACCGAAATCAAGGTAGCTGAAAAGGAACACAATCCTAAATTTTCTTAACTGCTTTTCTTAAATGTTGCTCGGAAAAAACTGGAGAAAAAGGTAATGTCTGCAAATATTGTGATACCGAAATTATGGGTTGACAGAAGCAGTCATGATAGATGTCGAAGGAATGTTGGTTCTTTGTGACGGCCAAGGCCAAAGCCAGTCCAGTGGGGAAAGTGTTGTCACAATGCCATGAATGAAAGAAGCAATGTCCTTAGAAGGTTTCTAAAGGAATTGTCACTTGACGTATATGAATAGATCGTTTATAATTGCGACCAAAACAGCCACAAAAGGACTTTGTTCAACAGAGTTTGCAAAGGGAAAGTTAGGAGATACATATACGCACGCAGTTGAGGTCAGGAGGCACTCTTCGGCGTTTAGCCGATGGAGACCGTTCGCGGCTAGTAAGCCATTATAAGCAGTCGTCGGTGTATAGCCGATATGGCTATATCTCGGCTAGGAAGCCATTATAAACATTTATCGGCG
>CM060948.1:178904973-178924973 GCA_030765055.1 Mantis religiosa
CCTTCCTCCGTAGTACTTCAGTCAGCCTTCTCGGTATGTTCTCCACCAGTTTGCAAGTGGTGGAACGGGACAATTTGTTCCATTCCTCTTGCAGTCACCTCCTCTCAACAGCTTTAGAATTTATGGGAGGTTTTCGTACGCTCTTTTCGAGTATATCCCATAGATTCAAAATCGGATTGATGTCGGGACTCTGTGGGGGAGACAGTTGTACAACAACCATAGCCGTACATTATGGGCAGTATGTTTTGGGTCATTGTCCTGATATAATTTAAAACAGTCTCCTACAAAACCATAACATGCCCCCCTCCATATTTTACTGTCGTCTGCATATTTATTTCTTCAGATTCTTTATTGGGTTGTTCCAAACTATAATTCACCCATCTGAGCCAAAAATGTTGAATATGGACTCGTCGCAGAAAATTACTGTTTTCCATCAGTCCTGAGGTACTCCTTAGCAAGTCCTTGCCGCTTGATCGTATTAATTTTGTTGACATAGGGTTTTTTTTTCTTGCAGTTCGTCCATGTTAGTGTTCTCTGTATAACACCCTGCGGATTGTGCTTGCGCTGATCCTCTTTCCAAACGCAGCAGCCTCAGCAGCAATAGCAGTAGCAGTAAGACGTAGATTACTTTTCACTTTGCTTATTACTGCTCTCTCTTCTCTCCTATTAGAGGACCTTCGGGCGACCTATTTGTGACAAATTTTCAATCCTATTTTGATATTTACATCGACAGATAATGTCGTTAACGGTACTTTTCTTCATGTTCATCAAATCTGCTATTTGTTGACATGCTTTTCCCTTTTCATAATAGAATACTACTAATTTCCGTTGCTGAAATGTGCTGTTCTTTCCTCTGCGCCCCATTTCACTCCTGAATGTTTGTTTGCATCTGCTTTGTGTAAGAGTAATGCAGTGATTGGGACTTCCCAGAACAGCATATAAGAAGTGAAAAGTATGCCTTGAGTTGCCATCCATCCCTTGTCCGAGAAATATTGACGAGCAAATGCTTGTATTTCAACCTATTAATAGGTAAAGTGCACTTTTAAAATAATTTACAAGTCACGACTGCATTACTGCGTTACCTATGAAGTTCATAGAATTAAGAGTTTAGCACTTTTGAATTGTTTTCCCACGTTTCCTTTAAAAACAAGCATGTTACATGTACAGGCCACCTTTTCCGAAAAATTATCACAGTCACGATATGTGCGTTAATAGGTCTTTCTTGTTTACCAAGATAAAGCCTTCATCTCTTTTTTTTTGTAAGAAAAAATATATATCTATGTATATAGATCTTAGTGCATCTAGCACAATTTCATTCCTTGTACTTGGAATGTCAAGATGGCTATTGAGTTCTCCTGCAAGTACGACGTTTTCTTCGTCTCTTACTTGTTCAGTCGCATTCATGATATATACTATACATAGCATACTAAAGTATATAAGGTAAATCAAACCGTTCCTACTACTCGTATAAGGCTTCAAATGCTCGATAAAACAATATTTATAACTAAAGCACACGTGAAATTTCACAGTAACTTACTTTGTTTTTTAGTCATAAGCAGGCATCGGAGCCCGTACACCTTTAAAGGGATATGAAGTTTACGAGTTTCGCAGTATATAACTGCTGACGTCAGTTCCGGGGACAACACGCAGGGATAGTCCGGTTCGCAACGCGTAGCTTTAGTTTCATTACAACTACTGCTAGCCAAGCAGGTAGATCTGTCTTCCAGGGAGTGCAAAGTGTTTGACACATTATGTTAGTAGCACTACTTTCGCAACAATTATTGGATAATCTCCAACTTATAAATCAAAAGTTTTAGGTATTACCAACAGCCATTAAACAGCTTGAAGAATGTAATTTCGAGCTGTCTAAAAGCGGCCGAGGAGGTGTCTGCAAAAATTAACAATATACAGAATGCACCACCTGCCAAACGAATAATAATAATAATAATAATAATAATGATGATGATGATGATGATGATGATGATGATGATGATAATAATAATAATAATAATAATAATAATAATAATAATAATAATAATAATAATAATAATAATAATAATAATAATAATAACAATAACAACAATAACAATAAATCATAATATAATAATAAATCATAATAATAATAATAATAATAATAATAATAATAATAATAATAATAATAATAATAATAATAATAATAATAATAATAATAATAATAATAATAATAATAATAATAATAATAATAATAATAATAATAATAATAATAATAATAATAATAATAATAATAATAATAATAATAATAATAATAATAATAATAATAATAATAATAATAATAATAATAATAATAATAATAATAATAATAATAATAATAATAATAATAATAATAATAATAATAATAATAATAATAATAATAATAATAATAATAATAATAATAATAATAATAATAATAATAATAATAATAATAATAATAATAACAATAATAACAATAATAACAATAATAATAATAACAATAACAATAATAACAATAATAATAATAACAATAATAATAATAATAATAATAATAATAATAATAATAATAATAATAATAATAATAATAATAATAATAATAATAATAATAATAATAATAATAATAATAATAATAATAATAATAATAATAATAATAATAATAATAATAATAATAATAATAATAATAATAATAATAATAATAATAATAATAATAATAATAATAATAATAATAATAATAATAATAATAATAATGATAATAATGATAATAATAATAATGATTGATGATGATAACAAGAACAACAATTTAAAGAAATAAATAATCATTTAATTAATTGATTAGTGTTTTTTGTAATTTACGTCCTCCAACGTTAAGTCATATCGGACGATGAATGAAATGGGTGAAATGAGGCTCAGATGAGTCCGGAGTCCACGGAGCTTAGAATTACCCGCTATTCGTCTTTCAGGTTAAGGGAAAACCCCGGAAGAAACCTTATCCAGGTAACTCTCCCTGACCGAGTTTGGAACTCGGGACCTCTTGAACGTGAGGCAGACATGCTACCATCTACGCTACCGAGGCGGGCATGATGATAATGATGATAATAGTAAATTGTCCGGTATTCTACACAAAAATACTGAATTTTCAGTGCTACGTAATATAGGAAATAAACTGTCTCGGACAAAGATATGAAACTCATATGTACCATTAACGTCATGTGAAGTTGAACGAAGTATCTCCCAATGTTTTATATTGTTTCAGTGAGAGGCGCAGAAAATTCACATTCGACAATTTACGAATGTATATGGTTGTTCACTGTAATTCACGCATCGAAAGCATTGAGAAGGATGGCATATTGTAACGTAGATTACATTTTGTATCTGTGCCGAACTGTACACACACAGTGCTTCGCTATACTTGACATTGGACGTTTGCCCGTCTCGGTAGCGTGGTGGTAGAGTGTCTGCCTCACGTTCAAGAGGTCCCGAGTTCGAATCTCGGTCAGGGTGAGTTACCTGGATAAGGTTTTTTCCAGGGTTTTCCCTTATCCTGAAAGACGAATGTCGGGTAACTCTAAGCTCTATGGACCCTGGGACTTAACGTTGGAGGACGTAAATTACCAAAAAAAAAATCGGACGTTTGTTGATATCGCGCTTGTTCTTGTGCCTACCTGTGTGCGTACATTGATTGCTAAGGTGTATGCGATGTGATGTCTGGTAATAAGCTAAAGTGAGGAAAGGAACGTTTTATGTTCAGTTTTCAAATAGGAGTAGGGGTCAGGTAGGGTATCGTTAGATCGAGTTCATTAAAACAAACAAGTTTGGTAAGGAATGTTTTTATTAATCCATACGGTTTCAAGAAGAAAAGCATAATAAAAGATAGTACACTTGAACGTAGATAAGCAAATTGCTACATTTCGAAAATATTGCATAAAGAAAATTAAAATTAGTCTTGGTAAAGGAAGATCAGATAGCTTCACACAGTACATTAACATTGATTATTCCTTCTCTCCTTCCTTCCTTCCTTCCTTCCTTCCTTCCTTCCTTCCTTCCTTCCTTCCTTCCTTCCTTTCTCCCTCCATCCGTCCCTCCTTTCTCTCTATTTCTTTCCCTAATGAAGCAAGTATAGAGCAGCAAAGGGCCAACCAATGGGTAAAGCGGCGCAGGGCGGTTTTTCCCTGAGTCCTTTGGATTTCCCGTCATTCAGTTTTCACCTTTCCTTTTATGCATTTCACCGATATTTTTTATAATCACCTTCCTCACTCTGACACAGATGTCGGGCTGATCAACCATCTTGGATATTCTCACTGGTCCAGAGTTCATCTTCTCCTCGATAGATGTCTGATCCCAGGCTTTCACTTGTCAGTCCTGGGAGGCAAGTCTTCTATACGAGGAGTGTAAAATAAATTAACGAGGAAAGAAAGAAAGAAAGAAATGAAGGGAGGAAGGGAGTAAGGGAGTAAGGGAGGAAGGGAGGAAGGGAGGAAGGGAGGAAGGGGGGAAGGAAGGAAGGGAGGAAGGGAGGAAGCGAGGAAGGGAGGTAGGAAGGGAGGGAGGGAGGTGAGCGAATGGGTGAGTGCTTCTACTACAAATAATAAAGGCTTTCATAGTTTGATATATTGAGCATATGTATCTCACCTTCTACCCTGCCGGCCAAATGACATCACTGTGCCTTACAGTCTACGTATGTTCATCATTTGTGGATAGATGGCAGAGCGTTCTATATTATCATTTATATTTGTTTACTGTTGTTTTAAACTAAGGTGGTACTTTGGGTCGTAGTATTAAATATTCAAGCCGGTATTTACTTTAGCGACTGAGGAAAATCATCCTTTACCGTCCTGTAAGTGGTTTAGTATTTTCTTACCAACATAAACCATTGATATCAGCATGATATCAGCATGATATCAGCATGATATTTTGTACTGTACTGTACGTGCTTGTGTAAAACTAGCCTAGCCAAAACAAAATCGTTCTCTTGAAGATGCACAACGAAGTAGGTAACTTTTTTCTGTTGGGCAAATGTCTACAAGCCCGGAATCTGCATGTTTTGTAACACTAGCCGTGAAAACTTAGTGTTAAAAATAAAAGATGAACTCTCCGCACAGCGCTTCGTCGACTCACTTTTATGGATACTATTCTCTTAATTGGTTATTTTTCTAGCTACTCCATATTAAGTGAGTTTTTGTGCCTGCCTCTGTAGCGTAAGTGGAAGCGTCTCTACCTCACATTCAAGAGTTCCCGAGAGGTCACAATGAGTTATGTGTATAAGGTTTTTCTGAGGTTTTCCCTTAGCCTGAAAGATGAACTTCATGTAACTCTAAGTTCGAAGAACTCTGGGCTAATTAGAGCATAACTTCACCCATTTCATTTATCATCTGATACGTTGAAGGACGAAAATTAATATATATATATATATATATATATATATATATATATATATATAAACATCTGTAGAAACTTATGGGCACAGTGGAAATAAAAGAATAAGCAGAGTTACGCGATTGTCAAGTGTTCCAAGAGCGGTCGCTATGTGGTAACTTTGATGATGACGATGGCTATTGGTAATGATATAATGGCTACTCTCTTTGTATGATTATAGAAAAACAAATAGTGACTTCCTATTTGAGAAAAATATGAGTATTGGATAAATACAAACCAGTAACAAGGATTATCTCGGAAATAGTTAACCTCAGCAAAAGCTCTCGTTCACATAGTGTGCTTTAATGACACTTACATTTTTGTAATGTAAGATTTTGTCTATTTCTTGCGGTTTTTCGATTGTTATGGTCATCCAGAATGAAGACTTCAGATGCTATTCCTAAACAATTCAAAACATGCACTTAATTTGTTGTAAAAGTACCTTACACAAGGAAGGTTTTGAAAAATTTAACACTTTGAAATAATGTTTCCTCTGAAGGTTTATCATTATCATCATCATCATCATCATCATCATCATCATCATCATCATCATCATCATCATCATTTGCCCGCCTTGGTAGCGTAGATTATAGCGTATCTGCTTCACGTTCAAGAGGTCCCGAGTTCCAATCTCGGTCAGGGTGATTTACCTGGATAAGGGTTTTTTCCGGGATTTTCCCTTATCCTAATAGACGAATGTTGGTTAACTATAAGCTCCATGAACCCCGGACTTATTTGAGCATCATTTCACCCATTTCATTCATCGTCCGATATGACTTAACGTTGGAGGAACTAAATTAAAAAAACAAATCATCATTTGTTTTGCATCCTTCGAAGACGCTGAACTTAAGTATTTAACCAAATTTTCGTCTCATCTTATGATTAGTTTTATTTAGTGCCTCAGAGCACGTAAAATATTGTTATCGAAGTTTTAGGTGGAATACGATACTACCCCTGCTTGCTGTAAGTACATAGTAGAGAAAGTAATGAGATAGGTTTCATTTTGGTTTGTTAAGCGTTTATATAGCTGCACATAGCTTTATATTACATTTCCTTAAACTTTGAAATAAAAATTTAAAGTTTATGACATTTATTCCCACTGAATGCTTGGATAAGCACCTAACTGCATTTCGCTTCTTCTCGAAGCGCTGAGAAACAAACCGTTAAAGTTAAAAGCTATCTATGTGTTTTGCATTTACTTCGGTTTTCGTTACGTTCGTTAAACATTTTAGCAAGAATTCACTTGGGAACAAAGCCGTTCTCGTAATGCGATAAGTGACATTGGAAACAGAGCGTGCCTTACTTGTCAAGTAAGATTTTCTCACCAATATGCAGTGTTACTAAACGTTTCAGCATTTCAAGGCGAAGTATTTATCGTCTTGCACAGTAAAATTTGATAGCGAGTGGCCACCGGAAATGCACGTTTTGATATTCTCTGGATTAAAAGAATAGAGCAATATCTGTGTGCGTGTCAGCAGCATTACTAAAAAATGAAGTCAGATACCAAACTTACCGAGCGGGATGACTCAGGCGGTTTCGTCTGTGGCCTTCATTCGGGAGGTCCGAGTTCGATTCCTGTGGTCGACATACCTGACCCGTTTTTTTCGCGTTTTTCCCGGGTAGGTTCGTTACATCCCCAAATTTTCTGTCCCTCCATTTCATCTCCATTATCATTTCATATCATCTCTCATCTGGTGGTCAGGGTAGAAGTTTCGGCGGTGCACGGCAGGAAGATGTGCTCTGATTGAAGTACTTCCTCCTCCGGTAGGTTGGTTACCGATCTCCAAACCGGCTGCTGGGAGCGCTCCGAACCACAGTAGGGGAATGTCCGTTGTCCTGGCCTAACGGGGGAGGCTTCCATCTAAGTAAAATGTAGGGACCCTGCCCTCTACACTGTCGTGGCTCCTTGGGACGGCCTCTCTGTCTCCTCTTGTCAGTCTTCCTCCCAGGGACGAGCCACTTAAGGATATGTGTGACTGAAATTTCATGAACATTTTCAAATAACCACATTTTCCTCCTTTTAGTCTATAAAATAGTGTAAGCCTTTCTGAATCCAAATAATACTTAGATAGAACCCACAAGCCATTTTAAATGCTCTAATCGACTTTGAACGTCACGTGAATGCTAGTGGTATATATGAATTCTAATTTTTTATCCTTGTTTTCTCGCTATTGATAATTTCAGCATTTTTCATCATTTAAGATGCTCCTTGCGTCGCAGTTTTGGTGTTAGACTAATGAAACTTGCTACACACGTTCATAGAGACAGTGAATCGAACTTTCTCTGGATTTTATTATGAGATACGTTTTAAGCACACTTTTTTTTACTTCAAAACACAAAAATTTCAAATTTTGGGTACAAAAGTCATATTCATAATTTTAAAAATTTCTGGAGCCTAATGTTATTGAGACACAGAGAAACCTAGGACAAATTCAAAACATGGATGTATTGGGAACCTGTTGTTAAAATATTAGACCAAAATGTAAGTCATTTTTTCTCAAGGGACTTTTTAGGCGACGTAACCAAAAATAAATAATTTTGACCACATTTTCCAAACTATCAAAGTGAAATTGATAAAATTTGGACTGTATCATATTTGCACTAAGTTACATCTGTGATATAAATCTTAAAAAGCTAGCGGTATTAGTTCAGGATTTCAAATTTTCAGTCAGGTATCCTTAAGGGCATAGGTGCACTAGATCAAGATTGGTCACAGTGCCGAATCCCCTCTGTAGTAATCCTAAACCTAATCACATACCAAACTTGGTATTAAAGTTCAGCAGCTTCCAAGAACACTGCAGGAAGATGTTCAAAAGAATCCCAGTCCTTCCATCCCAAACTACAATAAACTTGTAACACTTTTCAAACACTTCGTTTACCTAAAAGTGTCTCAAATAATTTTGAATAAAGTACCAAACGTTTAAGATGTTTGAATGGCAAATGAAACCATGTCTTTAATTTTTTGAAGCCCTTTGAATTCTGAATAATATTTGCTTAAGCCATATTGTACTAGGAAATGTGGATCTTATTAAAGCATACAATGAATATTTTGTGGACAAAAACCTATTCCTAACATTGACTTGTTATTGGTTTCAATTTTAAAATAATTTTACTTTTATCAAATAGGATATCGTCGTTGGTTCTTTTATTCCTTAGCCGTACAGAGCGAACTAAAATTGTTTTGTTTGTTCACAGCGCTATCTATTACCTGTCCTGCAGAAGTTCTTTGACATGCCAGTAAAACTACTGACATGGGGCTATGGCTTTTGAGCACACTTAAAAGCCATCGGTCTAGGATCGCCGAATTTACTGAGTCAACCTGAACGTCGGCAAAAATGGCATTTCTAGGCGTCACATAGTGACCAATTCGTAAAAGATTTCACTGCCGTTTAAGCCTAAAGTTTTCGTACTTCCATTGTACTCACAAAGAAATTCACAATAAAACAATTTATACAATCCTGTAGTAACATGGAAGAGCGAGAAGTAAGATAGTATGTGTTGAAAAAGTAATGTGAAGGTGACGCATTAGTAATTCTTATCTCAAGTCCTTAAGAATAAAAAAGCGTATTATAACGTTTTTGAATGGGTTCATAGAGGCCTATTTCAGGTTTAAAGTTTGACACGTATATTTATCTCTTCTGGGAATGGTGCTTCCAATAATTATGAATTAGAAAGTTTCAAGATAACGTCTACAAACAATAGAAATGCCTTAGGTCCAACGAAATTAAACCAAATAATGAGCAATTTAATTCAAGATTTGATTTAGAGATAGCTGGAATGCAATCAAATTGTAAAACATAAAAGTTTCCAAAACCTCAATAAAATTACAAATGTCAAGAGAGAAGAAACCCAGGGAAAGATAGCATCAACAATTTGCAGCAAAAGCAAGTTAAAAATACTTAACCAAGAAAAAAGGAGCAGAAGAATGTTTATTAGCATTTTGTCACAATTTCTTCTTTCACGAAAAAATAAAGGGCAATCGAATCGTGCATCTGTATTCAGAGTGAAGGCAAGATGTTTCTCGTGACATTTCCACATTGTGGAGGAAGAAGAAGAAGAAGGGAGCAATAATTGCATTGGCACCCTGGCGTGTCTTATCTTCTCATCTCCCAGCTGGTGGTGCTTCACACAGAAATCCAAGAGGTAGAAACAAAATAAATAAACAGATTTAAAACGGTTACCAACTTTTTAACTGTTATGTGTAAAATGGAACAACACCTTTTAAAATTCTGAAGTGTTAGTCACACGAATTTCTACACCCTTCAACTTTATTTTTACTTTCCTCTCCACGTAGCTGGTAATTATGAGGAAGTTCTTCTGCCTTCCGTTCAAAAATTTTATTTCCAGATTCACAGGAAATGCATGTTTTCCGTTCCTCTGAAACCCAAAAAGTTATTTCTAGGAAACGTTCGTGTTCGTATTTGTGTGTGTGTGTTGTGGGGGGGGGCATGTGAATATGAGTGGGTGGTTCCTCCCCCTTAAACAGCATAACTCAAAAATGGAATATCAGATAAATATGGCAGTTGGTGTTCGATTGGACACCAAGGTTTTGATTATTATATGACAAAATACTATTTAAGAAGTCATATTCTTTTTATCTACTTTCTGTTAATCAAGATAATTATTTGTAAAAATTGCTTTTATCGTGTATTTTTCTATAGCTACAGTGCTGATATAAGAATGCTTATGTGCTAGTCAAATGTTTCAAGATCTGGTCGCTAAGGACTGATTTTGACATTTCTCTGTCATTGACTAGGCGGGAGAAAACTGTATAACGCCCACCCATTTGAGAAACACAGAAATAATTTAATATTTAAATTGATCAAAAACAAAACAAACGTGGTTAATTCCACAAAAGGTACATCTTTCACGTAAGTTTCATATTTTAACGAGAACTACATTTTTTCAATAAAATTTTCTCTAGCCCTTTATGGTTTACTACTCATATGAAAAAAAAAATCCAGGGTATAGAGGAGTTTGTAGCGATATTCCCGCTTGCCCATTATTCCATATATTATTAGACGTTATTAATTCAAGAATTATTAACAATTATGTAAACAGATATATCAATAGCAATATCTATGATTTTATATTTGTATGAACGAATCACATATAAATAATGTATAAAATGCTGTAAACCTCGAAAATTATAACTAATAAAATACACAGGCGTAGTTTCTCCGGATTGTGTGCTAGGTGGCGGGCCGACTAACGGTACAACTTCCGTTGTTGCTACCCTCTTAGCGTTGGCCATAAGGTTTTGGCCTTCCCTTTTGTTTAGCCAAAGAAAGGAATTTACCGGTTCTGGGGAGTTTAGGAAAGGGCTGGAGTCGCACAGTAGTCGCCGAGCGGGACGGTTGTGATCCTTCCACCCTCTACGTGTGTTTACGAGTGCTACGTTCGTGTTACCTTATTTCAGCATATTTAGTGTTCACATACATATATAGTGATTGTGATTGTGCTTCGTGTGTGTAGTGGATTATTTACCACTACGTAACACTTATTCTACAATGGCTCAACAGGTGGAAACTACCGGCCAAGTTGTTCGATCAGCAATGCTAACTGTATATCACAATGATTCTATTTCACAAGCTAATTGTAATTCAACGATGCCTACTGGCCATCAAGGCCATTCTATACTATCACCACAACAACCTACGTTCGCTTCTCCACCAGTATTAATGAACAATTCTGGTTCGTCTACCGATACTACAGTAAATAAATCTATTCTTCCACCCTCCCAGCTATCTACAACTCAGGTATCACACACAATTTATAATTCTGTTATACATCATGATGATGACAACATGATATACTCTGTCCCAATGGATCAATCTAATGGGGCATCCAATATGTGCCATTCAACCGCTCAGTCAGCCGGTCATACCAAACGGCTCTGTACTGCTCCACCTTCGTCATCGCCTAACATGCCACGCTATGCGTATACGATTCCTACATCCAACCGTTTCCAGCCTTTAGGTGATAACCCTGATGCTGATATTTCAGATACAACTTCTGTTGTCGCCAAAGAAAAAATTCCACCTATATGCCTACGTAACATTCACAATTACCAGCTACTATTGCAAGATGTGAAAAAAGTGCATAAACCGATTTTCGCACTGAGCTTAGGGGCTCTATTCTTAACATTTATGCCACTACTTCTTCTGATTTGCGATGTCTTACATCTTACTTCACCTCCATTAATCAAGAATATTATACCTACGGAAATCCGGCTGATAAACTATTTTCTGTAGTCATCCGCAATCTTCCTTGCTCTCTCAACGATCAAGAAGTGTATGATGAGCTTTGTGCACTGGAATATCCTGTTAAACGGGTCACACGTTTACTTGTCAGAAACAGAAAGCCCATACCCTTGTGTGCTGTCGAATTAGCAAGTAACGATGAAGGCAAAAACATTCTAAATCTTACTTGACTGTTATATAGTGTCGTGAAGGTCGAACATCGCCGCCGCAATACTGATATATCGCAGTGTACACGCTGCCAAAACTTCAGACAAAACAAAAACTACTGCAAGCTGGGTCCTCGATGTGTGAGATGTTTAGGCGCACACCATTATTCTGAATGCAAGAAACCTTCCACGACACCAGCCAAATGTGTTAGCTGTGAAAAAGAACATCCGGGCAATTATCGCGGTTGTTCTTACTATGTGGCGCTGAAGGAGCGCCTCTCTCGACGACCTCAGCAAACAAGCTTCTCACCAGCACCGACACCGTCGCCACGTACAGTGCCTACACCAGAGCGACGTCCACAGCAGCAACCTCAGCATCAGCATACACCAGTCTTTCACCAAACGACAACTCCTGGTGCGCAGCAGCGGACCTATTCTCAGGTAACGTCTTCTTTTCCTTCTCCTCCTCCGAATGGTCCCTCTGCTGCTCAGCCGCTGGATTCTGCTTCGACGCCATCTCTGAATTCTCTCTCTGATCTGGTCTTACAGTTATTCTCCTATTTTCGCACTTTGCTCAGCCTCATACTGCCACAACTAACGCAGCTACTTAGTTCTCTTCTTCTTTCCACATTTCCCAATGGTAACGCGTAATCTGATCGGTCTGAAAAAGCTAACCCTCCTTAACTGGAATGCCAATGGTCTCCGTGCAAAACGCGCATCTTTCGTCGCTTTTCTTACCATGCATAACATAGATATTGCTTGCGTCACCGAAACGCATTTTCTTCCGAACGAGACCTTCTCAGTTCCTGGCTATAAAATCTATCGCCAAGATCGTGTAGCTGAAACAGCTTCCGGAGGTGTTGCCATAATGATAAAACGCACTCTTAGTCACAGTGCCATATTTCTACCAGCTGTTCCTGCACTTGAAGTAGTAGGTCTCAAACTCTCTAGTACCGATGGTACTGATCTTATTGTTATGAGTGCTTATAAACCTCCCAATCATAGATTAAATACGCGATATCTTTCGTTTTTATTCCCTCCAGATTGTAGCACTCTCCTTTTAGGAGACCTTAATTGCAAAAATTCTTCCTGGGGGGTGTAGGTCTACGAATCCCAACGGTCGCTTTCTCTTTAATATGTTTGATATTCATGGGCTTACTGTCTCAGCTCCATCGGACCCTACTTATTACCCTAATAATTCTCTGCACACTCCTGACATACTTGATATTGGTCTTCATAGGAATCTTTCTCTTCCAACACACGTGTCTGCTTTAGCCAAGCTTGATTCTGACCACTGTCCTGTTGTGACTACTTTTCAACTCTCACCTGCCTCGTTGTCCCCAGTTCCTAGACTCATCAATGGTATTGTTAACTGGGAAGCTTTTCAATCCCGGCTAGATGCTACCTTAACTTCTTCTTATTCTCTGGTGACTACTAAGGGCATTTGACTGCAATAGAGCACTTCACCACTACTATGTGCCACTGTGTACGGCTTTCTACATCGCGCTCTACATGGCGCATCTCTCCACGCTCTTTGCCAATATCCATTCTCCGTCTTATTCAGGAGAAAAATGCTATTCGTCGACGATGGCAACGAGAACGCCAACCCTGGTTACGAAGGAGACTTAACAATTTGATACGTCTTGTGAAGATTCAGCTGGAGCGGCATCGTCTACAAACCTACCAACATCATTTGGCGACTATTTCTCCACGAGACCACACCCTGTGGGATGCCACCAGACGGATTCTTCGCGAACCAACAGTGATTCCTGCACTCTCCAATGGGACTAATCTTGTTACGGACGTCACAGCTAAGTGTGACATACTGGCTGCACATTACGAACAAACGTTTGCTCTTCCCATCACATCACCCTGTTCTGCAGCTGTAGAAAATGAACTCTGTGCCCAACGCCAACGAGCTACAGTTCCACACCGAATTTCTTTCACTAGTCCTCGGGAACTATTCAATCTGATTCGCCGTCTTCCTAACAAAAAGTCGCCTGGACACGATCTCCTGCCCAACATAGTTTTGAAAAACCTCACAAGGAAAGCGCTTGCCTACTTATCTTCTGTTCTGAATTTCTGTCTCCAAACAGGTTTCTTCCCTTCCACGTGGAAATTTGCTCATGTCATTGTGTTCCACAAACCTCATAAGCCTAAACATCTGCCAGGAAGCCATCGTCCTATCAGTCTTCTACCCACACTGTCTAAACTCTTTGAGAAGGTCATCCATCGCCGTCTCGTGCAGTACCTCAACAATAATCACATTATTCCTTCTTTTCAATTCGGGTTTCACCCGAAACAGTCTACTGATCATCAACTATTGAGGTTAACTCAACACATTGTCACTGGATTCGAGCATCGTTAACATACCCTAGCTATTTTCCTTGATGTAGCACAGGCATTTGATAAGGTATGGCATTCTGGCTTGCTACTTAAACTCTATCGCATTGGTCTCCCGGACTACTTAATCCACATTATAACCAGTTTTCTCACTGATCGCAGTTTTGCGGTGCACATTGGAGACACTCTTTCAACTGAGCGTCGTATTACAGCAGGCGTTCCACAAGGTTCAATACTGGCAGCAACGCTGTTTAGTATTTACACCTCTGATATTCCAGACATGGCTCCAACCTCAATTGCCCTGTATGCTGACGACACTGTTTTATTTTACTCTCACTCCGATCTACATTCTGCTGTACGAACCTTACAACTCTCTCTTGATCGCCTCGTTCAATGGTGTCAAAATTGGTGCATCGCCCTTAATACCCAGAAAACTGAAGCCAAGATTTTTACTTTACGCCACTATAATCCCCCTCCTTCTATACGCCTTCTGACTGATCATGTGCCGTGGCTTCCTTCACCTACACCAGTCAAATACCTTGGAGTGTTACTGGACACTCGGCTTACGTGGAAGCCTCATATTGACCACACCATTACCCTGGCATCCGCTCGTCTTTCACAACTGTCTCCATTATTTCACAAACATACTTCACTTGCTTTAGAATCTTCACTGCTCGTATACAAATTTCTGGTTCGGCCTCTTATTACTTATGCCCACCAAGTCTGGGGGGCTGCCAGTACTTGTCACGTGAGGCGTCTACAGGTCATCCAGAGTCGATTCTTGCGAATCGCCACCAATGCTCCTTGGTTTGTCCGCAACCAGCAGCTGCATCACGAGCTGGGACTCCTTCCTCTCCACCATTTTATCCGACAGACTGCTCGACGCTTCTTCTATAATCTACGCCACGTCTCAGGAGCTGTGACGTACAACATCGGCGTCCGAAGTCGCCGGCCAACACAACTGAAGCGACGACTACCACAGGACATGCTTTACAGTGATGACACTTCCACTTCTGAATAATCTACTGTTTCAATTTATCTTTTCTATTCTTCTGTTCTACTATGTAAATTTTCACTGTTGAAGTATGTATACCATTTTATTAGTTCAGTGCCACATTTATATTAGTGCAATAACACATTTGTTTTAGTTCAGAGGAGGCACATTGTCCTACCTCTACAATGGTATTACTCTGTGATTATTTTGTATCTGTTCTCTCAGATCTGCAAAGCATATATTATTGCTGACCGATCTTATAAATATATTTTAAAAAAAGAGGAAAGGGCTGTGTTGGAGCAGAATCGAGGTAGTCTGGCGAAGTAGAGAGTAGGGAGAAGTGCTACCCATAGCAGCAGCAGCATCAAGTGACATTAAGACGTTTGGATGCAGTGAAACGCGAGGTTCATTCGCCAATTTCCAAAATATTCTCAAACTAAGATAAATATTTTAAAACTTCAAGCATATATACTTAAGAGTACATTCAGCGAGCACCCCCTAAATTACTAAAAGCCTGCAGACATCCGGGTAACTTGACGCAGATACAAAAGTATTACAAGATTTTCTGTTCAAGCACCCTGAGGAAAACCCACATTCCCAGTCCAACCACATCACCAACTCCATAGTTCAGTACTGATAGCTCATCGAGATGGACACTGGGATAGTTGTGCCTCATCAGTCACAACAACAACGAGTACAACGAAATCAACAGGATGTCGCTTCGAAGCCCGACGGGGCGAGGGACCTTCGAGATAACGCGACAACTGCAGAAGCTATTTACAGTAAATTCCAAATGTATATTTCATTATTAGAAATAATTTTCCTAATTTTTTAAATGTTTGTGTAAGTCCAAGGAAGGTTTAAAAAGTGAGAAAAAACCTGAACTAATAATGGACCGGGTTATTAACTAACTATACAATTACACATGCAAACTCTTACGGAATACATACACCTTGTTTTATTTTAGATAAACAAAAGCATTACATAGTGGAAAGACACTTCACTCCTTGCCAAAGTCTTCAAAGCTATTTCACTTACAATATTGTGACTTCGTGGGTTCGTAGAATTAAAAAGTCCAATTTGCCCAAGTTCTAAATGTTCTTTATTTCCGTAGAAATACGCTGTTCAATTTTCACGTAACAGCATTACATAACATAACACAATCTTCAAAGGTCGATGTCAACACAGTGTTCTGATTACACTTGTTTACATCAGCTCTCGTTACAATACTTCACAGCTGTTTACTACAACAACCTTTGGCGAGTCGTCACCTCTTTAAATACCTCAATGATAATTCCTAGACTATTCTAAAATAAACCAGAAACCGAATAATCTCTATCAGTCAAGAAGTCACCAGAAATTTCCATTTATCTCAGTTTATTTGTTTCGGCAGACCTTTATCTGCGTGCTATCTTTATCAGCCGGCTCTTTGTTTCCACACTGTCCGCCTATCAGTTCCTTTGTGTAAACAAGACGCGCTATTGTAGATAACGGGTTCGCGACATTGCTCCCTCCTCAAAGCTGGTTGTCCCGAACAGCACCATCGTAGCGGGCTAGACAATCCAGGTGTACCACCAACATCTTCCCTCGGTGCACTTTCTGGATGCGATAGACCACGTCCTTAATCCTCTTCACCTCCCAGTGCGGTCCTTGCCATGGTTGCTGGAGATTCGGGCATCGTCCTTTGGTCCGGGTAGGGCTGTACAACCAGAGCAGGTCACCTTGCTGGAACCCTTGGCTATTGGCTTGCCTGTCGTAACGGGTCTTTATGCGGTCGCTCGCCATCTGGATGTTCTGACGAGCCATCTCATGCATGTCGTGGAGACGGTCCACCAGGTTCACCAGATAATCGGTTGCTAGCTGTTTTGCTTCCGGCGGGCTTCCAAAAGCCAGGTCACAAGGGAGGCGTAACTCTCGGCCAAACATTAAGCTGGCTGGCGTCATTCCGGTCGTATCGTGTTTGACGAGCGGTAGGCCAGCAAGAACTGTGGCTCCTTGACATCCCAGTCTCGCTGATTGCTGGCGACGACCTTCCTCAGGTGTTCCTCTAAGGTCTTGATGTACCTTTCGACCATGCCATCCGACTGGGGATGTAGAGGCGTCGTGCGGGTCTTGTTCAACCCAAGCCTATCTAGTGCCTCCCTCATCAGGTTGGCCTCCAAATTGGTGCCCTGGTCGCTCTGAAGCTCTAACGGCACCCCAAATCAGCAGAACACTTGCTCTACGTGGCAGTCTGTGATTGTCTGTGCCTCCTAGTTCAGGATGGCATACACCTCCGGCTACTTGGTGAAGTAGTCAACGACCACAATCAGGTACTTGTTGCCTCGGTCGGACATCGGAAATGGTCCAGCTATGTCGACGGCGATCCGTTTGAATGGCGCTCTGACGTTATACTGCTGCATGCGACCCCAGCTCCTAGTCTGGGGGCCGCGAACCACTGCGCACATGTAACATTGACGGCACCATCTCTCAGCATCTGCTCGGAGCCTCAGCCAGTAGTAGCGCTGCCGAAGTTTTTCGATCGTCCGGTTTGCTTCCAGGTGTCCTCCTGAAGTACCGGCGTGCACTTCCTCCAAGACTTCCGGGACCTTACTCCGGGGAAGTACCAACTGTTCTCTCTGCGTCTTCCTATCGGGTGATTCCCATACCCGAAACAGCACGCCCTCTCTGATCTTCAGTGAGTCCCATTGTGCCCAGCACGACTTGTAGGTGGCGCTCCTCGGTGCGATGTCCACCCAGGTTGCTCTTGTCCCTGCCTCCACTTCTCTCAGAAGTGGCCTCAAGTCGACGCCCGCCAGCTGCTCCCTCCTTAGGCCTGGGCTGTCCCTGGCACTGCCGTGACCACTCTGACAGCTGCGGCACGCTCCTTCTCTTCCACTCTTGTGCACTGGCCGCACTCTTCTGGACAGGTTGTTGTTTGCCGTTTCCGTCTTCGCTGTTAATTCGGCCTTCATTTCTTCCATCTTCTCGGTGATGTAGTCTTTAGCCGTCTTCATTTGTTTCAGCTCTGCGGCCAGGTTGTTATTTGCTGTTTCCGTCTTCGCGGCGAGGGCGTCATTTGCCGTCTTCATTTCTTTCATTTTCTGTAGAATCTTTTCTAATGCAGCCTCCATGGTGGTAATCTCCCACTTCTGACACCAGTTGTGACTTTGTGGGTTCGTAGAATTAAAAGTCGCAATTGCCGAAGTTCTAAACTTTCTTTATTTCCGTAGAAATACTCTGTTCAATTTTCACGTAACAGCATTACATCACATATACAACACGATCTTCCAAGATCGATGTCAACACAGTGTTCTGATTACACTTGTTTACATCAGCCCTTGTTACAACACTTCACAGCTGTTTACTACTACAACTCTTGGTGAGTCGTCATCTCTTTAAATACCTCAATGATAATTTCTAGACTATTCTAAAATAAACCAGAAACCGAATTTTCTCTATCAGCCAAGAAGTCACCAGAAATTTCCATTTATCTTCCAGCACTTTGTTTCCACACTGCCCGCCTATCAGTTCCTTTGTGTAAACAAGCGGCGCTATCTTAGATAACGGGTTCGCTGCAATATATATATATATATGTATATATATATATAACAAAGATGACTTTTTAAATCTTCTTAACAGCAAAGCTTCGAAACGGCTGGACCAATTTGTCTATTTTTTTTTTTTTTTTTTTTTTTGAAATATACGTTTAAATGCCAGGAGAGTTCTTATGAAGAGAAAAATTCTTAAAATTACGTAAAAACTAAAAAACCATCATTTTTCATTTTCGAAATTGATATGCAGTCCGAGGAAGGTTATTATGAAGGCTAAAACAAAAGAGGACCAAATCATGCAAACAAAAGAGAGCCAAATCACAATTTGAAGAAAGTACAGTTGAAATTTAGTTAGTAATTTTATAATTTATGATCGTAACGTTAAAGTTAATATATTTGAGCATCATTTCATCCAATTCATTCACCGTCCGATATAACTTAACGTTGGGGCGGACGTATATATATATATATATATATATATATATATATATATATATATATATATATATATATATATATATATATATATACTATTTGAATGAATCCGAAATTTTGACACTTTCTTTTTCCACGATATAAAGTGTAACTGTTTGAGAGCTCTCAATTAGTGTGTGTTATTTCAAAGTTCCTGTTTTCATCTCTGGTCGACTGGTTTATTTTATGTGTTTATACTCGGTTCAAGATTCATGCCACCTTTAAGACGCAGGTGGAGCAAATTAGGTTGAACAATTCGAAATGCTATAAAGCAAGGTAATTTTCGGTCTAATGGGACAGCACAGCAACACGAAGAGTGCAATGAAATTGAAAGGACTTGGATATCATAAACATATGTTTCAGCTAATAATCTTACAGGTTTGAAACGAGTTGCTTTCAGTTACGATGTTTCAGTTGACTGAAGTGCGTACAAATGCCTTGTTGTTAGATCAATGAACTCAGTTTGTCGATATTATAAGGCATTGAAATACAAGAAAGTAGCTGCTGGATTGTGTTGTGCAAATGGCAAAGTGAAATTAGCGTCATTGTACTCATTGGTTTCAGGACGGATTCCACACATTTCCTTACAAATACCTATACAAAAATATAACATCAGCTTCCGAATGACAGGGCCACGCCGTGGCTCAGTGGTTAGATCGCTTGGCTCTCACCAAGGCGGCCCGGGTTCGTTCCCAGGCGACCGCAAACTGAAATTTGTGGTGGACAACACGGCGTTTGGGCGGGTTTTCTCCGGGACCTCCGGTTTCCCCCGCCATCTCATTCCACCGGTGCTCCATCTTCATCTCATGTATCATCAGTGTCATCACCTATGTAGTAAAAGCAGGCG
>CM060948.1:178929973-179022473 GCA_030765055.1 Mantis religiosa
ATCTTGAACTTTACAGGCAATGATTCGACAAGTTTACGTCGCTCTATTGAGTCTCGTTTGGTCAAGGGACCATAATAGAGGATCATAGTTTCATCTCCTGTAACTAAAGTTTGTAGAACTCTCTAGCTGCCACGGCAGAGCTTCAAAACTGCCTGACAGATGACTTGTTACTGCCTTTGAATTGAGGAAAGAGATGTAGGCACCCATTTTTCGCTAGCCTTATTCATGTTTAAATATTCATGAATAATTTGAAGGACTGTTGTTTTAGAAAGGCTCAACTTTGCCACTATTCCTTTAAATTTGAATCGCTGGTCTTCCATAACTTCTCCTTCTACGAGAGCAATGTTTTCAGCAATGAGGAACTGCAAGAGCCGACCAGCAGCTCTTTGCCTTCAGTGCTTTCTCGAATCCATTCGAATAAAGTTGGCCATTCTGTTTCATTGGAATATGAAGGGAATAGTTCCCCATTAATACGGTCTAATAACCCGTCAATTTTGTAAGTCCTCTTCTTACACAGAATTTAATAACTCTTCGATACTAAGTTTTGAACATTTTGAATCTTCTACCCTTAGCATTCTTTATGCAATTATGTCTGAACAATTTAAGAGTGCAGAGTGGAATTTTAGCTGAATTACTTACTTGAATGAATAAATAATTTATTCGTGCAATCTCTTTTTTACAATTTTTACATTATTCCTTATAATTGTTAATCTATTCCACACTATTTCAATTATTACTTTGTTGCTACCTTGGCTTACACGACATCCTGGTTTTCTGCTCCACCAGGTAGCTCTTAACCTCTATGCCTCCTTGTTACTTAATTAGCCCCTTTCCTCTCTCCCATCTTCCTTTCTTATATTCTTTACATTTCTTGCCCATTTTCCTTTTACTTTCTGTAAGAACTGGCCACTACCTCTTACCTTATTTTCCTCCTTTCCTGTTAACATTTTTATAGCTACTATACTCTTCTCTAATTTCTACAGATAAGATATCAAGCGCAACAGGAGTTTGTGCAGGCTATAATCCGGCGAGGTCGAAAACTTAAGGACCTACCGTTCTATATGTAGAAAATTTCAGGAGAACTTTGTTATTATTTCCATTGCAGGTTAGATGTGTGTTAATAAGCTTAAAACAAGAGGATTGCTAAATCTAATGAGCGGAAAAGAAGTCTTCTAACGCAGGAAATGACTGTGGGAATTGGTGCATGATTCGAACTAACTCCAAAGAGGTATTTCAGGCATGTTCTACATCAAGTGGGCGTTTAAAAACTTCCATACATTGAACTGTTAAACATTTAGCATTGAAACCTCCATAGTAAGTATAATTAATTAATACTGCTGATGACGAGGAATACCAGGAATATCTTAACGCAAAGTAATACAACTTATAACAATGTTGGCACTTGTTATAGTGCATGTTACTATCAACCGTAAGTAACGTGGGAGTTTTGTGAATGGAGAATCTCCCAAAATAACGGACACTGCACGGACGCGATCCGCGGCCCAACAATATAAAAACACACTGTATCTGAGGTTGATCTCATTGCTGTGAAATGAACTTACTCTCGCTACAGCATACGTATATTAAATAGAGGAGGTATTGCATTCCACCCTTGCTGTCAAAGTGCACGTTTTGAGATATACGTCTTGAGTCCAAAAGATTAGTTTTGGGGGAAAAGTGTATATGTGTGAGAGTGTGAATAGCATAACTCAAAAACGGCACTTATTTTAAATGCAAATTTAAGTTCAGAATCATCAAAGAATGCAACACAAGTTATACAGAAAATCTACTGCATGTATTTTCCCTATGATTTTTTTATTTTCTTAAACATGGATCTAATGGTGTTGATTTAAATAACATATATCCAAGACTTGCATAGAAATAAAACATAAAATAAATATGTTGCACTTTTGTGACAATTATTTTTTGAGAATAACTTCTGCATGCTTCTTGAAACGTAAGAGTTGAGCAAAGTCTTGCTACGTATAAAAATGTGGAGTGCATTACAAGAAACAATTTATGTAAAATAAGACTTTATTTGTGAATAAAGTGATTTACGATATTTGATTTATTATTGGTATGAATTTTCAGACACTTATACTCCTTAAGTGGCACGTCACTACTCATTTGCTGTCGTAATTACGCAAGGTATATGGACTGTTGTCTTTAAAATATAATCCGCCACTTCAAGTCTGGGTATCGCTTTAGTCTGATGTGTTACACCTAACAACGAAATTTGTAGCGAACGAAATCTGTACGAACAACAAGAATAAGCGTTCGTAAGAATTGCTTGTAGTACAGTGAATAAAGAAAATATATGAATGTCACACATCAGTTTACCTAGTCTCCACCAATGAGCTGGATTTACAAATTTAATTTTCTTTCTGTCAGTAATAATTCCTTTGAAAATTGTCATAATGCAAAGGCTTTAACGTGACAGTTATCAAAATAGTAGTTAAAAATCAAATATCTTCTTCTGGTATGTACCTATTTGCCTTATAAATAAATGGATACCACCTCTTTGTCCACCTCATCCCAGATTAGTAGGGGGATTTTTAGTAAGATTAATATTGTCACACAATTATCGGAAGGCACGACCAACTGACAGCTGAGTGGGGGACAGGAGGCATTCAGACCACGCCTACCCATTTATGTTGTGGCGCTAACCGAGGGCATGGTTGGAAAAGCATCACTAGCCGCCTCCTTCCCCTGCCCCTGGAACCATCGGGACGATGTTCCGAGCCACGAAACTTCCAGAAACAGTGATCTGCGTATATAAGGGATGCACTGGACGAGTCAGTTCAGTTCTTGGCGAGCAGCAGTGAAGAGCGCAGTGCTAGTGAACGGACTGGAAAACTGCATACGTGTATCAGAGGAGTTGTACGTAATTGCGAGTGTGGATTGGACCTGTGACAGATGAACTGGTGGATTGTAATTGTGTGCGCTACGGAATTCTATATAATTGGTAAGTGTTCCAACTGTAATTCGGTGGAAATAAAGAACATTTTGAGTGTGTGCAATTGGTCTTTTAATTCTACGAACCCACAAAGTCACAACTGGTGTCAGTAAGTGTGATATTACAGCGATGGAGGCTGCATTGGTACAGATTTTAGAAAAGTTGGAGACGGCAAATAACAACTTGGTCGCGAAGATGAACGAATTAACAACGAAGACGGAGACGGCAAATAACAACCTGGCCGCAAAGCTGGAAGAAATGAAGACAGCTAACGATGACCTCACGGAGAAGATGGAAGAAATGAAGGTTGCGAACGAGGGCCTCGCCACCAAATTTGAGGAACAGTTGGCCGGCGTGAAGGAGGACGTCACGGGGCTCTGCAAGCGGATCGCCCAAGTGAAAGAGCGGGTCAAAGACCCAGCGAGCCGAGTTAATGAGCTGGAAGGAAAGTCCGACAGCAGCGTCAAGTCCCCAAACGCCATGGTGGGGGACGTCGTCGGCAGGAGGTTGAAGGATTTGAAGGCCGACGCGCCGGGAAGCGACACATCGGCGCGCGTAAAACCTCCGAAATACGACGGCGCGTCAACGTTCGAGGTCTTCCGCCACCAGTTCGACACGGTGGCCAGGCACAACAAATGGTCACCAGAGGAGAGGCCGCACAGCTAATAGCCAGCCTACAGGGATAGGCCGCGGAAGTCCTAAACGCGGTCCAGACAGCGGCGGCTCCCAAGGATATCTGGGAGGCCCTGGAGAACCGTTTCGGGAACCACCGCCTAGCCGCAGCCTACTGAAGTCAGCCGAAGACAATGTTGCAACAGCCAGGGGAGACGCTGCAGGAGTCCGCCGTGGCGATGGAGCAGCTGGCTACCAAGGCCTTGGCTGACCTTCCGCCGGAGTTCGTATCCCAGGAAGCCGCTTACAACTTCGTTGACGGGTTACGAGACGCCGAGATACGGCAGTGCCTAATGCTCGGCAACTACAAAACCATTAAGGAGGCGTTAACAGCAGCATTGAGGATGGAGGCGGCCAAGGTGATGGCTACCCCGCCTGTGGAGAAGGAGGCTCTGCTGAAGCTGACCTGGGGAAGGAGTGCCGTACGTCTGCGGGTGTTCGTCGCGAATGTCGCTGAGGAGGTGATTCTGGGACAGGATGCCCTCAGAAGCCACGAGGTGACGGTCTACGTCCGCAGGAAAGTCCTGCGGCTCAACGGAGAAGAGGTTATACTCCGTCAAACCGAAGAGAGCCTTGGAATCTACAGGGTCGTCTTGAACGAAGACGTGGTTGTCCCCACGAGGATCGAGGTGATAGTGACGGCGCGACTGGAAGGCCAGAGAACCAGGAACATGATGCTGGAACAGAAGACACCTGTACACGGACTATGTGTAGCCAAGGCATTGTTTCCGTGCTTAGAGGAGGTGCCATTGAGACTGCTAAATCCAACGGACACCGATCACGACGTCCAGCCCGGGACGGATTTGGGAACGTGCGAGTCCGTGGTGAGCGTAACAGCAATCGACAAGACGTAGGAACCGGTGCCGACGCAACCCCTGGGACGCCGGCTAGAAGGCTTAATGGAGAGGGCGGCCGACCAGCTGACCGCAGAGCAGCTGGAGAAAGTTCGACAACTGCTGAGACAATACCAGCGCGTCTTCAGCCAAGATACCAGTAACTACGGCCGCACGGACAAGGTGCTTCACCACATGGACACCGGGGACACCCGGCCTATTCGGTTACCACCTACACGCGTTCCGCTGGCGAAGTAAGGGGCGGTACGAGACATGCTGGAGGACATGAGATCCAGGGGAGTGATTAAAGAGTCTGACAGCCCTTGGTGTTCCCCTGTAGTCTTGTTGACGAAAAAGAACGGTGAGCTACGCTTCTGCGTGGACTACAGGAAGCTGAACGATGTCACCCAGAAGGAGTGTTTCCTCTTACCCCAGTTTGACGACACCCTGGACACGGTAGCTGGTGCACAGTGGTTCTCGACCCTGGACCTGAAGTCGGGCTACTGGCAGGTAGCTCTAGACCCGAGAGACAAGGAGAAGACCGCGTTCTCGACAGGCCAAGACCTCTGGCAGTTCACAGTTATGCCCTTTGGCCTCTGCTACGCACCAGCTACTTTCCAACGACTTATGGAATATCCTGGGGCTGTGCAGTCATTACCGACGCTTCATAAAGGGGACCTCCAACATCGCGAAACCCCTCACCCGCCTAACAGAAGAACACCGACCTTACGTGTGGGCAGAGGACGACGAAAACGATTTTCAGGGCCTGAAGAAGACACTGTGCAGTGCTCCAATTTTGGAATTTCCACAACCAGGTGGCGCCTTCATTGTAGACACCGACGCCAGCGATCACTGTATTGGAGGCACCATATCTCAAGTCCAGGACGGCCACGAGCGGGTGATAGCCTACTAGAGCAAGATGCTATCCAAGGTAGAGAAGAACTACTGCATCACACGGCGAGAATTATTGGCGGTAGTAAAGACCTTGGAGCACCTCCACAAGTACCTGTACGGTCAGCCATTCCACCTGAGGATTAGCAATTCCTCCCTAACCTGGCTATTGAGCTTTAAGAACCTGGAAGGCTAGAGAGCATGTTGGGTCCAGAGGCTGCAGGAGTATGACTTCACCTCGGAACATCACAGAAGAATGAGCCACGGTAACGCAGACGTTATGTCCCAAAGACCCTGTCCAGAAGAGTGCGGCCAGTGCACAAGAGTGGAAGAGAAGGAGCGTGCCGCAGCTGTCAGGGTGGTCACGGCAGTGCCAGGGACAGTCCAGGCCTAAGGAGGGAGCAGCTGGCAGGCTTCGACTTGGGGCCACCTCTGAGAGAAGTGGAGGCAGGGACAAGAGCAACCTGGGTGGACATCGCACCGAGGAGCGCCACCTACAACTCGTACTGGTTGCAGTGGGACTCACTGAAGATCAGAGAGGACGTGCTGTTTCGGGTATGGGAATCACCCGATGGGAAGGCGCAGAGAGAACAGTTGGTACTTCCCCGGAGTAAGGTCCCGGAAGTCTTGGAGGAAGTGCACGCCGGTACTTCAGGAGGACACCTGGGAGCGAACCGAACGATTGACAAACTACGGCAGCGCTACTACTTTCTGAGGCTCGAGCAGACGCTGAGAGATGGTGCCGTCAGTGTCACGTGTGCCGACGATTCGCGGCCCCCAAACAAAGAGCCGGGGTCACATGCAGCAGAACAACGTCGGAGTGCCATTCGAACGGATCGCCGTTGACATAGCTGGACCGTTCCCTCTGTCCGACCGAGGCAACAAGTACCTGGTGGTGGTCGTGGACTACTTCACCAAGTGGCCGGAGGTGTATGCCATCCCGAACCAGGAGGCAAACACTGTCACAGACTGCCTCGTGGAGCGAATGTTCTGACTAATTGGGGTACCGTTGGAGCTCCACAGCGACCAGGGTACCTATTTTGAATCCAACCTAATGAAGGAGGCACTAGAAAGGCTTGGGTTGAACAAGACCCGCACGACGCCTCTACATCCCCAGTCGGATGGCATGGTTGTAAGGTATATCAAGACCTTAGATTAACAGCTGAGGAAGGTCGTGGCTAGCCATCAGCGAGACTGGGTGTCACTGTTCTTGCTGACCTACCGCTCGTCAACACACGACACCACGGATATGAGGCCAGCCAGCTTAATGTTAGGCTGAGATTTACGCCTGCCTTGTGGCTTGGCATTTGGAAGCCCTTCGGAAGCGAAACAGCCAGCGTCCGAGTATGTGGAGAACCTGGTGGACCACCTCCATGACGTGCACCAGATGGCCCGCCAGAACATCCAGAAGGCAAACCACCACATGAAGACACGATACGACAAGCGAGCAGCCGTGAGGAGCGCCGAGTGGGTGCACAGACTGGAAGACGGTGTAAGTGTATCAGTGGAGTGGAGTGTGGAGTGGACCTGTGGCAGACGAACTGGTGGATTTTAATTGTGTGCGCTACGTAATTCTATGTAATCGTGTTCCAACTGTAATTCGGTGGAAATAAAGAAGATTTTGAGTGTGTGCAATTGGTCTTTTATTTCTACGAACCCACAGTCATAATATGTGTACGTCAAGTTGATACAAAAGTATGAATTGCATACTCATCAGACACTCTTTACTTTCTTCTTGCCCTGGCGCTCTACTAAACCACGGACGAAGCGCCTCTCTCTCTCTCTCTCTCTCTCTCCCTCCCTCCTCTTCATATCCGGCGATCATTCTCCTCAGTATGAATGCAGGACTTCTCTCGTTTGCTAACCTTTAGAAATCGCTGCGCAACACTCCAAGTAACCTAACATCAAGATTAAATAGGTGTCCCTGATAATTGGCTCCACTTTATACGTGGAGCAGCTTCGAGAAATCGCAGGATTTGAAGTTTCGCCAATGTTGATAATTTCTGAGTTAGCGGGCTTCCTTTTCTCTCTAACCAATCATGTTTTTGCTAGCATTGAAAAACGTGCTCACTATATAAGAAACGGAGGTCCACTTTGTCACCATATTCTCAAATTGGCGTTCGCTTGGCCTCAACGAGAGAACATGTCGTCATTTATGTTTAGTACTGGATGGGGAATGAACCAGACACATTCCATCGGTGGGCATTGGCTGACGTCACGAGGTAAGTCGCGGGCTATGCTGCTACTGCGCACATAACGTTCAAAACTTTTGTGGTTGCAGTTCGAGAAGGATATACTTCCACAAGCATTTCACGCGCCCGTTAGGTACATGAAATCCATTGCAAGGCTGAGTGTGGGTCAGTAAGATTATTAATGAAAGTTTTAAAGTTTGTGTGCGGTTTGAGTCGAATATATGAATGTCGCTCCGTGGGCAGGAGCTGGTGCTGGTGCAGTGGTGTGGTTCAGTTAGTCAGTTGTGTAAATCGACCAAACAACTATAGGAGTGTGGTACGTTTTAAGCTCCGTGGAAAGGAGTCAGCAAGCTGTAGAACGGTGCTGAAGCAATTCGTGGGTCAATAAGAGCGATTTCCGGTGAGGAATCGCCAAGCTGTGGAACTGACAGCAGAGCAGTGTACGTGTTCTCGTATGTTAGAAGGATTATTGGCAGCAAAAAAGGTGCGTGTTAAAATGGACCCTGTAGAGAGGTTTCGAAGTGTTGTATTTGTGTAAAAGGAAGGCTGATTGCAGGTTACCATGAAACTAACGAATATAGTGATAGTAAAGAGTTTGAGCCGAAATTTGATGTTTGTCACAATTTACAGAATAGATCGGATAAGTCGATATAGTAGTTACACTAACAAAGATGGCCGGAGTCTAGGCTGTGATACACAGTGAAGTTGTTTGGAAATGTCGCATTTTTTTGTAATTACGAAGGTCAGGGTCGAAGTGCACTGACTTGTGCCAAAAGGTGGGTTCGTGGGGGAAATACACCTCGAGGTCGTCATTTTCTATTCTGAAGATTTCCAGCCGCGTTTGCTCGACGTGAAAACCACCAGGGGTGTCGAACGTTGAAATCTCCTGCCATTATAACGTGCTCCTCCAAAGCGAGGATCTGTTCGAGGTCGCGTCTACAGACGGGGGAGTTAGGGGGCCGATAGAGGGCTACCAGCATCACCGTTTTGTTATTTACACGTGTTTTAAGAGCCGTACACTCTAACGCTGTCCATGGTGCCAGCGTAACAGAAGCATGAGCAACTTTGCTTTTTAGTAAAATGCCTGTTCCCCCTCACTGTGTGTCAATTCTATCGGTCCGAAAGATTTGGTAACCCCTGAGTTTAAAAGTATACTCCTGCTTTAATTTTGTTTCGCAGATAAATGCGACGTCAATTTTGTTACGCCGCAGGTGGCTTTCAAGGTCATGCTGCTGCCTGTAGATGCCGTCGGCATTCCACAGGAGCGCGCGAGTTAAAGATGTGCCTCTCCTTGGTTGAGCCATTTACTCTAAGATGTCCGAGAGGAGCCATATGAGAGCTTCTAATTTCTCCCAAGTATTAGTGCAGCCTTTAAACCTACCGATGAATGGTTGCACCTTTGGTATTATTTTTGAAGGTTCAGCTCCTTAAAGAGAGTCAACAATTCTTTTAAGCCACCCAGGTCGCCTGAGGGAGCCTGGGAGGGCGTGCTGTTGGAGATGGGCCAGTTAATGGCGGCACGCGTGAGCTTTCCCCTCTCATGGCGCCTGCAAATGAGACGTCTTCTCTGACCAGGGCCGGGTTGACAACGGCGGTGCCCCGGCTATGGCTGCCAGTTGGCGGCGGTGGCGTTCATTGCGGAACGTCTCGCGACACCTGTAGCTGGCAGGATGCGTCTCCCCACAGTTCGCACAGCGGGATACAGCGTCCTGCGTTGCCTTCTTTGGACAGTCAGCTAAGCGGTGGAGGCCACCGCAGAGGACACTCTTCGGGAGGTCATGTCACTCATCTTAAATGTGTGCCCAAGCTGCTGGCAGTTGAAGCATTGTGTAATGTTATTTGTCTTCAGGACCTGCCAGCCTTCCTGGGGCCATGTTTTCCAATATTTCCTGGAGGTAAGATATTTCTTTTTGGATGTCTTTTACCTCCTTTTCCAGTTGGGCGTACTTTCGCGTAACTGCCTCGTCCTCCATGGCGCTGTGTTCCATCGGGGCTGGGGTAGTGGCTGCTGTGAAGTTGGCCAATGTTGAGCCCGAAAGCGGGTCGCTGTTGGAGTGCTCCAGCGGTGGGGTTGGAGGGGCAGCCGGCCGACCGCCTCGGGGGATCGGTCCGCTGCCAGCTGGTGGTAGTGCTGCTGCCATTGTGACTGCGGCCGCCGCCATCCTGTGGCGGGAGTCAATGTCTGTCTGCCTCAGTGGTTGCTGAGGCCGTCGTTGTTTGGGGACGCCTCTAGTTGCGTGCAACAACGGCACGCAGCTGTGCGTCCCACGCTGTTTTGTGGCGGGTTTATGCTTAATACGCGTCACTATGTACTTTATTGCACCAAACACTGTTCACTCACAAACTAGGCTTTAATACGCGTCACTATGTCCTCTAAACATTGTTCACTCACAAACTGGGCTCAACGCGAACACCACTGTTTACCACTTCTGTTCGCAATGTTTCACTTTGTACATGGTCACTTGTAGCACACGAATAGTTGATTTTCCAATATGCAATGTATCACTAATCAATCACTGTATCATTTCGACTACCGCACATCGGATCTTAGTGCCATCTCATAATGCACGTATGATAATGTCTGATTTTATATACCCCGAATTGGATTTAATGCTGATAGAACTAACTTCATTTGTCTTTTTTTTTTATGAAAAGTGGACGAATTCTCACCTTTCTACCTATTAGTATTTGATACAGCTGTGGTGCATAATTTACTCTTTCCTGCCATAAATTGCAATAACTTTGTTATTCTTCGAAACATAAGATATAAAATTGTTATGCTGCCATCTTTTGGCTATCTACGAGCGTTTAAAGATATAGTCAGCGATTGACACGACCTCTGCTCAGGTGAAACTTAAAACGAACACATCGCGCGCTCATAGTCTTGCACGAATAACTCGATGTTAAGGAAAACCAATGAAAGTCGCACACTTATCATTTAGTTTGGTCATCCAGTTTCCTATGGCACACCGACCCAAAAAGCAAGAAACTGGCGTGTGCACTTACATGACTTTGTTTACTCAGTCTTGTACAAAAGCATTCTTAAAAATATTTCTGTACTATCTCCTTCAAATTAAAAAAAAAAAAAAACATTTACAAAAGTTATTTTATTTCATAATTCCTTAAAAAGGTACAGTGGTATAGAAAAGTGTTCTGGTGATCAGTAAAGCTGTAAATGAGTATATCATTAAATTTAATTATGTTTAGAACTGTATGCCATGCTGACTTAAAGTTAACAAACCAAACCAAAGTTCTTAAATATATAATTTATGTACCTCACACAATTTGATAGAATCGCCCACCTCGTTAGCGTAGATGGTAGCGTGTCTGCCTCACGTGCAAGAGGTCCCGAGTTCCAATCTCGGTCAGGGTGAGTTCCCTGGATAAGGTTTCTTCCGGAGTTTTCCCTTATCCTTCAAGGCTAATGTCGGGTAACTAAGCTCCATGGACCCTGGTCTCAGTTGAGCATCATTTCACCCAGTTCATTCACCGTCCGTTATGACAACGTTGGAGGACGTAAATTACAAACAAAAAAACCGATAGAATTAGAATAAATATACATGTCAGTAGAAGAAATTAACAACATCAAATTTCTGGGCCCTCAAGCGGAGAGGTTTTTAGATTTCAAAACTACCGAAACTCAACTCTGCCCGTTATTGCTATCCGGGCACTGGCAAATGAAGAGATGTGATGTTCACAATGTGCCGAAAACACATAAGTACAAAAAAATGGCTGGATGGACGGATGGACGGACGGACGGACGGACGGTGGGAGGGAGGGAGGGACGGACGGACGGAAGGAGGGAGGGAGGGAGGGACGGATGGACAGACGGAGGGAGGGACGGACGGACGGACTGAAGGAGAGAGGGAGGGAGGGACGGACGGATGGACGGACGGACGGAAGGAGGGAGGGAGGGACGGATGGACGGACGGACGGATGGACGGAGGGAGGGACGGAGGGAGGGACGGAGGGAGGGTGGGTGGGAGGGAGGGAGGGAAGGAGGGACGGACGGATAGACGGACTGACGGATTGACGGAGGGAGGGTGGGAGGGAGGGACGGACGGACGGACGGTCGGAAGGAATTGAATACTGCATCATTTCGGAGTTCATTACTATAGTGCAACAGAACGTGTTGCCAAACGAAATAAGAGTGTGTGAAATCGAACTAGCGATACCTCTGTCCAGCGTTTGTCATATAGCTATAAAGTCCTGGAACTACATGCCTCTAAATCACCAGGATTACTTAAATCGCCCTGTGTGAAGCTTGGATGATCGAACAACAAAAGAATTCGCCAAACAGAATTATGTCTGGATCAGCTAATTTTGAAATGTTGCTCTATCGCATGCTAACAAAAATCGATAAAGTTAGGCATCAGAACAAGCCTGTATTAATGAGGAACCCAAGAAAATTTATGTGAGCCGAATGATGGGTGTGGCCGTGTTACCCTGATTTACTGCCAGTGTATTAGATTACACTACACGAAATGAGTGCTTATTTGTTGAAACTTTGATCACATACAGCACTGTTTGGTGAAATACAATAGGGATGTGACATAAAGCCGGTCAAACATTTTACGTACCGTCCATGTTATCAAGAAATAACTGCTTCTGCTGCGGATGTAAAGGTTTACTATCTCTGTTGTTTACCAATAACTGTAGGTTAAGAAAATGCTACATCCCATATGAAAGACTACCCACCCCCTCAGAAAAACAGAAAACATTTTAGGAAATCCTCCTTGTGGTGTATGAACACAAATCACACTTGAGATTTCAGATGTTTCTTGGATTAAGGTGGTGTCGGACAGATGGCCTAGGTGCTTGATCAAAAGAAAATGTAGTTCCCCCTGGCATTTGCGGGTATTCTTGGTTGAGCGGCTCGTTAAGCCCCTCTCTAGTGGGGCAGGTCTTCTTGTGGCTGGCAGCTTTCATTGGTTCCCCCACTTCATTGCTTCCTCCTGGTGGGCGGAGAGCCGCAATAGACTTCTTATATGTCACAGTGCGCGAGGTAGGCGATCTGTTGCATACCCAATAATCTATACCATTTACATACTGTCATATCGGCGTTCGCGTAGTCTTCCGTGTGAAGTTAACACGCAGTCAAGGACAGCTGCCCTCAGGAAGCGGGCCGTACTATTACTACATAAAAGACCTTTCACGACTGTAATTCGAAAAGCTTCCAGATACAGAAGCATCTTCCGCGCCCGCAGGTATGTAAAGTTGATGCGAAATCAATCTGGGAGGACAGAACCAATAATGAGAGTAGAACTTCGAGTTGAGTGCGGCTCCATGGAGCAGTTCTGGTATCAGTCGGTCAGTGAGCAGTCCATAGAAGTGTGGTACGCTCCAAGCTCCGTGGTGAGAAATCGGTATTTTGTGGAACGGTGGAAGAAGCAGTTCACGGTAGAAAATGCACGACTGCGGATGAGCAATCGCCGAGTTCTGAAACCGGACCGGAAGCGAAGCAGTTTGTGTTGAAAACCACTGTGTAACTTCGTGTAAGAGTTGGACCTTTGTGTAGACCTTATAGATTATTAGCAGCACCAAGGGTTCGTTCTAAAGACACATAAACGGATATTTTAGAGATGTTTTGTATGTACGTTATCATTGACGTAACGATTTTTGGGGAAAATAAAGCAGTTTGAGGTGAACTTTGTCAGTTTGTCACAATGCAGATTGTAATGTTTTTATTTTCCCATCAGATTCCATATTGTGGCTAACGACTATGGCCCGGAAGTTTTGAGAACAAACGAATCACTAATATTTACTATGTGCATAGAAAATGTAAGGCTAATTCTCTGCAGAAATATTATGTCTGTACATATGCCACGATCCAATTACACGCAGTGCACTCCGTTTCTTGTATGCAAACCCATATTCTGTTGGACACGGAGCTTCTAATATCCTGAAGTACTTGCGTCTTCGAAGCACAGCTTTAGGTATTCCTTGCGTATTGTGGACACGGATGGCAATATTTTTCCTTATATTTTTCTAAAACCTGTTTGAAATAACTATTTTCTACTTTCCAGAAGGGAATGTTTGCTCCTACCATCAAGTTGCATACAAAAACTATTGTGTCTGTGTGCGTTAACGTTAGATGCTGCAGACACATTCCCTCTCTCTTTCCCTGTTTACCAACAGCTAGAGTTGATGACTAACCCAGTTGACGATCTAACAACTAACTTTACCACTTTTTGGTTAAACTTCCGTGCCCTACTAATGACACCACCGTGGTGCTAAACTCACTTTACTCGCCACAAAATCAGTCAGCATAGCGCTAACTTACGCTTACTTTCACTTCCGTAAATGAACGGAGCAAACACGGTATTTCCGTAATGCTGATGTTTCTTGTGCACATAATACCTGGCGCTACTTGTAGCTTCTCGACGCCCACTAAACTCAGCTTTCGCAGACTGACTTTCATTCCTTTTTATAGTCTTCCAGAATTGTTTCTAGAAATATCTAGAAATCCAGGTCTCTAGGATTTCCTAAATGGAACTTCTAGGTCCTTTAGGGCAGAACTAAAAGACCACAATTTCTCCGGCTCGTGGCTCAGAGGAAAGGCTTTACTAAATTGAATTAATTTACTCTTCAGTAGTATAAAGTTCATAAGTGAGTTAACTTCTAAATTTTTTATCAGTAATTCATGTTCTGGCTATATTTATATCAGTATTGGGCTATAATTTTGAATTTGATTTGAAACAGTATTATTGTCAAAGCGGCAGTAAATGCATAGATAACATACACATAAAATATGTTTAAGGTAATTACATGAATAATAAAACGCTTATCTTGAATTATCTGGTAATAGCCTGTGAATTCTTCATTATGGATGCATTTTGGGTTGTGCTGTATAAGTAGTAAAGAATAATAGATACAACAATTCCAACTACAGTAACGATTTATGTATCTTTGAAATTCTGAATTAATGTCATAAACGTTTTGGCACTAAATTATAAATATTCGTTCTTATTACTTTGGATTTTCTTTACTTATATAAAAAATGTTTAAGTGCTAGATCGACATTCTCTGGTTCTCGTCATGTCATACAGTCACTATGAAATTTGAAAGTCAGCATACAATGACCCGATTTTTAAAAGTGTCTCTGTTCAGCCTCTTGTACCTTCAACGAAATGTCTGCAAAAATTCCTCTTCAAGTTTGTAGAAAATTTATAAATATCGTATGTTCGGCACTCAAATGAATTTCTCTACTCATTCTTGTATAAACTACTCACACAAATGCTTATTTTTCTATCTATTTTTAGTTAATGGAGATAGATATTTGTAAAAACAGGTTTATTACATATTTTGTTTTAGGTACAATGGGAATATGGGGTTATAGTAGGTTTAAGCGTCAGTTAAATATTTTAAGACGTGATCGTTATGTGATGACGCTGAAACTGTTTTATTTGTATAGCTAGAAGGAAGAAAACGAATAACAGTTATAGTTAGACAGATATATAAGCTTTTTATATTGAAATCGCCAACAAGGAAGATGTCATAAATGTGCATGGGGTTTAAAATATCCAGGTGTGTGTTAAGAATTTGCTTATCCCTTTCTGTTTCTCAGAAATGCAAATGACATTCAGAATGAAGAGGATTTCCCAAAGTATTCAAGACATAGGTTTAGTTTGCAATGAAAATTATATTAAGCATATGGTATTCTAATTAAAATCGTTACAGCTTTATAAAATTGGACAAACGTTACATATAAAAGAATATTTTGAAGTGAGGGATATTTTTCTAAATCATGGTGTCCTGTCCTGGAAGATGTTGACTTTAAATGCCAAGTCTGGTCTTATAGTTTTGTTTTAGACTGTTGTCACGCATAGCCCCACACACATACTAAAGGGAATTTGCCCGCCCCGGTAGCGTGCCTGTCTCACGTATCAGAGCTCCCGAGTTCGAATCTCGGTCAGGGTGAGTTACCTGGATAAGATTTTTCCGGGGTTTTCCCTTATCCTTAAAGACGAAAGTCGGGTAGCTCTAAGCTCCATGAACCCTGGGCTCATTTGAGCATCATTTCACCCATTTCATGCATCGTCCGATATGACTTAAAGTTGGAGGACGTAAAATTACAACAAAAATAATGAAGGAAATTTTTATTCAGGGGTCCTCAAAAGTTTTATTTACAGTGAAATCTCAGTACAGAATTTTTGGCACACAGTATCTTCCCTAACCGCTATGTATGTGATAGAAAAGCTAAAAATAAAGGTTATTGCGTAAAAAAAAAGTCGCGAAGCTAAAGTCGGAACACGGCGCATCAAAAAATTAAGTTTTCGCTAGCTTAATAATTATTATAGCATGTGGCGACTAATTTGCAATAAGATAATATTTAAATGAAAGAGTTAATGTCAATTGGCTGGACTATCTTCGTTTTCATCGTCCTGCTGTAATTAAACACTCGTTTACACTTCCGCGGCGCGACGTTACATAGCAAAATCAACATCCGTGTCGCGGTCATTGTCCTTTTTTGTGCCCCTCTCTCCGTTGATTACACGATGTTTTAATTATTAGAACAAGGATGGAAGTTCTGCCACATAGTGTAATCAGTACGATGTTGACATGTCCAGTGATTGAGGAAGAATATAGGGTAGGTTGGGGAATGTTGGCTATCCTGCATGTTGTGTTGCGATTTTGGCGGGTCTCCACTTTAACTTCCCTAATCTGAACTATTCAAATTGTTGAGAATTGTATTTATTTAGGTAAAAAACTTAACAGTACAAGGAGGTAAAAAACATAAAAAATGATATTGACAAAAGAAAAATCAGCACTGAATGTAATTAGCACTGAATCAAATGAAAATCTTAAAAGTGTAAGAAAAGTTCTAATCTCTTTGCCGCGGTTCTGTAAGTTGGTAGCAGATGCTTTAAGACACCCATTAGGTGCCAGTTACTGCAGAAACTTGAAATGCTGCCACAATACAAGTTTAAAATGTTTGCACCGACGAATATAGTATTCTGTTACAGGGTACGATGCCACTGAAATCCATGGGAAATGAACATCCAGTTTGGTGATGTATGTTTGTTGTCCACCCCCAGGAAAGTACCCTTGTATCACTTTGTGAACGAAATCATCCCCATAGGGACCAATAAATATAAACAGAATATAGTGCCTTCGCAATGGTGTAAAAGTTGTAGACAAGTAGAAACACAACGCCATAGAATTACCTGTACGCTACATCTGGAAATGGACAAAGAAAAAAACGGGACACCTGATCAAGCTCATGTTCTTGGAACTTCCAGAACGGAAAAACACAGCAGAGCCAGATATGTTTGACTTTTGGTTATTGCCAATTACTGTCTAGCTTCGAGCGACCGACTATAATACACGTCCAGTATTGGCTAAAGGCTTGCCTCACATATGGAAGCTCTTCAGTGAGAATTTGTACTTTAATTTGAGGGGTTTAAAACATATAAAAACATAAAATAAAAAGCACGGGAATATAGTACAGTACAGTCTGGCCATCAGTACAGCGTAAGTAACACGACGTGCATTGTATTACCTGTCTGACGAATGAGTACAGTTGTTATGGAGGTCGCTCGGTTTAGAGAGATCAGAGAAGACGGGAATATAGTACAGTACAGCCTGACCATCAGTACAGCGTAAGTAACACGACGTGTATTGTATGGCCTGTCTGACGAATGAGTACAGTTGTTATGGAGGTCGCTCGGTTTAGAGAGATCAGAGAAGACGGGAATATAGTACAGTACAGTCTCACCATCAGTACAGCGTAAGTAATACGGCAGCAGTTTGAAGCCCATGTGACAATGGTTGAAATAGCCTAAATCGGAACATTAGTTGTGGCTGCGCACATCACATTATTATGATGTGCTTAAGTCTACAAAGTGAATGTCACGGCAACGCCCTCCAGAACTGAAAGAGCGACGCGTTGACGCTTATGAAGTACTTGAAGCAGAAGGTTGTGGTTTCCTTGCAAGAATCGCTACAGGACTACCACTACTCCGACACACAGACCAAGCAAGGAATGACGTCATTCCTCATTAACAACATCCAAGAAGCTTCCAAGATATCTATCTGAGAGAAATGGCTCTTTAAGGATGAACGAGGCATTATTTGGAATACCATCATCAGTGCTTCTTATATAAAAAGATCACCTTCGCCCTGCAATCCGATCAAATAGAGGTTTCACATTGCTTGGCCTCATACTGCCCGAGTAACAGTGTCAGTCATCAATGAACCTTCACTTTACTCTTCCACAGAGTTCCCCTCGTGCGATTATCACAAGCTTGGACCACTCAGAGGCGACGGGGAAAATACTTCTTTGGAAGAGATGGTGGAAAGGAGATGTATATCGAATGATGTAATTAGGATCAAAGAGAACGCTTAAACTGGGCATTCCTAAACTATAAGTTTATGGGGAAGGGACACAGCGAAATTCGTTCTATATGCAGTCATATTTTTATTAGAGTGACTGGTTATTCATCTCTGGTGGAAAGAAAGATATAAAATAATATACGAAAATAAATGCTTGAAAATGGCAGAATACAGTAGTAATAAAAATAACTTATGTGTTAAACTCTTATGACCGTCTCTCCCACTCTTGTACAAACTATTCGTACAAATGCCTATTTTTCTACTGCATGTTAATCGAGATAAATATTTGTCGATATATTTTCATATTTCCTCATAGCTACAAATGGAACATGGGTATACAGTCGGCTTATTTGCTATCCCAATTCTTTAAGAGCTTCTTGCTCTATGATGGCGTTGAAAGTCCATTTTATTTGCCAAGAGAGAAAAAGAGTAAATAACCACTTGCCATTCGAGAAAATCTAAGTATTTGAAAATTGGAATATTCTTTACTTCTTGGGACCAATGCCACGGGGTTTGGTTCCGCATGGTGATCGGATAATAAAGATTGAGAAAGACTGACGTTAACGATTTCAGCTCAGGTGCATAATAATCTTGAGTTAATAAGTAATTGGTGATCTTCCTCCGTAAGGGAGGGGAACCTCTCCTTCAGCTGCCGTGGTGCGGGCGCTACGGACCCTTAGCAGTCATGGTGGTTGAACTTTCCGAGCCCCTGCCGACAGGGAGTTGTTCGAATGGGTAGGTTTCGGTGGGGCAGTGGTTCCCCAAATCCATGGGTATTGGGAACGTCTTTCTGTTCGTTAGCAGAAGGGGCTGTGAGACGCCTCGGGGTCTCCGGTACCATCCTGGAGAGCTAATAGCATGTTGTGCTAGATCACCGGTGACCCGACCGAGGTTATCGGTTGACTCATGTAAGTGGCGTATCCACTTCCACCCTATAATGGGGGAGGGGGCTTTTCTAACCTAGGTACCATCCAACTGGAAAACACCGCGGAGTCGCGTGTGGCTCCCCAGTTTTAGGGGGGGGGGTGGTCCTCGGTCTCCCGGTAGACCCTGACCATAAGTTGGCGATCATTGGGTTTCAGCTACGCTTTCACATCCTTTGCTGGGCTGCAACGGTTTGCGGCTTAAAGCTCTCAGTATATTTCGCTATACTACTTGTTAGTTACATGTGTACCTTGAATACCCACCATCTGAATGTGCTGGATGCTGGAAATGACCCAAGCTGGTTAACAATATCCAAAAGTTCAAACCAATAATAAGGAATACCTCGAAAATGTTTAATCCCACACACTGTATGTGCATATACATTATATTAATATGTTTACATATTCCATTGCTCGCGGATTTGTATCTACTATGATATATGAATTAATATACCGCTTTGGTGAAGTATGATTTTATAGGAGTTCCCAGTGACTCCATGTATGGCATCAGGGTGGTCTCTGAGTGAATTATACAATTTTCTACGTTCCCGGAAACGGGATCACCGAAGCGGAAAAGAAATACAACGCCTCACTTCACACCAGAATACAGTCACAGTAATCGAGTTGAGGCCCTGCTAACCAGCTTATTCCTTGGGCAGTTACGATAGCAAACTTTGCCTCTGTACATACATTAACCCTTCATCGGGGTAAATGAGGATGTGTAATCGATAAATTAAACGTTTCACGTGTAAATAAATATCTCTCGTTACTCATCGGATTTCAATTTAAAAAGAGCGTTATTGCAGGCGTCCTGCTAGTTCCTTGCCTCTGTAAGAGACTCTGGTTCTGCAGTTTAGAACTTATTTAGTTCAAAATCTCTGCACATAACTCCTGTGATGAGATAAAAACGTAACTGATAAACTTGGAAGTCTATCTGCATGATTATCTTTCAGGAAGAGCAGCAAGCAGTTTTACCATCTAATTTTTGTGTCAAAATTTTCAGAATTCTTGAACATTACTTTTTATTTCTAAAAATATTTTCGCCACATGTCCACCGAGCCCTTTAGCAGCTGTAACAAAATGTTGCGTGCAGGGTTATTTATATATCAAGATGAGCGGATTTCTAGTATTAGGTATATAAAGAAGTAGCAAAATATAGTCATGTTGAGTTATACCCATGGTCTTCATTTCTAATATAACTTTAAAGCTGCGAATAAGGAAATAAACTCGTATTTTTTACCATTGATAAGTAATGCCGTAAAATAGCAACAATCAGTAGTGCCCAAAATGTGAATACTATATAATACATTTATTTGAAGGATTTCGAAAATGAACTTTAATCATCGTAAGAAAAACCATTATTTCATATAATTACATTTCATATAATGAGGAAAACTGTTTATTTTACGCGTCGACTGGGGTACCAAGACATTTTGCAAGCTGATTTATTTTTGTATTTAAATGAAGCAAAGTTAGTCAGAAAAATTTATAAGGGTTTTGATATTCTAATATTGGGTACAGATGTAGCTCCTGTAATTCTTTTTTTTTTTATTTGTTCCATTTATACCCCGCCTTTAACTACAATGGTCATATCGGCGGCTGTTCTCCTTTGGAACACGTTGAAGGTGTTAACTCGTAAACGTTGGGTTTTAATCATTAGATCATGCACACATTCACACTCTCATTCATACTTCCAGACTCTGGGGAAGATGAGGAATTATCTTGGTTGGAGAAAGGTCTCCACCCCCACCGCTGGGAATCGAACCCGGGACCCCTAGCACGGCAGGCAGGTGCTCTACCAACTGAGCTATGGGGCCAGCCCCTGTAATTCTTGTTTTCTATGAATCACCTAACTTTTGAAAGTGTACACAAAACTGCACCCCGTCCACGTTTATTGGATTTCAAACTCCAAAAATAAACAATATATAATTTGAATATAGAACTTCGGTTTAATCCTGATACAAATTAAGAACGAGCAATACATATGTTATGTATCATCCCAGGATTTGTGTGAATAATAATTTTATAACTAAACGAATCGATGCAGTTTATAAAAGAATGCAATCGTCTCATAATTCACCGACCCCAAACTAAACAACCTCCTGTAAAATGTCTGGTTTTGTTCTAAATACTTGCCTTAAAAGGTGGTATTGTACAGGTCCTTCATTTAAAACCTAACGAGCGCAGGGAATTTTATTTGTGCGCGATTGGGTGTGCCACTGCCAGTTTTGCTCCCACATAAACTCCGCGAGTAAAGCAAGTATAACACTCTTACCTTATAGAAGATGTTGGAAATGCTGTCTACCCTCCGTTAAACAAACACTATGTTGGGAGAACGTATTCTGATTTAAAGGATTAAGTTGGGCCACTGTAATATTTTGGATTTCGTCTCTTAATATTTTGTTTTAGTTGTTCCAAAACCACTTAGTTTTTCCGGTTTTAGTTTAAATAATTCAGTTATTCTGTGTGAAGTAGACTATGAAATTTCCACGTTTGTCTTAATTTTTGGGATCCATTTGGTTGGTGAACGTTCAAGGGATGGGGCTCTGTCGTCTATCTTTTCTTCTGTTAACACTGTACATTTATACTTTGGTAGTTTGTTTGCCCCAGAACCAGTGGTCTCGAATTTCTTCACAATCTCGTGAATTGTAAATCTGGAAGGAGGCAATTCACTAGGGAAAGTTTCAATATACTCTGTGCGGCACGGCTTGATGATTTGTCTCGTAAACTTTGTCTTTCAGGTTACCCCACAACTAAACATCACAAACTGTTAGATAGGGGGTGCGAATTATTCTATCTTCAAACACTTCCGTAATTTTATTCATGGACTCCTCTCCTGTATGGGCAGTAGCAGAATCTTGTTGAAACTACCCTTATGATTTTTGTTCCTCTCCCAATTCATCATAAAATGGGGTGAAAATATTATTTCGGTACCTCTACATCTACAGTCTACTCGTAGAGTACTGGACGATTATACGTCTAGCACTAACAGCACACCAAACTCCAACTTTCCGATCATAATGGGGGATTTCTTGGACGCGATGTCGAGGCCCAGTACCGACTGTTATGAGTGTTGACACAACCACTGAAAGGTCCCGAGTTCGAATGTCGGTCAGGGTGAGTTATCTGGATAAGGTATTTTCCGGGTTTTTCCCCTTATCCTTCAAGACGAATGTCAGGTAATCATGGACTCTGGACTCATTTGAGCATCATTTCACCCAATTCATTCAACGTCCGATATGACTTAACGTTGGAGGACGTAAATTAAAAAAAGCAACCACTGAGATAGAACCACGCCTCATCAAAAAGAACAGAAGCTGTGGATCAGTTAAACTATCATTTACTGACGAAATAAACCATTGACAATAATACGTTCGTGATACTGGCTCACCTTGTTTTAAAACATGGACATTAGTACACTTATACAGTTTTAGTTTTCATAATTTAGTTGCTCTGTGTGCAGTAGACTATGAAATTACCTCCTGTTGTCCTAATTTTGGGATGGATTTGGTTGGTGAACGTTCACAGGATGGGCCTATGTCGTCTAACTTCTCCTCTGTTAACACTGTACGTTTACACTTTCGTATTTTGTTTGCCACAAAACCAGTGGTTTCGAATTTCTTCACAATCTCTTGAATTGTAACTCTCGAAGGAGGCACTTCACTAGGGAAAGTTCCAATATATTCTGTGCGACACGGCTTGACGATTCCTATATGTAATAACTTGTACACACGACAATGCGCTGCTCTAGAGACAAGAGCCTGTTCATCATAGTGGCCGGTACAATATCGTGGAGTTGGGTGCAATCTCCAGTGCCCGCGCACAACGGTAGCCGGCAGTAGGGTAATCCAGCTAGGTCGCGGAAAAGGCAGAACGTCGTGTGCTCCGTTAAGTTTTAAATGAAGAAGCCTGTACTAGTGTCTCCTTCTGATGAACCACAGCCCCAGATGGCAGCATTATTGTTGCCTGTGAGTGGCAACCGACGCTTTACGACAATATATAACAATCGAGCGTAACTCGATGAGGTACGGTGGGTAGTTTTCGTGAAATGCAGATGCACGATTCCGTTTCTATCTAAAACCAAGATTTTATTCCACACATATTAAAGGAAATACAATCTTTGAGATGCTACTGGAAAAACCACAAAAAGATCACACACTTTAGTCACACCAGTCAATAATAATTAAAAGGCTAAGACGTTCACATAATTATAAATTGCAGCAACAACAATAATAAATAGTAATGCTAATATTTCTTGACACAGGGGCACACACAAACATACCCTGACTTCTTCCAAAAACCTGAGCTATTCCAAAGTAATTATTATTAGTGGTTTAGACAGATTCCGTTCTAAAATTTTGACTTTCTCTGGCAGCTCGTTATGGTTTAAAATGATCGTGTTCCACTCTGTAATTCATAATTGAGATTTCCTATAAAAAGCGTTTTTTGTTGTTTTTTTGGGAAAATGTAATGTCTTGTATCCATATGCCATTCTCTGCAAGCTACCTTTAAGAATGTCTCCCAATATACCTATATACTTATAGACATCTTGTTAATGAAGATAAATACAACATAAAAGAGTATAATTATTTGAGCATTTAAACCAATAATAAACAATATCTCGTACATGGTTTAAGTTACACGGCCCTTTAGAGGCAATCTATATGCTTTAAAGATATCTATATCATCATAATCGTGTTTTGGAATCATTGAATATCAATTATACAGAAGTTTCATTTATAGCGGTTAACATAAGGTTTAAAATTCTATCACACATTTTGAAAGGCATACAATTATCTCAATGAGAGCTTCCATTTTGTACTCAAGAAATCCACCTAAGGATAACGCGGAAAGGAATGTAGCTCATTTGTTAAATTTATAAATAAATGTAAAAGTAAGCTAATCGGAGAATGAAAGTTTATGGAATTTCTCTGTCTTACAAATATCTCTTTCTTAAAATCTTAGCTTGGCATCGCTGTAAATATAGAGAAGTAAGTTTCTTTTCGCTTAAGTTTTCAATATTATTATGATTATAATTGTTATTGTTGTTGTGATAAAGCGACCATTATAACTTTAATCAAACCCTTTTATTTGTCTGTATAGTCAGTAACTTAAGCTAACTTACAAACATGTCTACTTTTGACAAATACACAGTCAATACGTTAGTCTTATGTTCCTTTGTGTCCGTGACTCACCCATCAGGTTGGGCTACTGCAACTTCTAGACTTGCTTTTGCGTAAATGAAACAGTTCGTTCATCAAAAGACACAAGCCTCAATAGAAGCTCATCTCACAGATATGTTGCCTTAGGTTGGTTATTATGTAATGGTATGCACAAAAATATTAAAATTGCATTGTAGGCATAGTAGCATAAATGAATGCCATAGTTTCATGCATAATAGGATTTTGAAACAAAAACCAAAGACTTCACCGCCGGTTCATCTGTAGGAACAATAAAAACAGCTGAGTATTACATCCTGCAGCTTACAGCCAAAAACAGATAGTGAAACAACTGCAATCTTTCACTTAGGAAACTCTGAATTTTGTCGAAACCGGAACACTGTAAGTCAACAAATTTGAAAAACATTTCATTAAGGCCCCATTTTATGATGTAGCACAATCTGCCGAGCACTTTCACAACTACAATTAGTAGGTTACACATGCAGATGTTGCTGGTGCCTTACAGGCTATAACACAGATGTCGCTGGTGTTGAAACAAAGAAGAGTCGTCGTGCGCATATCATGCTAGCGCGTGTTACAAAAGGTCGCGGACTCAAGCCTGGCGGGAATGAAATGTGTAGTGTTTAACGCCCGGTTTTGCTACAAGCGGCACCGTAGGCGAACACACTGATGATCGATAAGATGGAGATGGAGCACACTGAAATGAGATGGCGGGGGAAACCAGAGATCCTGGCGAAAACCCGCCCCAGCGCCGTGTTGTCCACCACAAATCTCATTATTATTATTATTATTATTATTATTATTATTATTATTATTATTATTATTATTATTATTATTATTATTATTATTATTATTATTATTATTATTATTATTATTATTATTATTATTATTATTATTATTATTATTATTATTATTATTATTATTATTATTATTATTATTATTATTATTATTATTATTATTATTATTATTATTATTATTATTATTATTATTATCATTATTATTATTATTATCATTATTATCATTATTATCATTATTATCATTATTATCATTATTATCATTATTATCATTATTATCATTATTATCATTATTATCATTATTATCATTATTATCATTATTATCACTATTATCACTATTATCACTATTATCACTATTATCACTATTATCACTATTATCACTATTATCACTATTATCACTATTATCACTATTATCACTATTATCACTATTATCACTATTATCACTATTATCACTATTATCACTATTATCACTATTATCACTATTATCACTATTATCACTATTATCACTATTATCACTATTATCACTATTATCACTATTATCACTATTATCACTATTATCACTATTATCACTATTATCACTATTATCACTATTATCACTATTATCACTATTATCACTATTATCACTATTATCACTATTATCACTATTATCACTATTATCACTATTATCACTATTATCACTATTATCACTATTATCACTATTATCACTATTATCACTATTATCACTATTATCACTATTATCACTATTATCACTATTATCACTATTATCACTATTATCACTATTATCACTATTATCACTATTATCACTATTATCACTATTATCACTATTATCACTATTATCATTATTATCACTATTATCACTATTATCACTATTATCACTATTATCATTATTATCATTATTATTATCATTATTATTATCATTATTATTATCATTATTATTATCATTATTATTATTATTATTATTATTATTATTATTATTATTATTATCATTATTATTATTATTATTATTATTATTATTATTATTATTTATTTATTTAAACAAATGCTCTAGACATGTTGGAAAAATTCCATTTGTCTTCTGGCTTCCCAATATAATGTTCCGTCTGATTTTGTCCAATGTGTCTGAAGTGCAGGGCATTTTCTAAGATGTTCCCAGTTCATAATGGAGTTCCCAGTGCACAGCATACAATTTGGAGTCGGCATGAGTCCCATGCGATGGAGATGTTCTGCTAGACAATTATGTTGTGTAATATTTCGAAATGCAGCAACTGTTTCATATCGAGGTAGATCTGGTATTAGTGTTCTGTCGGTGACTAATTTCTTCCAGTTTTTATCTTTTGTTATGTCGGTAATATATTTTAACCTTTCTGCCTTGAATGATGTCTTAATGTGAAGTTTCGCTGAATGGAATGATACTGGTGTTGTCCAACAATTAAGAATTTCAGTTCCCTTTTTTGCAAGATAATCAGCTTGTTCATTTCCCATTATTCCAACATGCGATGGGATCCATTGTATAATAATTATTTTCCCAATTTCGGCAAATTTTCGTAACAGATCTTTAATTTGTACAATATTGGAGTCCAAGGAGTCTTTAACATTTGAAATTGCTTGTATAGCAGCAGTAGAGTCACAAAATAGAACAGCTTTTTTAAAAGAATGATGCCTAATGTATAGTTGAGAGAGTGCAAGGTTAATTGCTTTCAATTCCCCATCAAAATTTGTCTTTAATCTGCCAGCAGAGGCATAGAGGGAGAACAGTTTACAGTAGACTCCAGCTCCAGCACAATCACTATTAGTTTGTAAAGAACCATCAGTGAAGATATGAAGCCATTCGTTTTCTGGGTAATCAGTATTTATTGTTTCTAAAGCAAGAGATTTTAAAATGGACATAGGAGTTTCGGATTTTTTCACTTGTTCCCTGAGACTTAATTTGCATTCGACTTCAATATATTCAATTGGGTTTGTTGGGTATAATAATTCTTCTACTTCAGCATCTTCAGTTTCCAGCTTTCGTATAGTATCAATATGTTGGATAAATCCTTTGGTAGTTTTGAGTTTTCTTGGTTTTCGGTCATAATTTTTCCAATAATTATCTGAATATAATCTTATCAATTTTTCATACTGTATAAGAGCTAATTTATTTATTTCATGGACAATGGGATGATTTGTGGTTACGATCTCCATTGCGATGATAGGTGTGGTTTTAACTGCTCCGGTTATTATCCTCAGCGCTTGATTTTGTACCAGTTCTAATTCTTTTATATTTGCGGATATCAAATTTTCACAGCCATAGAGAAGAATGGGTTTAATATAAATGTTATATGTTCTATTCAAAGTTGATAGTGAGCATCCCCATTTTTTTCCTGTAAGACGTTTTAGGACGTTTAATCTGGTTCTAGCCTTTTCTGCAGTCTTCTTAACATGAGTTTTCCATGAAAGTTTTTGGTCCAAGTGCATTCCTAATTATTTAGGAGTTGTATTCTCAATAATATCTTCAGATTTGTATTGTAAGTGTATATTTGGGGTTTTGTGTGCCAGTGTGAAGACATGGTAATATGTTTTTTCAGTATTTATAATTAACCTATTACGTTCTACCCAACCTTCCAGAGATTTGAGTGCTGTGTTCATGGTTTCAGATAATTTGTCATTATGATTTCTGGGTAATGACAGCCACATTACTAAATCGTCGGCATATAGAGCAGATTTAATTCTTGATTCCTCATAAAGAGTAGTAGGTAGGTCGTTTATCATTACATTAAAAAGCAATGGGCTCAAGACAGCTCCTTGTGGTAATCCAACCTTTTGTTGTTTATATTTTGAAGTTTATTATTATTATTATTATTATTATTATTATTATTATTATTATTATTATTATTATTATTATTATTATTATTATTATTATTATTATTATTATTATTATTATTATTATTATTATTATTATTATTATTATTATTATTATTATTATTATTATTATTATTATTATTATTATTATTATTATTATTATTATTATTATTATTATTATTATTATTATTATTATTATTATTATTATTATTATTATTATTATTATTATTATTATTATTATTATTATTATTATTATTATTATTATTATTATTATTATTATTATTATTATTATTATTATTATTATTATTATTATTATTATTATTATTATTATTATTATTATTATTATTATTATTATTATTTATTATTTATTATTTATTATTTATTATTATCATTATTATTATTATTATCATTATTATCATTATTATCACTATTATCATCATTATTATTATCATCATTATTATTATTATCATTATTATTATCATTATTATTATTATCATTATTATTATTATCATTATTATTATTATCATTATTATTATTATTATCATTATCATTATTATCATTATCATTATTATCATTATCATTATTATCATTATCATTATTATCATTATCATTATTATCATTATTATTATTATTATTATTATTATTATTATTATTATTATTATTATTATTATTATTATTATTATTATTATTATTATTATTATTATTATTATTATTATTATTATTATTATTATTATTATTATTATTATTATTATTATTATTATTATTATTATTATTATTATTATTATTATTATTATTATTATTATTATTATTATTATTATTATTATTATTATTATTATTATTATTATTATTATTATTATTATTATTATTATTATTATTATTATTATTATTATTATTATTATTATTATTATTATTATTATTATTATTATTATTATTATTATTATTATTATTATTATTATTATTATTATTATTATTATTATTATTATTATTATTATTATCATTATCATTATTATCATTATTATTATCATTATTATCATTATCATTATTATTATCATTATCATTATTGTTATTATCATTATTGTTATTGTTATTATCATTATTGTTATTGTTATCCTTATCGTCGTTATCGTTATCGTCGTTATCGTTATCGTCGTTATTGTTATCGTCGTTATCGTTATCGTCGTTATCGTTATTATTATTATTATTATTATTATTATTATTATTATTATTATTATTATTATTATTATTATTATTATTATTATTATTATTATTATTATTATTATTATTATTATTATTATTATTATTATTATTATTATTATTATTATTATTATTATTATTATTATTATTATTATTATTATTATTATTATTATTATTATTATTATTATTATTATTATTATTATTATTATTATTATTATTATTATTATTATTATTATTATTATTATTATTATTATTATTATTATTATTATTATTATTATTATTATTATTATTATTATTATTATTATTATTATTATTATTATCATCGTTATTATTGTTATCGTTATTATTATTGTTATTATTATTGTTATTATTATTAATTACTTGTACATATTGTGTATACAAACATTTTTCTTTCTTTTTTCATATATAAAGTCGTTCGCTTTTATCTGTTAACCATGCAAGTAAAATGGAAAGTCAAAGCCGTTATATAGCGGCAGGCTCTTGCAACATCTTACAATCGTTCAAGCCTATAGAGTTTTCCTTATTCCGTTGTATTTATAGGGATTACTTTTATACAAACGTTTATATCTATTTACATGACGTAAACAAAAGAATAAGTTAAAAAATGGTTTGGTACTCCTTGAATTCAGTACCAAACTAATAGATGAATGTATAATAAAGTAATAGAAAAATGCGCTTAAGTTTCTTATGCCGATTTCTGTCGCCCTCCATGTATCTCTCTCTCTCTCTCTCTCTCTCTCTCTCTCTCTCTCTCTCTCTCTCTCTCTCTCTCTCTCTCTCTGTGTGTGTGTGTGTGTGTGTGTGTGTGTGTGTGTGTGTGTGTGCCTTTGTCTGTGAACAGTTTAACTACTGAATTAATTGTCCGTTAAATTCCAAAGTTGCTATTGAAGTTCCGTCGAACTCCGGAACCATAGGCAGCACGTTACACGCAACACGATGCGTTTTTTGTTTAGCACCAGTGACACCTGCACTTGTAACGTGCTAATTGTAGTTGTTATAGTGCCGGGGAGATTGTGCTACTTCGTAAAAGGAGACACCTTAATCGATGTTTTTTTCGGATTTGTAGACTTACGCTACTCTAGTTTCCACAAAATTATTGCTTCCTTAGATTTAATATTACAGTTGCTTCCCTATCCCTACGATGTACTATTCAACTGTATCTTATTATTGTTACTAGTGTACTGGCAGATAATTTTATATATATATAGATATATATGTTATTTACATATAACAGAGGCTACCTACACTTTATGAACCATTATTTGACAAATTCGTATGTGGTTAAACAGTTTCATGCGATGCTTTAGGATAGTCAGTAATTAATGTGCTTCAAGTTTGAAAGGTCACGAGTATTTTAATTGCGCAAATATTCGCCAGTCTCTCCAACGGCCGGCCACCTGGGCCGAGACTCCGGCGGACGACGAACATGCAGTGGAAAAAATTTTAAGCTGTTTTTAAATGTTAATTTTATAACTTTGTCCAAAAATATTATCCCTTGTAAGCGTCTTATCCTCTCATGGTTTTAAGTTTTATTTAGATATTGACTTACCTGTGTATGCTTTTATCTGTGATTTTATTTAGGATGGATCCACTTTAGTTTCTTTAACCTGTGACCAGGATTTGGTACTCAAGGGCGCTGATGACCGTGCTGTTGAGTACCCTTAAACGCCATCATCAATTGGCTTTCAGTAGTGGTGTACTATGTAAAACATAAATCGGTTGTGTATAAGCTGGACAAAGACGATGCTTCATCGATAGGTACTGTTCAAAATCTGTTAACTGACAGTTGTTTAAAAAGTGACGTGGCGCATATTGCTACAAGTTTGTGTTTCTTGCACGATTCCATTAAAAACTAGAAGCAATAAATAATTTCTTGATAGCATGTGATAAAGAAATTGTTAAAGTAGAAAGCAAAATCAACTCACCCGAAGGCCTACAAATGCAAATTTTAAAAACCAAGTTTAAATCTGTGTTTCAAAAATATACAGGGTTTCAAATTATGAGACAATTCGTCCAATTTCTAGAAGGCCATCAAGGAGAGATTTAGAGTGTAAGTACTAGTGACGTGCCTCTTCTGAAATATTCAAAAACGCCATCATGTGACGTAGAACGATCATTGTCCAAATGCCGGGCGGTGCTAACGTGACAATCCACAGAGATTTCTAATGGACAATTTAGAGAAGCCAAGTGCTGTCCACTCCAAACAATACCTAAAAATTGGCAAGTGATTCAACTTCCATCACTGGTGAGATACCAAAACAGTTCCCTTTTATTATGAGATTTTCTAGTAGAAAAGAAAAACGAAACGAAAGTATTTATGTGTTTTAGTAAATATTTTGAACTTTTTAACAAATATTTTCCTGATTTTAATTTACAAAAATAAATAAATTTAACTTTTTATCACGTAAAAATCCGTTAACTACTTATTAAAATTAATATGACCTAGTTAAGCTTTGTGCTGCAGCTTTTACTCTTACTTGTTTGTTTTATATTTATATCTACACTCAGGTAAACCTTTATTCTCTCCACACTCCAAGATAACGAAAAAAAAAAAAATAACAAAACACTATCAATACCCAAATCCCTCTAGGAGAACAAAAGGCTGTAGTAACGAAAGACTAGGATAGGAGATGGCGTGGGCGTCTTCAATCTCCCACATCCATTTCTTTGATGGCACATGCCTACAGAGACCTTAGTGTTAGGCAACATCAGCTCTGGTTTTACGTGTGACGGTGCGATGAAAGCTTTGATACTATACCGCATAAGCCTTAATGTTAGGCACCTGTACCTTTGCTTCTCTGACGGGCAGATAGCAGATTCAGCACAGGTCCACAGATACCTTAGCGCTAGGCAACTGAATCAGCGCTTTTGTTACAGGCAGATGACAGCGTTCTTGCTCTTACCATCGATGTTCATTTTAGCGAGGTTTTAGACTTAAGAATGGACTTCCAACACAAAACATTTTCTGTAAAAGTTACTTCTAATTAATGTACAAGTAATTACGTTGTATTTGGAACCATATTTAGATAGAGGAAACTACAACAGAAAATATAAGCCGTTAAATAGGTAACGTTTATAAATATTTGAATTTTGTCAATTCTACGTTTCTAATAAGCTCAGGTGTGTTACGTTAACATGCGTTTCTGTACTCATCCATGTTCAAATTAGTTTTCAAATGCCCATTCTGCTATTCGCTTAATACTAAACGAAATAGATATTTTAGACATGCTTTTATGACATTTTCTTATAGATGAAAAGGTAATTTTAGGTATACAGTAGGTTTAAGCAATACACAAAACCTTGAATTGGTCGTTTTGTGATAGATTTGAAAGCCCAGGACGAAAAGGAAAGAAGAAAAGCCTCAAGACCAACCATTTTAGAAAAGTAGTAAGTTTTGGGAAGTCCTTACCTATAACAATGAATATCTTGGAAAATGTTAACATCATAAAAATATTTAACACATACTTCATACTTTAACACGATATAGGTGCATTTCTTCTTAGTAAGATTTTGTCTCCCTGTCTCGGGCTCTACCAATTATGCAAACTTCATTCACAATGACGAGGACTTCAGTGTTCCGTGAAAATTCAAGATGTACCTTTCAATTGTCATTAAAATATCTTAAGCTCAGTAGTATTTTAATCCAAAACATTAGAGATTTATCCCTTTTTCAAAATGAAGGGTAGTTCGGGAAGGGAAATTTCTTTGAACCAACATAGATTCCAATTTTGTTATTTAATCGACTTTTGCTTTTGAATTCTTTGGAGGGGAGTATTCAGCCAGTCCTAAAATCTGTTTTTCTGGTACTTTGGTATTTTGGTACTGATTTTCTGGGTACCAAAACATACTTGTACAGTACTTCCTTTACTTACTGTGTGTAGAAGAGAAAGTAAGAGCTTCAATCCCAATGCCCTTCGCTGTATTTGTAAGTAACAATGTAGATTTGGATCACTTTGTCACTTTGTCATTTTGTTCCTCTGTCTCAGTTCTTTAATAAAAGAGTCGCAGTTTATATGTTGCGGACCTCGGTTTTAAAAGACTGATGTTTGTTACCATTTACCTCAAGAGGTCTAATAATTTCTTCTATCAATAAACTATTACACCAAGCGATAGAAACAAATATTTCATCGAATAATTTGATATAAAGATTTTAATAAAAATACATTCTTTCAGGGAGATCCTCTGAATCACCCCTCTCCCAATAAAGAATTCTATAATCTGTCTCAAAGTAGAATCTTCTAGTTGTAAACATATGGGTGGTGCAAATGGGAGGGACGGATACCGCACACTAGTCCTTAAATTGGAGAATTTCCTGAAATTTCTTATTTTATAAAAATAGCTATAACGATTTTGATTAAAATATCATATCTTTAAGTCATTTTCATTAGGTACATGTTGGATTTTCTGGGAATGTCCTCAGAAGTCCTATTTCTTCTAGATGTTTGGATAATTTGGAAACAGTAAGAGATGGACCAAGTGCTACTACAGAGAAAACACAGAGCTCCTTAAAACACACAGAAATATTTGTTTTTATTTGTTTGAATTTTCCAGTACTTTAACTTTTCTCAAATGGGAAGTCGTCATTTAATTTTATATCTCCTGCTCATCACATTGCGATCCAGTTCTTTGTCGATTTAATCTATTGTAGTTGTTTTAATTCATTTAATTTGGAAAATTAAATATTATTCAACATTAATGTTTTAGCTGAAGCACGTTGTGTATTCTGGTAGTTGATTGGTATAGGAAAGTCAAGTGTATTTCAAGATGTAAGCCACCTGATAGAACCCTCCATGATAAAACACTCCCCTCCCAAGTGACTCACAAGGGGTGGGGGGATGATACAACATGGTACAGTCTCGCCACTTGGTCGTGGCTACGGCTCCCTATGAACTAAATTACAATATCAGAACTCCAAAGAACAAGTTAGTGCATAAACACATAATGTATCAAGAAGTTTTTGAGACTTGACATTACTACGTAAGTCTGGTTCACTTTATACTTCATAACCTTTGTGTTCTTTGGCCACTGGATACATTTTCACTCAGATATAACTTCAATTAAATATTAGATGCTTAGGCAGAAACACTATCCAAATGTTAAATCGGAAGCATTAAGAATATATTTCGAAAGCGAAATAATGTTCTTGTGGATAAATTACACCTAAAATGTGGTATGCAGAAATAGTAACTACCATATTATAAAGGAAGCTGACTCTTACTGTTGTATAAACTATTCTTATCAAAGCTTCTTTATCTTCTATTTCATGTTAATATAGACAAAAATTCATAATTTTTATTACATGTTTCATTGTAGGTACAATGGTTAACATAAGAATGCAATAGGTTAAAGTAATAGCCAAATCTGTTAAGAGCTGGTCGCTATGTGATTGTTTTAGAAGCAATGAATAACGACTCCTTACTTGATAAAAATATAGCATCGGAAATTTGGAATGAATAAAAAGTAATATTTCAATGATGACTAACTTCAAAAGTTATTTTTATGAATTTTGTAGTTTAACAAGTTCTACGTGTGTGTGTGTGTGTGTGTGTGTGTGTGTGTGTGTGTGTGTGTGTGTGTGTGTGTGTGTGTGTGTGTGTGTGTCAGTAAGATACGATTTAATATTTATGTAAAAACCATTCATAGTGAAAAAAATTAAGCTATTCCCAAAAAATTCATTTGGTGTAAAGTATAATTTAAGCATATAGTAATTTAATCAAAATTTGCTCAATTTCTTCTAGGGCAGCAAGCCAGGTGAAAAGACGATTATAAATCGACGTGTCGGGGGTGTGCATCTCTTCCATCATCACGACATTTATTAAATGTTATAACCACCAATGAAACACTGAATATAACACAAAAATAAACAAAGACAAAACACTATCAAAATTCTCATTACTGAACAAAAGACTGTTTTCACTAAGTTAAATGCTAGGTCAGGAGATGGCGTGAGTATAGAAAATTTAATGGGTCACAGAAACGTAACTGCTGAACTTGATGATCAAGCTGTATTGATCTGTGCTTCTTAAGTCGATTGATTTCCATTTTTAAGGCCGGTTTCCAAGAGGAGCTGAACTAAAATACAGCATCACGATTAAGCGTGCTCCTCTCGGAGGAAATGGCCAAAGCCTTCTTAATTCTCCGCTCCCACTAACTGTTGCACATTGCCGAGATGGTCGTCTCCCGAAAGTTGGTCGTTATCAAAGCAATGCTCTGTCAGCCCAGACTTCTCAGGTTGCATTAAACGAATGCGCCGTTCATGTTCGTTTATTCTGCTAGGGATGATCTTTCCCGTTTGTTCTATATGCAGTGTCGCAGATTCACAGGGAATGCGGTACGCTCCCGGAACTTGGAAGTGCAGTTTGTCTTTCACCTGTCTCAACAGATGTTTAATCTTTGGAGGTGCCTTGTGGATGGTCCTGATGTTGTATTTGGCGAGAATTTCAAGTTAAGTAGTTACGTTTCTTTGACCCAATTAATTTTCTACACTCACGCCATCTCCTGACCTGACATTTAATTTACTGAAAACTTTTGTTCAGTAATGCGAATTTAGATAGTGTTTTGTCTTTGTGTTATATCCAGTGTTTCATTTGTGGTTATAACATTTAGTAAATATTCTGATGATGGGAGAGATGCACACTTCCGAAATGTCGATTTCTAATCGTGTTTTCACCTGGCTTGCTTCCCGAGAACAACTTGAGCATATTCGTCGCCAGGAACGGTTCAGATCTTATTTTAATCAAAGTTGTTGGAACCATTTTTGTAAAAATAAAAATTTTTGAAAAATGTATGGGAGAATTTGTGTGTGTGTGTTTGTGTGTGTGTGTGTGTGTGTGTGTGTGTGTGTGTGTGTGTGTGTGTGTGTGTGTGTGTGTGTGTGTGTGTGTGTGTGTGTGTGTGTGTGTGTGTGTGTGTGCAAAATCTTCGGTGGGAACCTTGGAAGACCCTGCACTTAAATACCAAGTCTGTTGTAGTCTGTTATTTGACCAACTTTTCAGTTATGCTTTCTTCCACTCTCTCTCTCTCTCTGTCTCTTCCTCGCACGCACACACGAAGCCTTTTTCAAAACAGTTTCTTGTTTTGATTCAGGGAGTATTTAAACATGCAATACCTGTGAAAAATATGGTGTCAAATTTCGAATTTTTGGATGGAACACAAAGTATCCTCAAAAATCCACTCTTGTGCAGTACTGGTCATTAAATGTTTCCAAGATACTTTTTCTTCGTATGTTAAAATACTTGCACATTAATCAAATGACCATTCATTATTCTCTCTCTCTCTCTCTCTCTCTCTCTCTCTCTCTCTCTCTCTCTCTCTCTCTCTCTCTCTCTCTCTCTCTCTCTCTCTCTCTCTCTCTCTCTCTCTCTCTCTTGGCCATGTAAAGAGAATAGAATGCCAAATCCATGCCATACGGAACTGCTATTAAGATATTCGATTAATGCTTCAAGCCTACCGTATTCCAATATTCCCCTTGTACCTACAAGAGAGTATGCAGTAATCAATGTTCGTAAATGTTTATCTCGAGTGCGAGACCGAGTAGAGAAAATTGTATGAGTGCAACACATCGTATTTCTTTATCATGCAGCACTTTAAATTACGTATATCCAAATCATGTTACATTGCCAAAGCTCAGAAATGTGTGATATAGGTTTGATTTCCTAAATTCGACAGTGGGGTTAAACTTGTTTAGCGATTTCTCTTGCGTTGCCCCCCCCCCCCCCCCCCCGCCGCCCCGCTATCTAAATAGCTTAGGCGAGGTCTCGAAATGCCAGTAATGAAGTGAAAGAGGTCACACATTAGCTCCCGAACAAAAGGCGAGTCTCTGCTTCCAGTGCGCTTGCACCGATACCTTTTGTTTTGACCGCTTTGCCGGTTTGTTTTGTTCCTTTTTCCTCCCCGTGCGCACCTTTCTCCGGAGCGCTGATAGATGCAACAAAGCCGATCTATCGGTTTAGCTGACACATTCTACCTTCCACGCAGAAATTAACGAAAAGGTTGACAAAAAAGGGGGAGCTGGAATAATGCTGTCCAAATCTGGGTGCTCGTAAACAAATCCCTGCGCTTCGATATTTGCTTAATTCAATTAGTTCATAGCTCTTTCTCTGCTGGTATAAACCACAAATATTGTTTATTTGCAATTGAAATTGCATTTCGAAATGAACAGCCAACGCGGATTGTAACTATCAGTGTACAGTTCCCTTGCTTTAAACGCTTTCATAGCTGAATCGCCACATTTGGTGTTGAAATATAAACTATCAAATGGCTTTATTCACTGTCACTTATTTTTTAGCAAATGCTTAGTTAATTTCTCAATCACATACTTAGAATGAGTAGAGGTTATGTATTCCGCACAAAAACTGGATACCAAGATATCACTACAAATACCGATCTAGGTGGCTCAGATGATTTCGTCGGTGGCCCGGTTTCGATTCCCGTAGCCGGCGGTTTTCCCAGGTCACCAGGCAAACGCTGGGTGGATTAATTACATCCCACAAATTTCCTTTCCCTCCATTTTATTTCTATTATCACTTCACATCATCTCTCATATAGTGGTGTCTTTCACGGTAGAAGTGTTGGCGGGAGTCTCGCCGCTGCATGGCAGGATATCTTCTGATTTAATCTTTTTCCTCCAATAGGACAGTTTCTTAACTTCGGGTGCACCTGGTGGGTCGTTTTCGGCGGCATGCTGGTTGTGCTCGCCTGCCGGGGAGTTTTAAACTGATAAATAGTGGGGACCCTGCCCTCTGCGTTGCCGTGACTCCTCGGATCGGCTGCCCTCTATCTCCTTTCGCCTCTTCCTTTCTCCCAGGGATACCCCAGTTGGAACTAAGTTACAATAAATCACAGGTTTCAATGCCGAATCCCCTCCATAGTAATCCTAATTCTAATCACTAGAAATACATGTTTTGAGGCCACCTTAATCCCAAAGAAGCAGTTTTGTAGGTCTTCCTTTGTGTGTGTGTTTTGTGTGTGTTTGTGTGTGTGTGAGTGTGTGTGTGTGTGTGTGTGTGTGTGTGTGTGTGTGTGTGTGTGTGGTGTGTGGGGGTTGCTTCCGTCTTTCTGTGAACAGCATAACTATAAAAAAACCAAGAGTTTGTTAAATAACAAAAGTGGCTGTGTTCATCATCTTCCAAGCGTGCCACATTAAATTAAAAAAATCTCCAATTCCTTTATATAGGAAATATTAATTTTCTGAAAATGGCTAACGACTTTGTTTAAGCTACCAAATACAGCAAACGAAGTATACTTCTTCTAATTTTATCGAAATCGCGTCTGAAGCCCTCTTGGTTATGAATGACTTTGACAATGTAAACCGTGAGACATAGAAAAAAGCTCTTAAAACACAGAGAAACTTATAAAATTCATTATGAAGCTACCCTCTTCTTTGGCATTCCACGTTCTTAGTTTGAATTTTCAAATACTTGTTTCCCCCCGCCTCTTTGAGCTAATACAAAGAGAGCGGAATTTCAAGCCATCACATAGCGACCAGCTGTTATATTTGACTATCACTTTATTCCTCAATTCTCTCATACTTGCAAGGAAATATTTAATAAAAACACTTCTATAAATGTTTGTAGAGATTTACATAAAGTGGATAAAGAGTCGTTTGTACGAATAATTTTGAGCTACAAGAGCAAGAAGAAAAAGTCATATGATTTCAACACCTCTATTTTTTTTAGCTTGGAAGTTGTCAGATCAGAAATGCATGCAACGAAAGCTCTTGAACTTTTTATCTGTATAGATCTTACGAAAATACATGTGAGAGGAATTTGTTGGGACATTCTTGCTGCGTAAACATAGCCACTAAAGTATGAGAGTATACTTAGTCACAAAGCATGTGGATCAATATATTAAAACACAAGGGGAAACAAAAGGAGCCGTCAGAGTTCCGCGCTACCTCCTAGCATCTATGTGATCCTGTTACAACGTGTATGTCCGTCCGCTTCTCTACGTTTGGTACGACGGATGCGACATTTATGCTTAACAACAGCGTCAATAACAATAGTAGTAGTAGTAAAAATGATGATGATGATGGTGGTGGTGGTGGTGGTGGTGGTGGTGGTGGTGGCGGCGGCGGTGGTAGCGGCGGCGACGACGATGACGATGACGACGACGATGGGGACATCTTTAGAATGAAGGTACGTAAGTGGTAAGTTGACCAAGAGGCCAAACAGAAGTAAAAGACTAGGTCAATGTGAACAGATGAGAGAAAAATCCCACAGCCAAAGAATGACAGAACTTGGATTCATAGAAGAGTTAAGAAATGTCTCTAAGTACTTTGCGTAGTCCTACATGGGCTTAGTCACAAAATAATAATGATGAGCCCACCTCGGTAGCGTAGATGGTAGCATGTTTGCCTCACGTTGAAGAGGTCCCGAGTTCGAATCTTGGTCAGGGTGAGTTACCTGGATAAGGTTTTCCCCGGGGTTGTCCCTTATCCTAAAAGACGAATATCGGGTAACTCTAAGCTCCATAGACCCTTGACCCATTTGAGCATCATTTCACCCATCTCATTCACCGTCCGATATGGTTTAAAGAAAGTTAAAGGACGTAAATTTCCAAAAAACAAATGATGATGATAATGATAATATGGGTCGCAATTTCTAAAACAAATACTCATCAATATTTTTCATTTGTTATGTTAACTATTCACAGTGCCGTTCTCGTAAATAGGTTAAAATACTGAGATATGAAAAGTAGAGTCAGGCTGAAAAATTCTTAGGCATAGCTGGAATTTGAACCACGGATCTCATAGTCTCCGTTGCTCTTAACCATTGAGCAACCATGGCCAACGTGACAGTATAGCATTTTAATGTCATTTTAATGTCGCCGGACGGAGACCGGGAGCTCCGTGGTTCAAATTCCGGCTACGGCTAAGATTTTTTTTCAGTCTGACTGTACCTTTGCAAATTTTGGCCTGCACACATGAAAGAATAATTAATTTCCAATACGAAGATATATTTCTTTCTTTAACTCCAACATTAGGCAGAGGAAATACTTTGCTTTCCAAACAAAATTCGACTGAAAAGATTTCACCGGAAATGGAGCTTTGTGGTCCCAAAAGTAATGTTTTGAATAGAAAAAAAGAACTGCTTATTGCGGTAATACCGTGGACATATGGGCGTCTCACCTCTCGGGAGATCCCTAGGCCAAGTTGATCCAAGGTTCTTTTGTAGTTTTCTTCATTAGCTAGGTGAATGATGTTTTGCGTAATTTGATTCGCAAATGTTCTTATCATCCCTTTCATCACTTCATTTTTCCTTCTTCACCGTCGTACTAAACTGATGGCTGATGATCCATTCTGGGATACTATGATCCAAAGTCCTCGACAGGCACTGAACCCACAAATAGGAGGATAATCCTTAGAAGAAGTAAGGGATAGGAATTTGTGAAGCGTTAACTCAAAAAAGAAATATCGCTTTGTGATACCCTAATTTCCTTTCCCTCTTTTATTGTCACATTCCTTTCACACATCAGTGTCAGAAGATCAGGCGATGCTCTGGCAGCTAGATGGCCATTGACGGTGGCACTGCTCTTTACAAAGGCTTAGCCATTAAGTTTCCCTTGGTGTAGATATCTGTTATCCGTTAGGGAACACGGACTTCATTTCACCTTTCTCCTGTAGCTTTGAGGTGCACTCGCTTTTACGTGTTTAAATATATAACAAAATAAAACATGTTTGACCGGATGTCACCACGAAAGAATGCTTTATTGGCAACATAATATAAAACTGAAGTGTTGTTACTATAATGTTTACTCTCAGAGAGGGCACATTTACTAAACATTAGCTTAATAAACTGTCAGATCTCCCTTCCAGTCCTGATTTAGCCGCCTAGGCACCGAATCACTTTAGCGCTGGAAGCACTCTGGTCCTAAACGCAGATGTTCCCACATTTCATGGCAGTGTTCCCAGAAGCCGTCTCTAGTTCTTTGTAGATGTTGTTAAACGAACGATCCTGTGAATCACATTCTGCATGACATTGAGATCTAGTGTCATGATGATGATGATGATGATGATGATGATGATGATGATGATGATGATGATGATGATGATGATGATGATGATGATGATGATGATGATGATGATGATGATGATGATGATGATGATGATGATGATGATGATGATGATGATGATGATGATGATGATGATGATGATGATGATGATGATGATGATGATGATGATGATGATATTGTATAAGGGCGCTCAACTGCAGAGGTTATCAGCGCCCTTTAAAAAATTAGTCATGGGAAAAGCCAGATGTAAATTGGTCTAAAACTACATAAAAGTGCAAATAAGCTTACAAAAAGTACATTTACATAACAAAAACAAAAATAAAATAAATATAAATATAAATCCAAACTACAAAAATACTCTTCGCTAAATTCTAAAATCTAACCTAGGAAAGAATCTAAAAACCTTCTCCACTACTTTGTTGTCATCCGCTAGCATTTCTGCAAAGCTGGCCGGCAGCTGCAGAGACCTCCCAAGTATGCTAGGCAAAAACACTCTAGCCGCGCGTGTCCGACAGCGTGTGTTCGTTGCAAAACGGACACAGTGGAGCAGGCTCCTTTCTAAATAGAAAACTATGAGTAAAAAAGCAGTGCCCAATACGTAACCGAACCAAACTCACCTCCTCACGAGTTCGTTCACCACTCTTCCTGTCAGCAGGTTTGCACAAATCTCCGCATTAATGTCCCTAAATCTTCCGATGTCACAGATGTTACTCGAACCCTGGGCTTCATGGTAGCCGTCTTGTCTGCTTAATCCACCATTTCATTCCCCCGCAAGCCTGCGTGACCAGGGATCCATTCACTCACCACGCTAACACCGGAAGCGTGTAAAACGTGGAGGGCATCATGGATACGCTGTACAGCTGCCGTAGGCTTTGAAGTGCACTAAGGGAATCACTCAGGATTAAACAGTCCCCCAACTTTCGTCGACGTACGTGTAAAATGGACCGGTATATTGCATAAAGCTCTGAAGTAAAAATGGAAGTGCTAGTATGGAATCCGAATGTATACGGTTCGGATCCACACACATAAGTACAACCAACACCATTCGAGCTCTTGGAGCCATCAGTATAAATTATAAAATGGTCTTCACATCGAGAGTGTCAGATTGGCTCGGCACCCTCAGATCGCCAATTCCCGTACCTACCGCAGTAGGCCCCTGGGAGGAGATCTAGTGTCACCAGAGTATAACGAGAATATAGAGGTGCTCAGCGAAGTACTCCCGCACCACCTAGGAGTTGTGTACTGAACAATCAACCTGCATTATGCGAAGATAGGGTGCCCACACACTAGGAATGACAACATTCCTACGGATAGTCACGTACTCCTGATCGTTCATGTTGGTCGTGGTCTCAACGAACTCACTAGTCAACTGTCGAAATTCTGCAAGCATTCGAGAGCCATGAAACTCACAAAAGACAGTTTTTCGTCGATCCATATGGTAGTTTCTCATATTTCTCGAGTTGTCTTAAGCTCCTGCAGAGGACATACGCGCAGCTCTCGATGCAGAAATTCGTGAATGAATGTGTGCAAAACGGAGTCTCCGGGAGGCTGCTTGAACACTTAATATGCAGTTTTAATTGTGCCATGGTGCCTTTCATGGTCTGAGGAGCTAGTCTCTAACTGGTGCTACAAGGGTGCCATCTTCTTGTGGCACGGTTTTATTTGAACGTCGGTCTCTTCAGCTTTCCAGGCGTTTATCCACCTTCGAACTGTGCGAATGTTATATGGAATTGGCCTAGCAATGTCCTTAAATGCCAAATTAGCCTCCCAAATAACTCCAAATTTTCTCCGAAATATTTGTACACATCACGTGCATCGAAGTGAATTGAAGTATGAATCCTGGGAGAATGAATACATGTGTGATGTAATCTTTTAACCCAAAGATGTCAACCTATTGCCATCATTGTTTATGTGCAATCGTTCCAAAAGACAAAGACCGCTGATATGGCCTTAGTTCTTAAAGCCGGGACATAAATGAAAAGAAAAACCATACCATCACTTGGTCTTACAACAAAGGCGGAACGCTCCACATACACACACACACGCACACGCACACATCCCCATGATACAAAAGCGGCGGCTAAGGAAGTTGGTAATATGCTTCGTAAAGCAATACGTACGGCATGTTTGAAACCCAGGGTACAAGAAAGCCAAAGGTAGTCTCCGGTAAATTTTGTATTGTTTTCTCATTATTAGGCGTATCTCCTTACCTAACGCAAACATGGGGGCTTGAAAATACAAGAATAAGGCAGACAAGATGGGAGGTTAATGCCTTTACTTTTTCTGTTGGTCTTGGAACCAAATCATACATTTCTTAGAACCAGCCGTACCGTATAATAGCGAAATTACTCGTAGACATATCGTTGTTATGTGGAAGGCTAGTCGAACTGTCTTATCATAGAAAGTACTGGATATAAAATATCATAAAAGTGGGGAAGACGGTTTCCATATTCGTCAAAAGTTATTGCAAACAAAAGCTGAAAGCGATCCAGTGACACATATTTAGAATTATGCTCGCGCACACATGCAATTTCTAACATACACTTTTCTGCTGTACATCACTGATCGCAATCTTAGGAGTTGTTCGGGTTCCACTTAGCGCGGAAAGTCGGCGCGAGGGAGCCGAAGCACTGACCTGATAGAGGAACCAGGATTGACGGGCCAGCTCAACGCCTGGAATGAGAGCGAGAGAAGTGGATTACAGTATGAGGGTGAAATGAATAATAAGAAGGATGACTGATGTAGCAATTGGTGAAATGATGGTGAAGGAAACCAGAGGAAACCCACCCTAGAACCGTGTTGTCACAAATATCACTTGGTGAGAGTCGAGCGGTCTTACCACTCGACCACGGCGCAGGCTACACACACACACACACACACACACACACACACACACACACACACACACACACATACACACACACATGCTGGTGAGGTAAATCTGTATTATATAGGTACTTAAAACCCTTAATTGAAACCATATGGAAACATCAATAATAAGTAGAACTAGACAAATATACCAATTGTGTATAGTGGTTTATGATATTTGTGAAAACAAACTTTTCTATAATCAGATAAATTAATCTTTTGATATAAATGACTAATGAGGTTTAAAAACCAAGGATAAATGTTATATGATGTACATGACTATGACAAACATATTGTGACTTTGTGGGTTCGTAGAACTAAAAGTCCAAGTTGCAGAAATTCAAAATGTGTTTTATTTCCGTAGTAATACACTCTGTTCAATCCTTACAGTAGTAGAATTACGCCACATACACAAACATTGATATTACTGTGAAAACCTGTTCGGTTTATTTTTTATTATAAAGTACTAAAGTATTTAATGAATACCATTAAGCTTTAATTTGCACTTCCTTAAAATCTTCTCACAGATAAGTATGCATTTCACTAACCTGTGCGCTCATCAGGTTTAGTGCCCGCCTCTGTAGCGTAGGTGGAAGCGTGTCTGCCTCTCATTCAAGAGGCCCCAAGTTCGAATCTCGATCAGGCTGAATTATCTGGATCAGGATTTTTCCGGTGTTTTCCCTTATTCTGAAAGATGAATGTCGGATAACTCTAAGTTCTGTGAACACTGGTTATTTGAGCAATATTTCACCCGTTTCATGCATCGTCGGATAGCCTGGTAGACTGGACGTGAGAGAATGATAATTTAAAAAAAAAATCAGGTTTAGCTTTTATGACCTTTCAAAGGCACTTGCTGCACTAACAAGGTTTCAGCTATCAATTATGATAAAAGGTCTTTGTATAAAACAGAAATACATTCTTTCCACCTCTATGTCTTTTAGAAAATGCAATCGAGCGAGTAAATTTATGTCCCATTTTTACACCAATTGTTGTAAACACCTTTGTTGTCGTTACTTAGCAGTAGTAGTGGTGTACTTTTTATCATGGCTCAAAGTAACCAATAAAATGGCCATGGCTTCACAAGGCCACGTACAACGATAAATAATGCGACATAGAGACGAGCGGCAGTATATTTAGTCCGGTGATTCAGTGCCGAAATTCCTACACCACAAACTATCCTTCACATACAAAATTATTATTTGCCAATTTTTATTTTTTAAAAGGGATGTACCCATTTTGATTAAAATGACGCTATAAGTTATTTGTATGAAAAGTAAACGTATCCTTGAACATTTGGGACTAGTTGTGAAATCTTTTAAATTCTGAACTAATTTGTATAATTTTGTGTAACTGGTAAATGATATAATATAAGCATAGGTTCTACAACAATTCATATCTCGTTAAAACTCAGTTTAATGGAAACATGCTGCATTAACCAAATTCCAAATATTCATTGCAACATTTGGCTGTTCGACCCCCTTTAAGCCACAACGCAGTGGCGATCGCAAAATGAGATTTGTGGTGAACAATACGGCGCACTCTGGGTCCTCCAGTTAACTCCGCCAACATTCCACCAATTTCTCCATCACCCATCTTCCCTATCATTCATTTCACCCTCATACTATCATCCACTTCTCTCGCTCTCATTCCAGACGTTGGACTGACCCCTTAATCCTGGTTCTTCTACCAGGCTCAGTGTTTCGACTTCCGTCGTCCCGACTTTCTGCGCTAGTGGAACCCGAACAATTCCCAACACCCAGATCGGTGAGGCATGGAAGGAAAAAAAAAAACATGAACATAAGCAGATATTAACACATTTAAAGAAATACAGGGTGAACATAAAGTCTCGATCCATTTTTGAGAAAACGGTTGATTTTGAATTTCTTTTACAGGAGACTTGAAAGATGCTGTCAACTGAAGAACGAATCGCTGTTGTTTCTGCACGTTTGAGGGGATTTACATAACTGGAGGTTCAAGCGGATTTTGAAAGAAAATTCCATAAACCCGGTCCTGGAAAAATTAATATCAGCCTGCTGATGCAGAAATTTCAAAGAACAGGCAGTGTGCAAGACGTGAAACATTCGAATAGACCCCAGGTGATCAATGAAGCTGTGCGGGAGGTAAGCGATGCTGTGACCAGAAGTCTGAAATCATCAACCAGAAGGTTAAGTCGAGATTTGGGTGTACCACAATCAACAGTGTGGTGTATTCTGCATTTCACTTCAAAAAACGGCCATACCACCTCCAAATTCGACATGCACTGGAACGGGAAGGCTACGCTTGTTACGAAGCAATGTGTTACGACCTGTTGAGGGCAGTTGAAGAAGTCAATTTGTTGCAAAATGTGTTGTTTATCAATGAGGCGATACATGTGGCATGGTCAACAGACGCAACTGCAGAGTGTGGGCGGATGAGCAACCAAATGTGATCATGGAGTGGGAACGAAACACCCCAAAAGTTAATGTGTGGTTGGGGCTAACAAAATCGAAGGTGTATGGGTCATTCTTCTTTGGAGAACAGTGACAGGCATTTCGTACCTTGATATGCTTCAACTGTTACTTCAACCACAATTACAGCAGAATGGCACCTTGGGAACTGTAGTTTTTCAGCAGGATGGAGCCCCTTCTTATTTCACACTGATTGTTCGGATACCTGGATACCGCATTCCCACGTCGATGGCTTGGCAGAAGTTCACATCGCATATGGGCGCCACGTTCCCCAGACACCTCTTGACGTTTTTGCATGGGGATACGTGAAATCACAAGACTACAAAGTTAAAATCACCTCCATTGCCATTCTTAAGGAGCGTATCAGGTAGGCAGTGCGTAACATCACACCTGCAATGCTGAACAAAGTGTTTGAGGCATCAGTGCATCGCTGGGAAGCCTGTATTGAAGTGCAAGGTGGCCATATCGAATGATTATGGATTATGTGTTACAATGCCATATGCTTTACAATACCTGTGTTTGTTTGAATCTAATATTATGTTTTTTCAAAAATGAATCGAAACTTTATGTTCACCCTGTAGCTTTCTTGGAATAGTTTTTATTAAGAGTGGATAGTCATATGAACTTAACACTCAGTTTTTATAGCCTAAGTGAGCTTTTAAGTGCTCTTTTAATTTCTGAGGTAGACCTGAACTCACGTAATATTAATTTGAAAAATATTGTGAAAACGTGATCTGATTAAAACCGATGTATAAAATCATCAAAGCACCAAAACATTTCATCTGTTGAATTCATATGCTTTCCTCTTCTCATTCTTGTTCATGTTGAATCGAGATACAAATTTAGAATTTCGTTACAGACTTAATTTTAATAAACGTATTGCTTTAAAATTCCATGTTCCTAGCATGAGCACGAGAAAACAGTTCATAAATGACTATCTCTAACCACTGTCGTTTATTTTGTATAACTTCAACAAACCATTTCTACGAACCTTATCTTTGCCTCTAAATACAATTAATAAAATCAACAATAGCAGATATCTTGGAACTGGCTGATACCTCAAGCGAGTTCTGTGAAATACATGCTATCTTTTATAGATGTATTTATTTTTGTGTAGTGTACGCTTTTATTCATCTCTTATGCTTTAGCACGTTTGTAAAATTATACAAAGTATCTTCCGACTGAAGAGATTTCAACGGACTATTTGCTAGAAAATTCTAAATAAAAATTGTATTTTGCATGCATATATTCTAAACTTTAGCCAAATTTTTAATTATATTTACAAATAAATCAAATGCCAGGTTGATGTTTATCTGAATTTTCTTTGGAGTTATGCTGTTCACACATACACTCGCATATAGACGAGGTCTGTACTAAAAATCCTTTTTTTCGATTGTTTTTATTTGAATGTGTTATTCAGAGGCGTCTAAACGTCAGTTCCTAGCAACATCTCGATAGATGTCGAACTTTTGGTGGGGTTATTAATGTTTTCTCGAGGTACTTGGAATACATAATATAAAAGTAAAAATGGATAAAAATTACGTGAGACTGAACTATAATAAACGCTGCAGTGTACTATATGTTTCATTTATAGCCAGACCATACATATCGTTATGCATTGTTCGGTTTCACTGCAGTGAATTTTTTTCGCTGACTTGTCCGCTGAAGGCTACGAAGGGATGTCGTAAAATTTTAATTATCACCCTTTAAAAAAATGTGATAGAGAGCTTGTGGTGATATTGGCTTGTTAGTTCTTCTCTACATAGTGACTATTCAGATTTACACATTTTTCCCATCGTTTCTTGAGCTTCCGAATACCTTGATTGTAGAAGTCTGCAGAATTCGCTTTAAACCACTCTTCCATTTCATTAATAACGTAATTTATGTTGTCAAATTGGCGATCACGCAACGATTCTTCATTTCCGAGAACAAGAAAAAGTCACTTGGTGCGAGATCGGGTGAATAAGGAGAATGCTGTAAAGTCTCAAAGCCACAATCTCTTCTTTTGTCAACTGTAACTTGAGATGTATGAGCTGATGCATTGTCAGCCAGAAGACGAACACCTTTGCAGAGCATACCGCGTCGTTTCTTAAACAGAGCTGCTCGTAACTTGTCCAGAAGACTGCACTGACCATCTGTCAGTGATGGTTTGACCCTTGGCAAGATAATCTCTAAGGATGACTCCACAACAGTCCTAGAAAACTGAAAGCATGACCTTCCCATCTGACTTTTGCACATTTGCATTTTTGGGACCGGGGGGGGGGGGTGTGAATCGGCATGCTTCCATTCCATGCTCATGATCTTTGCTTCTGGGTCATACTGATAGAACCAGAATTCTCACCCATGGCTACCAGATGGTTAAAAAGTCATCTTCTTCCTGTTCCAACAGTATCAACATGTCTTGAAAGTTCACGCGGTGTTCGCTTTTGGAAAGGAGTTAGCAAACGTGGAACAAACTGTGCAAACACCTTAGACATGTGCAGTTCATCACATATAACTTTCTACACACTACCGTAACTATAAAGTGTCTCATTCATGAACATTTGGTTGGATGCTCGTCTGTATTCCAGTATTAAACACTCCACTTTCTTCACTGTAACAGCATCGTCTGTCATTGACGGTCTACCAGCTCTTGGCTCATCTGTCTGGGACATGTGACCAGTTTGAACATTTCTTTTTCACCTCACAATAGTGCCATACGATGGGCAATCATTTCCACAAACAGATATCGTCATGGATTTCCCGAGAAGTTTTGCCCTTCTAATGTAGGAACTTGATCACACTATGAGCCTCAATTTTCTCCATCATACACCTCAGTCATTTCTGGCACTCACTATAAAAGAATAAAAGGACTCAAATCACTGAAACTGCCAACATTATGTCTCGAGAGATCAATGATGATACTGAAAAATGTTAATCACTCTAGTATAAAAACTACCGGGTGTTAATTAAAACTTTACGAAAACCCCTTGTATGTTTATCAACTGGATTAGTTGCAGCCTTCAGTTCGAGCTATAAAAACTATGGTTTATTACTTGTAATCTCAAATTGAACTTTTATTCGAACCATCTGTGTTTATGTAAATTTCATTAGGTTATTCGTATTAATTCACTGAAATACCTTGCGAAAAATCCATTCTTTAACCTAGATGTTTTATATACAATCAAACGAAAAGAGAACCATACAGATAATTTCAACAGAAATTTTCTGGCAAGTTCCAGGTACAGAAACTGATACATGTCTTTTTAAGAAGTTCAGGACACCAGCTAAATGGTATACCTAATAGGTCAAAAAGGAGTGCTCTAATAGAGGAAACAATTGTAGGAATTGGTGAACCATTTGACCTCAAAATAAATGCTTAAGACTTGTACAGCAGGTAGGTGTTTAAGAAGTCTTTGTTTCTACACTGCTAACATTGGAAGTCTACAAAGAGAGTTTACTTCATAAAGTGACAGCTCGTGATGACGAGGAATAAGAGTACTCAGAATATATGAATGCGGAATAGGCACTACTTATAACAATATTGGAATATAGTGTGTCTTACTATCACACTTGAAGTAATGCAGGGGTCTTAGAACGGAAAATGTAGTACACAGTGCACGGAGCACAAATATGAGCTACCCTCGGCACCACAATATAACGAACGCATTTATGTGGTACAGCTGAAGCAAGTGTCTTATAGGATAACCACAGACACATGCACTGTTTTCGTGAGTGGTGAAGCCAGTTAATCCTCTTAAGTAAGAAAAAGGGGATGGAACTCGTTCAGGTGTAATATTACAACGGTCGCCGAAAGATTTCTCCAGGGGAAGTTCTTCCGAATATCTGCATAACGTAGCAGTCTTGAAATACTGCCGCATTTCTTCGCAACAACAGCGTTGCCAAGGAGTCTTTTGGCAAAGCATCTACCCATTTGTCAACTTCAGAATGAAGCGCTCTTCTTCAAGAACTTCTTTAGGACAGAAATGAAACTCATTTGAAAATCTCTTGTGCATTACAAACGTTTTTCTTGCTTATTACTGTGTAATACCGACCTAATGGGCCATTCTTTATTAAAACCTTACTGTTTCTTTTTTGTTTTCGGCCAAGCTCACGAGTGATAGTATTCAGCCTGCACTGTTCTTGTTGACTTTATTTTTCTCAGGAAGGGCAAAACCTGGGCCTGCTACTTTTCATTTTCAAATATAATGCCCTAGCTGACCTAAACGACGTTGCATGGTCAGCTTTTTAAACTCCAATAAAAATTAACTAATTTCATTTACCTCCCACGTTCTTTATGAAATAAAGATATAAATCCTGAAGATTTCTATAATTAATCCTCCACTTTACCTCTCATTATAATTGTTCCAATTAAGGGATAAAAATCCCTTGATATTCACACGAAACACCTGTACAGTGCCTGTGTTATTTATTCTCTCTCCCATAGTCTTCCAAATTTTTCAAATAATGCCTATAAATTACCCTTTGGTTGTGGAAGAATTCTCGCTCAGAATGGTGGAATAATTTTTTAAATATTTATGGGATGTTAAATTTTAATTCTTTGTACTTTCCTTTTGGCCCCATAGTGTTCTTTTTGTTTTAAATATCTTAAATTAGTAGCTTACGGATGCGATTGTTGTTTCGCCTTTTTATATTAAAAATTTCTACATGAACTTGTTGTACCTGTTAAGTTGGAGATATACCAATAGTGGGAAGTCCGAGATTCTTAAGAAATTCCCCTTCCTGAAACTCCCTTTTTATATAAAATACTCTATTGCTTTTTTATTTTAATAAAATAGCTCTAACCATTATTATTAACTTATCTGCATTCGGTTATCAGGATTTCGATAATTAGGCACACAATATCACACAATTGTGGTTGTGATCTTCAGGAGGAAGGGGTGAACTGAGGGACACAGAAGGCGACCAGGTTCCCTGCGTTGATAGAACCCCCGCAGGCCTACCTCCGTCAGAGGAGAGAGCTCTCTCTTAGAGCACATCCCACACTGAATACGATTGCATAAAGCAATTGCAGCGCCTTACGCTTCACCCGCCTTTCAAACGCCTGAACTTTCCATCTCGTAACACGATAAGCAAATGAAGTCAGGAGCAGCAAGAACTAGAGACATTTTATAGTCCGTTACAAACCAAGGAAAACTTAGTGAGGAAAAGGTGACTGGACGGGAATGGGGAAATCCCGAATGCCAGCATCACACGTTATCGCTAATTCACTCACTTGGTCAGTATGTCTAGCTGCATTATATATAAAATGTATAACTTGAAGTGTCTACAAATAGCTTCTTAGGTCTTGTTTATCCTAGGAAACTTTTACATAGCTGGCAAACCTTAAAAGAGAGACAAAATCTTACTTCACAAAAAATGTACATCTATTTAAAACACTCTGTCAAATAAACGCTTTTGGACGTTAAACCATTTTCCAGATGTTCGTATTGGTTTAAATTTTCGGCGCGGGCAGTTGGAACTCAAAACAGATAAGTGGAACAACGTGAAAATAATACGCGCTAACGCTGGATATATAGAACATTCTAGATGCTTTATTTCTTGAAAATTCTGGACAACTATGAGGAAATTTCCTACGGCTTTGTAAGAGACTACGTAAAGTAGCGAATACGTGTTCTAGTGCAACAAAAAGTTCTGTTCTCCGAGGAAGTGCTATTACTGCAAGGAATTAGAGACGCCTTGTGTTCCACTTCCCAGTGAGCGAACTGCCCGGAAGAAGAGGATTAAAGGTTAATCCGTGGCGCGACTGCCCTATGCAGAGCCTTGGCCTACCAACCCGACTGCCGGCCTCACGACCACATACGCACGGCAGAGGTGGGCGATCATCCAACCGATACGGGGAGGAGATGTGGTCAGCATCTCGGCATCCCCCAGTCGGTATGTTAGTTTTCATGACCAGGGTCGCTTACCTAGCGTAAGCTCCTTACTTCCCTCACGATGCTGAGTGGGCACCGGTCCTATACCCGGGACGGAAGAAGAGGATATTCAGGCATATTTTGTTACCCGCTATATGTTGGAAGAAAGTGAAATAAATATGAAAAGGCTGGCCCCGTAGCTCAGTCGGTAGAGCGCCTGCCTACCATGCTAGTGGTCCCGGGTTCGATTCCCGGCGGTGGGGGTGAGGATTTTTCTCCGACCAAGATAATTCCCCATCTTCCCCAGAGTCGGGAAGTATGAATGACAGTGTGAATGTGTGCGTGATGTAATGATTAAAAACCAAAGATAACGAGTTAACATCTTCGGTGTGTTCTAAAGGAGAATGGCCGCCGATATGGCCATAGCAGTTAAAGGTGGGGTATAAATGGAACAAGCAAATATATATATACTTATATATATATGTATTATTATATATATATGAAAACAAAGTGAAATGATAATGTGAGCTTTCAAAACTTTTGATTTTATTAAAAATGGCTTCAATGACTTTGATTAAAATGTCACTGTTTAATATGATTTCATGACACATGAAATATATATGATAAATTTTCAGGGAACTGCATCTGAAATGTTAATTATGAGTGACTTTTACACAATTTATGTCTAATACATTATTTTGTAGAATTATGTAACAGTTTCTGAAATATTCCTTATTATTTGTTGGAAATTTGCGTATTTATATCTTTCGTCTTGTTCTATGTGAGCTGGGTTTTTTTTCTTAGAGAACCAAATATCAAAGCCATCACTTAGTAACGAGCTCTTAAAATATTTAGTTATCACTTAAGGCTACTGTTCTGTCCTATTCCCAGTTTATATGTAAGGAAATTATATATAATAAAAGATATTTACTAATGTTAATTTCAATTTTTAATATAATATATGTATATATATATCCATATAAAGGTATTTCTTTTTACTTATATTCGTCGGTTTTTACTTTTATGTTGCTTTACTGTTTTGTTTTTCTGCATTTTCACACATATACCCACTATAACACGAAGTAAATAGAGGAATAAGTGTTTTTGGTATAGTTTTTAGATGAGTGAGTAGAGAAAGTATATGAGTCCACGATGTCAGTTCTTTTTTAAAATAGCAACAACAAAAAATATCATCACACAATGATCTACTTTTTAAAATTGTGATTATTCCTTTAGATTATTGTATAGGTATCTACAACAATATGCGTAAATGTTTGCTGAAAGTTTATTTCTATTAAAAAAGATATAATAAGGAATAAGCCTAGTGCGTAGAGAAAATCATGTGAATGTAGGGTTTTGAATAACCTTCTCTTGACATCAAAGTATGGCACCTTTAAAAGTGCGATGGTTACGAAGAAAGCTTTGCCACCAAGGAACAAGATCAGAACCAACAGGTGTTTGGATGCAATAAACGTCAAAACTTCTACAGGAGAAAAGAAGAAAGAAATACGGCAGACTTTCTTACTGCTTTCTCCACCTAATGCTAATTGTTTTTGACAAAAATAGGGCGAACTTTGTTCAGAGTGTAGCTGATTCTATAGGACATGTCACAGGATTTGGCTTCGAGTTGTCCACCGTGAAACCATTATCGATATGGAGTCACCAAAACTGCACCTCAACATTTATCGATACTACACGCTAATTCAGAAGTGTCATTACTACTGGAAAACAATTTCACACTTATAAATAGCGCATGCGCCATACTCATATTACTTTCTCTACTCCTGTTCGACAAAGTATTGTTTAAAATATTTAATCTGATGTCTGCCTCAGACAATAGAACAAAATATTTGTAGAAATACTTTTATTACGTATTTTCTTCGTCTTCTTCTTCTATTGGTATAGGACTCAGTCCTGTCCTTTGTGGTCCTCTATCCCTTATATTATTTTTGGCGTCGGGTGAGGGAGCCACAGCCCGGGCCCGGAATGAGAGTGAGAGAAGTAAATAATAGAATCAGGGCGAAATGGAAGAAAGGAAAGATGATAATGGAGCGCTTGGTGGAATGTTGGCGGGGGAAACTGAGATACCGGAGAAAACCTGCCCCAGCGCCATGTTGTGCACCACAAATCTCACTTTGCGGTTGCCTGGGATCGAACTCAACTGCATTGCGACGGCACGTATTTTCTTATAAATAGGAATAAAGAAATAGGGCAAAGGCAACATATTTCGAATCGGTGCGTACTTTCGGATGGCAAATTTTCTGCTCCGTGAGCTAATGCACTCCCTCGGAAATCATGTGAAGAAGTAGGAGGAAGTAAAGTACCAGGTGAACACAGTGAACCTCTAGCCATTATGCAGTTGCAGTGAAGTAGCATTCGTAAGTTGTTTTGTTCACGATCAGACCACTTTTCACAGCGATTTCTTGAGCTTAAGGTAAGGTCCTAAATCACGTAATTATTGCCTGTAATATGTTAGTATATGATAGTTTTCTTATATGTATTAATATTTGAAATTACTTGTATCTTGTTTAATCCAATCTGTTATTTAGCCAATATGGCGGAGTGCTTAATTTCGGATATCACAGGGCATCGTAATTTCGGACATCCGAAATTAGAAATGAACAACATTTTATCGATCTCAAAGACTCTGTTCCTCAGATGGCACCAGGGCGCAGAAGGAGGTGGTCAGAAGAAGCAATGAGAGAAGCAGTAAAGGCCGTCAAGGAGAAGAAAATGGGATTTTTAAAAGCTTCCAAATGGTATGGTGTACCTCGCTCTTCACTAGAGAATTATGTAAACCTCTAACGTAAAAATATTGACAGTTTATTGACTACAGAAATCAGAAAGGAGTGTGTACTTGGTGGGAAGCTGGAAACCGAACTGGCTACATACTATACGGTTATGGATAATCGCTATTTTGGACTTAGAAAGAAAGGCATTAGACGAATGGCATTCCAGCTAGCTTTGATCAACAATGTAAAGCATCAATTTTATTCGAGTAGCAGAATGAGCAGAATGGCTGGGAAAAGATGTCTCAGGGATTTTATGAAAAGGTACTCTCAACAGGCTTATCGCACTCCACAAAAGTATCCGAAATTAGGCACCATTTTTGTAACCTAATCCAAATTCTATTTAATGTTTTTCATTATGTCTTATGTGAACTTACTTTATAAGATATTTTTGACTAGGGATTGTAAGCTAATATGAATAAAGAACGTTGTCACAGAATTTCCTGTCTAATGATATACTATAACATGTAGAATACCCAAAAATAAAAATGGTGCCGAAATATGGTGCCCTCACCCTATAGTAATTTTAAGCATTAATGAAACATTTTAAAAATGGTCCCCATGTGATGATTTTGAAATTCCGTTTGCTGCCATAATTAAGGAAAATGATGATCACTTCGATGATTTACCATTTGAGAAATGTATAGTTATTGGGAATATATTTTGAATTCCTCTTCATTTTACAAGACTTTTACATAACTAGTGGCATCCCAGGTGACCGTAGACAACATGGCGCTCTGGCCCGTTTTCTCCTGGATCTCCAGTTTCCCCGGCCATCATTCCACCAATTCCGCCATTATCATCTTCCCTTTCATTCATCTCGCCCTCATTCTGTCATCTACTTCTCTCACTCTCACACATTGGGCTGATCACACATCCTGGGTACTGTATCAGATCCAAAGCTTTGGTTCCTCAAACCAACCTTAAGGGATAGAGGAACAAGAATCCCTAACACCGGGATAAGTGGTATACGAGTACTAGGGATAAGGTAAAGAAGAAGAATCTGAAAACGTGTATTTCTGTTGAAACCACAGTATAGAATTTTTGTAATAGAGAGCTACTATTTTAGCTAGTCGAGGTTACTGAGTTTCCCTGCTTTACCTTCGTCGGTGGGACATTAGTGCATTGTCAATACTGATCACTGTCACGAACAAAATCGGCGTTAATACGACCGTGAACTTTGACAGTCCGCAAAATTAGCAATGCCAATCAATCATTTAAACACTCGTTACCTGTTCTATGGACATGACAGCTCCCAACGTTTTTATTTTGTCTAACGGGTACATAAAAGGTAAAAACTAACAATAAAACACCATTGCATCGTAAAGGAAATAAAAAAAAATGTCGAGATTTCACGTGATGTGGTGATGGTAGTGGAGGTGTAGTGTTTAACGCCTACTTTTACTACATGCGGCACCGCAGGCGGTGTTACCGATAATACGTGAGATGAAGATGGAGCACCGGTGAAATGAGTTGACTGGAAAAACCGGAGATCCCGGAAAAAAACCGTCCCAGCGCCGTGATATAAACCACAAATCTCAATTTTGCGTTCGTCTGGGATCGAACCCAGGCCGCCTTGGTGAGAGCCGAGTGGTGTAACCACTCAGCCACGGCATGGCCAATTTCACGGGAACTACATAGTTTGAGCTCCGTTGAATTTGAAAGAGGCATCTTTAGAAGGAGTCCTGCGTGCGATGGCATTTGTCTGCTGTATGTCCGTGTGTGCGTGCGCGCATGTTTGCTTATTTGCGTGTTTGCGTGTGTGCGCGTGTGTACGTGTGCTTGCGTGTGTGCAACACTCCAAAACGAAACATTGTTTAAATACAAAACTTGGTCTTTAAAGTCAACTTAATTCAAAGATGCGACAAGAAAATCACCTCCCCCGCGCTCCAAGTACCCTTCACAGGGAAAAATTTTAGAAATGTATTTTCACAAAAATGGCTGTAACGATTTCGTTTAAAATACCATATATCTAAGATAGTTTCACGACAAATAAAATGTCTGTCATAAATTATCTGCGATTGCATTGGATTAGACTCGGAGGGAAGTTCACGCATGACCTTATAGGCATGCTATTTACGGAATCTTGAGAAGAACGGATGAACAGGAAGCCCTCTGCGGGCATGCCGGAACCCGGGCTAGGGGTGCGAGCCAACATAAGGTGGAGGTTCATTATCTCATAGCAGGGTTCGCCAACCCCATGGGGTTCAACACCGGCTGCCCCAGCTGGACGGGCGCCTACAACACCACCCCAAGTCCAAGAACGACAGTTACAATACGCGAATTCCTTACATGGCAGCGCCGTATTCGTTCATTGCTGACACCAACCCAGCATACACTTAGTGATTAAGGTAAACCGCGAAAAAACTTTTTTTTTTTTTTTGGATTGGCCGTAGCTCCCAAATATGAATCCCAGGCGTTACCGCTTAAGCCACCTCTGAGTCTTCTTCATTCTGAATAACTTTTACTACCCTCTGAGTTGTAACAGATAGTACGCAATTTATGTGATCGTACTTTACTGTGTAGATAACCATTTTTGAGAAATTCCTTGTTAATGACTTGAATTTTCAAGTGCTTACACCTTTCTCAAATAGGAAGTCGTTACTCCCATTTCTGTGTCCTGGCTATGCCAAAACAATGGAGTGTTAAAGCCTCGCATAGCGACCAGTTCTTAAAAGATATAAAACTCGTGTTTAGGTTTACTTTCTTCTATTTCCATTTTACCTACAAGGAAATGTGTAATACTAATATTTCTACAAATGTTTATATCGATTAATATAATTTGGATAGAAAGTCTTCTAACAATGTTCAAAAATAATTTGGAAAACAGTGAATAGAGAAGGTCATATGAGTGCACATATAAAATCGTTTTTGTTAATCTACACAGCGTACATATTATATGACTATTAAAAGGTTAATTCAATGTGTAAAGCATAATAATGACTGTAAACGGGTATTAGTTGTCATATATGGCGAAAGATATTGCCATTAAGAGAACTCCTACGTGAGGTTTGATCAGAATTAGCACACAAAAACAGTCAGTTTTATGCTCAGAGAATATTTTGAACATTTTGCCTTAGTTACATACAGTAAAACCTCGTTAACCCGACCCTCTTTAACCTGGAGTCCAGATAACCCTGACCAGTTTTGAAAAACAAACTTATGTTGAAGACTTGGTTTGCAGAAGATACGAGGGGCACTAGCTATATTTTGAGCCTTGGCAACGCTGAATGTTGTAGGTGCCATCTCAAGTTTACAGTGAAAAGTTCTACGTTGTTGACAATAACTTTCTTCAGATATTTTATCTATAGGGCGTCTTTTTTTTTTTTTTTTTTTTTTTTTTTTGCCTTTAGGAAAAACCCATATGGCCGTCGAAGTCATTTGGTTTGTTTACATTGACTCGAAAATTGTGTCTGAATGGGTGGCATACCATTTGTACTGGTGTGCCTGGGAGTTTTCAACTGGTGAATAGTACGGACCCGGCCCTTTGCACTGTCCGTGACTCCTTGGGACGTCCTCCCCTGTCTCCTCTAGCCTGGTCCTTCCTCCCGGGGATGCCCAACTTGGGGAGCATAGGTACAATAGATCAAGACTGAAACTCCGTACCAAATCCCCTGCGTAGCATAGTCCAATCTAATCTCAGAAGCCCTCTTCGTTCTGGATGATTTTTGCATAACTAGTAAACCGTAAGAAATAGACAAAATCTTACTAGAAAACGTGTATATCTCAGCGAATTACATATGTTTTTTCAAATAAATTTTATTGTGTTATTTATTTATTTTTATTGTTTTAATTTTTATGATTTCTTGTGTGGAGTGAACCATTTCTGAGATTTTGCTTGTTATTTGTATCAGTTTGCCAATACTTATACCTTTCTCAAATAGTGACTCGTTAATCATCTTTTAGCTTTTGGTCATGTGAAGACAATGGAATTTCAGACGCACCAGTACCAACCCTCTCTTGGAAGATTGGGCTTATACTTAAAGCCTATTGTGTTGCGAAATTTTCATGCACCTACAAAAAATTAGCATAATAGTAATTTCTGCCAATGTTTATCTCGATTAACACAAGCCACACATTAGAATATGTTTTTGTAAGAATAGTATGCAAAAGAGTAGAAAAAAGTCATGTGAGTGGAACACATCAGATTTTTTGTTTGCATACATAAATAATGAATTTTGAAGGATTTGTATAGCAAGTCAGTCTTTTAAAATTGCACCATGGCTTTGCCCTCTGTATCCTGATACAGGATTTGTAAATTTGTTTTGAAACTTTATCTAGCAGATAGAATGATAAGGTTCTGTAAAATGTGTTGCAGAGGACTGAGCCTAGAATGCTGTATGGTGCCATAAAGACATTTATTTCATTCATTATGGCATGAGTGATTCCTCTTTAGTATCTTCGCAAAGACAGAGAGAGAGAGAGCGAGAGAGAGAGAGTAATAATCGATATCAGTCAGATGTTGCGGCTGATACCGCAAGCACAAGTATTCACATCGGACTCGTCCTGGACACCTGCATCTGTTTACATGGGGGTCGACTAATAAATCCCGGGCCTCACATAGAGATGGTGCCACCAGGGCAGTTTGACGGATAGCATCATATAGTTTAACTATAGACTAGCTTGTATTCATAGTTACAGGACAATAGCTTGTTTAGTTTTTGAATGACATCATTTTGAACAGGACAAGTGTAGAGGTTTCATGAAAGTGGTAGATTTGGAAAAACTAGCAGTGATTAAATACTTCCATTTGAAAGGCTTAACGCCTAAAGAAATCAAGGAGAAAATGGACAGCACAACTCTGCCCCTTCATATCCAATGATTAAAAGGTGGATTGCAGAGTTTAAAATGCGATGTACGAGTACTAGTGATGGGCCTCGCTCTGAAGGACCTGTGGAAGTTACAACTCCAGAGATAATTGAAAAATTCATCGTATAGTACTAGAGGACCACAGATTAAAGCTTTTTGAGACAGCAGAGGCTGTAAACATATAAAAAGAACGTCCAGGTAAGGTTTTGAGATTTCAAAAGGTCTGAGCAAGATGGGTGCCGCGTTTGTTGATACCTGATCAAAAATTGCGAAGAAAAACTGTTTCTGTTAAGAATTTTGAGCTCCACAGTAACAATCCCAGTGAGTGGGATTGGCTTATTGCCATGGATGGAACTTGGATACATCACTACACTCAAGAAAGTAATCATAATGTCATTACAGTGGATTTCGCCAGGTGAACTAACTGTAAATAAGCAAAGTCAAATTTGTCAGCTAACAAGGTTATGGCGAGTATTTTCTGGGATGCACAGAGAATCACTTTTATTGATTACTTGGAAAAGGATAAAAGCATCACTGGTGACTACTACACAAGCTTACTGCAACGTTTGACTGATGAGGTGAAAAGAAAAGAATCCCATTTGGCAAAGAAGAATCTTGCTTCTTCAAGACAATGCTCCGGCCCATTATTCAGAGCCATAGGAAAATTGTGTGAATTAAAGTTCGAATTGCTTGAAAATCCATCCTATTCGCCAGATCTAACACCCAGTGGCAACCACCTTTTCCCGAACGTCAAAAGATTTCTTGGAGGACGTTGAAATGAAATGTGTAGTGTTTAACGCCCGCTTTTACTACATACGGCACCGCAGGCGATGACACTGATGATACATGAGATGAAGATGGAGCACCGGTGGAATGAGATGGCGGTGGAAACCGGAGATCCCGGAGAAAACCCGCCCCAGCGCCGTGTTGTCCACCACAAATCTCACTTTGCGGTCGCCTGGGATCGAACCCGGGCCGCCTTGGTGAGAGCCAAGCGGTCTAACCACTGAGCCACGGCGCGGCCTGGAGGACGTTGATTTCACAGCAACGAGGAGGTCATTGATGCGGTAAACAGCTATTCTGGACCATGATAAACTGCATTTCAGAGATGGTTTAATTAAATCAGAATATCGACATGACAAATATATTAGCCTTCCTGGAGATTATGTTGCGAAATAAAGAATAAACATGTTTAATGTTTTTTTTTTATTAATATTATTGTGAGGCCCTGGACTTACCAGCCAAAGCTCGTATTGAAGTTTCCAGAGTCACGAAATACACTATTTTTGTGGTGTTGAAAGTTATTGGCGTGAATGCCAGGGCAGTATCTGCTCTTGAGTAAAAGCCCTTAAAGAGCGTGCAAGTTGGGAAGGCATCACCGCGGAACAAAAGGATTCTTGATTCTTTGTGTGTAAAGAAAGGTCGTGAAGCAAGTCCTCGGCTTGAGTGATAATGTATTCTGTGGCAACCTTTCTTGTTTAAAAATTAAAGAAGCCATGAAGACGCTTTCTTGAGCAGTTGATATGAAACATTCAGGCGAGCTTGAAATCTCGTCCACGTGCTCTGGACCTCTTTAAGATACGAGACACGGCCTTGGTAACATCTTACTCAAATTTTTATAAAGTTAGAAAAAGCGTATTACTTTCTCTACTGAATGCTTACAGTAAGTATAGGAAGTTTAGTGTTCTTGAATGTTCTTGGAAGACCTCTGCATTGTGGTTGACGTTGGCATTACTGGTAGTAAGACAAAGCCTGTTTATTAACACACAGTTTGTGTCAAATACTTTCATTTCTTGCGTGAACCTGATACTTCTTACTATCTGCCTCTTTTTCCGGTACTTACGTTTTCCCAAATTGGAAGCCGTTGTGCGTTTTTTTTTTTTTTTAATTTCTTGCCTATACAAAGGGGGAACGGAGGTTCATAGCCATTCGCACAGCGACTAGCTTTATAGTTTTTTTGTTTGTTTCAAAACATGACATCTCTGCCCCAGTCCCCTAACAAGGCAGGCGCTAGTTTGAGGTTTAGGTTTGCAAGGTATGTATCTGCAGGAGATGAACCAGAAGACTGGCTACATTGCTGATAGCCCTGTTGTTGGCTAATGGTAACAACGCAGTGGCAAAGGGGAGCAGTTCCCTTTGAAATTAGCCATGTTTTGGCAAAATGTATAAATATTTTGACTATCACTTAAAGCCCAAACTCTCCTTGCATCTAGAATGAATGTGTAGTGTTTAACGCACGTTTTTACTACATGTGGCACCGCAGGTGGTGACACTGGTGATACATGAAATGAAGCTGGAGCAACAGTGGAATGAGATGGCGGGGGAAACTGGAGGATCCGGAGAAAACCCGCACCAGGGTCGTGTTGTCCACCAAAAATCTCACTTTGTGGTCGCCTGGGATCGAACCTTCGTGAGAGCTAAGCGGTCTAACCGCTCGACCATGGCGTGGCCCTTACATCTATAGCAGAGCTAACAACAACATAATGTTTATTTCTATTATCATGAAGTGAATAGAGAAATTTTCCCCCAATTTACCTACTTCGGGCAAGGGATCAGGTGGGAGAATTCAATCAAGTACTTGGGAGTCAAGCTGGACAAGGGCCTAACTTTTCGGGAGCACATCCAGGAGCAAGCTCATCGGTCGTGTGGTGCCGTGGCATCACTATACCCTGTGCTTCGGTCTGCGATGTCTGTTCCCCTAAAGTTGCGCCTCTTTATGGCTCTGGTCCTCCCTATCATGCTCTATGCGTGCGAAGTCTGAGGTATGGCCGCAGGCTCACATCTAGTTCTGCTCCAACGTGCACAGAATAAATGTCTTCGGATTATTTATTCTGTTTGCACAAGGTTCCCCGTGAGATTACTTCACGAGGCTTCATCCCTCCGATATGTGGAGGATGAAATTAGGCGCCGGGCGACAAAATTCTTCGAGGGTTTGCCCCAACATCAGAGCGCCCTCGTCAGATCCCTTGGGGATTATGTACCTCCTGAGCGTCGCTTGAAGCGATACCGGTTACCCCGCATGTCTTGCGGTCACTACCGGTAACCACATGATCTCCATTCCTGCCTAAATTAAATTTCAGTTAATCCAAAAATTTTATTCTGGAATATTCAAAATTATACATACCTTCTTCCTAGTTTATTAACTAACCCACCAGCGGTGCACGCTGTTCGTAGCACCCGGTTCATCATTCCCTGAGGAGCAACAAGCTACCTCCCTACACTAACCCCACTTAAAATACAACCGTCATTCTGCAACATCCACATCCCGCCACTACGTCGTTAAGCTCTTCCCAGAGCAGGTACACGATTTGACCACCCTTCGGGCTGTTCCAAACAGCCCGCCAGCATGGAGTTGAGTTGAGTTGAGTTGAATAGAGAAACAATGGTTTGTAAGAATAACGCCACAAGAGTAGAGAAAGTCATATGAGTGTAACGCATTTTTTCCTTCTGATTTAAGAGACTCAAAACATACATTTGCAGTGAAATTTTGGTATCAAACTATTGGGTACAATTCAGCTTCCTCTAATTATTAAAATAAAGAGTAAAAAAAATAACGAAAAATCCTTTATCTCATAGATTTCAAAAAATGGAAAAGGAGTACCTATAGCATTTTATCTGAATTTGAAATAGTGTTTCGCAGGGAGAGAAGAGCCTTGGGTGACTTGTTTATAATGAAAACATTAGTGGACAAATATTTAAAGGAGAACAGAGTGGAGCTGTACATGGCATTCATAGACCTCGAGAAAGCGTACGACAGAATAGACCAATATTTTCTAAGGTATAAAGTTCTGAGCCAGGTTGTGAGCTATCATATTATGGACATCCTTAAAGCATTATAAGAGATAGTACATCTGCGTGAGAGCGGAGGAGGGATGGATAACGGAGGAAATAATTCAAAAGAAGAAACTACGACAAGGGTGTAAACTGAGTCCAGTGTTGTTCAATCTGTTTATTGACGATATTCTAACTGAAATAGAAAAGAATAACAGTTTTTCCAGCAATGAATAATGTGAAAATTCCGGGATTATTATTCACAGATGATTTAGTAATAGGATGCATTACAACAGTAGACAAAATTGATCAAATTTGAAAACTAGAAGAAACGAAACCAAGAATATAAAGTAGTTAGTGATTGTATTTAAGTGTTAAAATGGATGGTGGTGCAAAATGCGAGAAACAATAGTTGTTGATTTTTGCAAAAGGGAAACGAGCGCTGGAGGCTAATAGGGGGTGTAAATACAAAATACATGATATTAATATCAGGTGGTTAGAAAAAATATACCTGGTAGTGCAGGCAAACGTGTTATACGGAAGTGAAGTGTAGGGACAGGAGGGTGGTTGGGAAGTTTTAGATGCCGTACACAGGATGTTCTGTAGAGAAGTTTTAGGACTAGGAATTTGGGTAGAGTAGGAAACAAAGGTATTACCATGGAGAAAGCACTTAAATTTTGGTTTAGAATTTTAAATTTAGATTAAAAGACTCCGCTAGGATAATGTTTAGAATATCAAGAGAGGCAGTGGATGCTGGTACAGTATGCAGTATGACCTGGTAAGCCACTTTTTGGGGGAAATTTGGAAGGTGGGGGAAAACAATATAAAGGGTTTTTGGAAAGGAGTTCGGAAAATATATGAAGATGTGGAAATAAAAATACTGTTTGGTGATACAGTTGGAAAAGATCATAAGTATCGCACAGTACAGCAAAAAGTATATGGGAAAGAGAAGGTATAGAAGGTATAGAAGGTATAGCGTGGGTGAGAGCGGGCATATGGGGACTAAAAGGGATGAGAAAAGGTTTTCCACAAAAGCAGCGCCCAATATTTGGGTGAAAGAACAATATAGGGCATGTAATATTTGAGTATAGAGGAACAGAGTTATGAGAAAAGAATGTATACATTCAAAATGGATAACATGGATAGATAGTTTGCATTAATAAATATTTTAGTAAGGGCTATAAGAAAGTTGGAGAATCTTCATATAACGTTAAAAATTGAATAGGTCATTAATAAGAGAAGTAAACAAGGTATAATTTTAAGGGAAATTAAATGTGTAGATAGTAGATGTATAAAGAATATGGTAAGTTAACAGCCTGGTCTGAACATCTTTTTATTCATAAGAAGCGTAATATAAATAAATGAATAAATAAATGAACGAACGAACTAAATAATATTAGAGTTCAGTATTGTGACTTTGTGTGTTCGTAAGATTAACAGTCAAGTTTGCAGAAATTCAAAATGCTCTTTCTTTCCGTAGAAACACAGTTTGGTCAACCCTTACAGTAGCAGAACTACGTAACATACACAAATACAATCTTCCAAGATCGCCATTCACAAACAAAAGAGTTCACTTTCAAAACACAGCTGTACGCACACGCAGTTTCGATTACCACTCCCTAATTACGACTCTCCTATTGGCAATCCGCGGATTCATTTGTATACCTCTACTCATATTTCTGGAATGAACAAGATGGCATCAGAATCTTCCAGTTATCTATCTTTATCTGTTTCGGCAAGCTTTTTATCTCCGCGTTGCCGTATCTGTCCGTTGGTGCGCGCTGGCCACGCTATCGCAATAGTATGTTCCAAGGATGCTTTATGAAAATTTTCAAAAACATCCGTCACCTCTATTCCCCATTATTCGAAGGGTTTGTAATTTTAAGATTTCTTCATGACAAGTAAAAGCACTTGGGAACAGCCTGTGATTCATTCATTCTGTGACTTTTGTATAATTTGGTACAAAAGGAAGTCAGTGTTACATTAACATGATTATCTGTATGCTAATGAGACTGTATTCACCAGTGCTTATTATTTTAGTTATTTTTGAACAAATAAGATAAACTACACATTCACATTTACATATTTCGTTGCAGGATTCAGTGGGCAAAAAAGAAAAATGTTAAAGAAATTCCATGCTCCATTCGAGAAACGCTGAACTGTTTAAAAATTAAAACCAATGACGGGGAATATCTCGGAAATGATAGCTTCGCAGGCCATTTTGTTATTTATATAAAGTTCAGGATTGCTGTTACATGATTTCATTTATTCAACACCATTAGATTGATTTGGAGTATAGGAAATATAGGGAAAATCGGAGCCTTATGTTTTTTTAAAAAAAAATATTGGAACTAATTATGACATTCTTTGTTAAGAATTTTTCAGTTAGCGTTCTTATTATGAAATGACGTTGTCGAGTTTTTCATGCAACATGATGCTTCAACTGAATTCTTTAGAGAAGTAAAAATGTCACTGTAACATTTTATTTGTTTGCTTGGCAACGGTATTTGTTGCCCTCAGGTTATCAAACCGAATGTGTTTGAAACATATAAATGCTGTTTGTTTGGATGTAATTTTATTTCACATGTTTATGCATGAGAGTTAAGTTATAGATAAACTTTGACCACATGTACCGTCATTTAAATATAAATAATGTCATGACATTAATTCAGCATTAGTTCAGCATAAAAATCACAGGCAGCTTAATTTCATGTGTTATAAAATGGTTTTGCATTTGACAAATTTAGTTTTAGAAAAATTTAAAATAGATATATCTCTACGCAATGATGACGAAGCGAATGACCCTTAACACCGTCTCTAATCTTGTTCTGCTGGCAACTGTTCCAGTGGTGCACCCACGTTATGCGTGGGCATGTATTAAGAATGGACTCATATTGGCTGATATCCTTAATCCAGGCTAAAACTGAATTATTTGAAGTGGGTTGTCGACTTTTTAAAGCTGAAGAATTAAACCACTACTGAAACTTATCATACGAAATTGAGAAAATTATATATGACGTAACTAGATTTAGGGTTTATACATAACTGTTACCGTAACAGTAGTGAGATGTACGTTGTCGTTACTCGGAAGGTTCTTGGCGGTGACCACTAAATCTGTATATCGTTGCCGCTGCGGCTCTCACAGTAAACTCTTCTGCAAAACCCGAAGGCAAAAGACGCTCATTTTAGAAATACATGCTTTTTTAGGCCTCTCTTAGGTCTCGCCTACTTATCACTCTCCACCTACTTTTCAACTTATGTGGTCCAATATATATATATATATATATATAACGCGAGGGTATCTGCCAGGGCAGTCCACACAAAGTGAAGACCGAACGACCCCTCTCTCTAACGACCAGGGAGCTACCGAGTTTCATAGGGCAAGACCTAGAGACTTACAAGGGCCCCCCCCCCCATCTAGTCCAAAAATACAAGACGGGATGGAAGTGGATACACCACTTATGCGCGCCAACCCAAAAGGGGAAGCCTACAGATCAAACTCGGTAGGACCGCCTGGTGATCTAGCACACCTCCTACTAGCTCTGCAGGCTAGTACCCGATAATATATGGCTTCCCTCAACCCCGTCCGAAGAGTACCCGATCTCCCACGGGTATCGGGAACCACTGCCCCCTCGAGTCCAACCCAATCCGAACAACTCCTCTACGGGAGGGGCTCGGCAGTTCGGCCCGAGGTTCCTCTAGTAACGTCAGAGGTACCACGAGTGCTAGGGTCCCCCAGAGCTTGCACCACAGCAGCTGAAGGGGATGGATCCCCTCCCCTACGGGGGATCCAATCCAATAGCTGCTAGTCTATATCTGAAACAGACTTATACTCATCCTGAGAAATTCAATTATTTTGCATATTTCTAAGTGCGTAGTAAAGTTTGTGATAACTGAACATAACTGAAATCCAGAAACCTGAATTTTAATTTAATAGTAGTCTTATAGTTTGAGTTCACTTTAGCTAGCTAATTGCCTTTTTCTCAGCTTCTAAACAACTTCCCTAATGACGCCTTCTCATGACAAAACATTTTACCTAATTTTTCTATTTTATGGATTTTATATACGAAAATTAGTTATCTTATATACTTTCTTATATGGTCAGTATATGGTCTTCTACGTACAGGACAGTAATTTTGGTATTATATATTGCCCCCCCCCCCCTACCATTTAATTCCTTGTATAAAAATATCCTATGTATTGCTTCATATAAATTTGTCTGGAGACTGTCGTTTATTTTTGTGGTGTTCTACAGAACATTCAAATGAAATCTTATTGTGTTAATCGAATTAAGCTTTCACAAAAACAGTTTCCTCGTGATTTATTCAAAAATGGTTCTAATGATTTTGATTAAAGTCCAAATCTTTAACATATTGCTGAATTAAATATATATCCTCCTATTCTGGGAAGAGCCTCTGAAGACCTATTCATTGTGAAAAACTTTTGCATAAAAAATAAACCTAAAATAGACAAAATCTGATTAAAAGACCTTGCATATATATATCTCTCTCTCCTTCTCCCTTCTATCTCTCTCTCTCACTCTGCAGCTAATCATTTTCCGAAAATTCTTTGTAGTTGGTTTGAATTTTGAAACAATTACAATTTTCTCAAATAGGCAATGTTGATATTTTTCAAAATATATTCGATATTCAAAGAGAACGGAATTTCAATGCCGTCACATAGCGACAAATTCTTAAAATTTGAGTATTACTTAAAATTCTGCATTTATGTATTCCTTGTGTAATAAGGCCTCTTCTACAAAAGCTTATCTCAAATAACATGAAGCAGATAAAAGAATATATGATACTAAGACTCGTTTGTACTAAAGTGAACATTTGTTTTTCTTGGGATTTACGTCCTCCCAACATTTAGTCATATCGGACGATGAATGAAATGGGTGAAATGACGCTCAGTGCCTCCGGGGTCCATGGGGCTTAGAGCTACCCGACATTCATCTTTCAGGATAAGGAAAAAGCCCGGGAAAACCCTTATCCAGGTAACTCACCCTGACCGAGATTCGAACTCGGGACTTCTTGAACGTGAGGCAGACGCGCTACCATATACGAAAGACGCAGTAAAACAGTGAACTTTCTGTATTAAATGTGCAGAGATGTAAACATTAAAGTCTGAAAGAATGAGTTTTTTATGCCCCTACAATTGAATTTTTAAATAGCACAGACCCATAAATATGATGTAATTAAAGCAACTAGCAAATTTCACAGGGCTTTAAATCTCTGTACAGGCACATCAATAGGTCTAGTATCATTCCATGCAATGAAATCTAAAAGCATATTCTGGCTTAAAGTTCACCCTTGAGGGAAGTTATAAGCCATAGTCTTGAAACGTTAAATTAAGAAGTTAAATTGCAATTTTCAGGGAAACTATTTGCCCTAAACGCACCGAAATTTGAACAGATTTTTGAAACTTTTCAAATGGATAGTGTTTCTCCACCCATTTTAATACAAAAATTCCAGCATCCACGATTTTAATGGTAGATTATAGGAAGTCTGGTATGGTGCATTCACATGAATTTCTCTATTGAAACTATCCTTACAAACACTTCTTCTATCTAGCTTATATATGAATTGACGTTTGTCAGTCTCGCAAAAACTCGAGAACGGCTAACCCGATTTGCCTAATTTTGGTTTTGAAATATTTGTATGAGTCCAAGGAAGGTTCAAAAGGTGGGAAAAGACCCTGAAGTAATAATGGGTCGGATTATTAACGAAATATAAAATTACACATGCAAAATTTTACGGAACATATACACCTTCTTTTATTTTCGACAAATAAAAGCATTACAAAGTAGAAAGATATCCCACTCCTTGCCAAAGTCTTCAAAGATATTTCACTTATCATATGTTATTAAATAGCTTTTATCGTTTGTTATCAAGACTGAACCTTGTTTATGTAACATGACGATATACCTTTCGAAGAATAGACACAAAATTAATTTATAAACGCACTACAACACTATAAATACAAATTTGGCCACAGAGAATGACGTCCTGAAATGATGTGTCAGTTTATTAACTAAATATAATAGTACACACGCAAATTTTCACGAAACACATACACCTTCTTTTATAAAATAAGGCCGGAAGCTTTCCTGGCGACGAATGTGTTCCAGATATTCTCATGAAACAAGCCAGGTGAAAAGACGATTAGAAATCGACGTTTCGGGAGCGTACATCACTCCCATCATCCGGATTTTACTGAATAAGAAATGTTACAAATACTAAATTGAGATAACACAAAAAATCAGCAAGACAAAACACTATCAATACTCGCATCCCTGAACAAAAGACTGTTTGCAGTAAATTAAATGCCAGACCAGGAGATGGCGTGAGTGTATCGCGAGAATATTTTGAATACACCTTCTTTTATTTTCGACAAATAAAAGCATTACAAAGTAGAAAGATATCCCACTCCTTGCCAAAGTCTTCAAAGATATTTCACTTATATTTTATTAAATATCGTTTATCTCTTGTTATCAAGACTGAAATTGTTATGCATAATGTTGAGTTACCTTTCGAAGATTAGACACAAAATTAATTTCCTGTGCGTTTGGCCTTTGTGATGACCGTAAATCAGTCGGAAGGGCAGTCGTTGGAGGTTTGCGGAATCAACTTGGAGTTTCCCTGTTTCTCTCGTGGACAATTATACGTCGCGTCGCGTGTTCACGCGTCTGAAAACCATTATCGTTTAAATTGATTAACTGTAGCTGTGTTGTATTTAAACTTCACCCAAATTACAGAATAAAAAACTAATCCGATTTGTTTTATTTATATAAATAAATTCAGACCACGTTTATTGGTAGTACGAAGTTCACCGGGTTAGCTAGTTTGAGGTAAACATTTGCTGAAATAGTTTTATTGCATATTTACTTGTAAGTGCAATGGGAATATATGATTACAGTAAATTTAAGTAATAGTCAAAAAGTATAAGAGCTAATCGACATGGAATTACTTTAAACCTGCGTACTGTTTGCTTAATTAGAGTATAGAAATCGTATAACTTCTTCCTATTTGAGAAATGTATAATTATTTGAAAGTAAATGCCAACAAAAAGGAGTATTTTGGGAGTTGTGTATTCCAAAAAAAATATATATATATAAACTATGTGCTTTAACAAGATCCGTATTTTTTAGTACGGTCTACTGTTTACCAGTTATCCAAAAGGTATCCTCAGAGAAGAATACTTTCGGTACTATTCCCAGAAATATTATATATTTCATTTTTTCATGAACATATTTTTAAAGTATGGTAATTTAATAAAACTGGTTAAGAGCTAGCTTTGAGAAAATAGAAAATTCCGAAGAATAGTCCATTCAAGGAGTATCATGAGTTAGATGTTTTCTTGTCGGATTTTTTAAAGATGGAAAGATTGAATGAAAAGCTTGTATTTTACTGACCTTTCCTTTCCGAGTTATACAATTTACAGGCACACGAATATATGGACAGATTCACACCCACAAAGGCCTTTCTCTAAAATGTTTTTTTTTTAATTTGGGGACCTCAAAAGGGTAAATTCAATGGAGTCTTGGTATGGAAATTTTGGGTGGAGTGCAAAACCTTATTTACCTACTATGTAGGTCAATGACGTTCATCCGTTGATATTTTGAATGAGTATTTTGTAATGGTCCTAACTGGATAATAGTTATTTAAATATCGATTCAAGAAAACAATTTGAACGTTCTAGAACATATTTTATGACTGATAAGTGAAAAGTTGAATTATTTATAGTAAACAAATATAAAAATAGATTCAGTAATAATACCGAGCGCGATTGCTCATGTGGTATTGCCTGTGGCTCGCATTCGGGAGGTCCGGTTTCGATTCCCGTGGCCGACCTATCTGACTCACAGGTTTCTTTCGTGGGTGGCGAATGCTGGGTAGGTTAATTACGTCCTCCGATAGTTCCTGTCCCTCAACTTCATCTCCATTATCATTTCATATCATCTCTCATCTGGTGGCCTCTTTCAGGTTAGAAGTGTCGGCGGTTGTCTCGGCGTTGTATGACAGGATTATGTGCTCCTGGTAAACACTTTCTCCTCCGCTGAGATGGTCTTCAGTCTCCGAACCTGGTCTGATGGGGCCGTTACCAGACTACAATAGAGCGGGATGCCGCTAGCATTTAATTTTCCTTTATCAAAGCTCTCCGAGTTATATTTTGTAATGGAACCGCTCTCTTGGTACTCGTGTGTCGATAATGCAGCTAGCTTACTTCCCGACTAGTGATTCGTTATTAAAAGGCCGTGGTGACCGTAACACTTGCGGAGGGTGAAGAGAGGTTGGAGGGGCAGAATGTTTTGCTGGTTACCATGGCTACGGATTCGATTCATAGAAGATGTATATTCCGCACCAACTTGTGTTGCCAACACAATACAGGACTTTCTTCCTACTTTTTCGTTTATTTGAAAAGATATTTGCGGGTAGAAGTGGTAGCTCCCTAGAAGCGAGCCCCGTGTGTCATTATCAGTTTGTATCCTGTGTAAAAGCGTAATTTTATATGACCAGTGATTATTGTCTGATATGTGAAGTGTTTAATTTTTCATATTTAAGGGATTTGCAATGAATCCAATACGCGATTTAGTGTGCCTCCAAACACCCTTTTCTTTGTGGAAGAATGATGACAAACGTGTGGTGGTAAATGTCGGTAGGCCAACACCAGTGCTATGTTTACAAAAACTTTGTGGTGGAGCACCTTCAAAATACACCAGGAAATTTAAGACTCCTTGGTATGAGGAACATAATTGTGTCAGATGGAAGGAGCTGAGAAATAACACTAACAAAATTGCAGACGCTCTTCGGGAAAGCTCACGTCTATATATTGTCAAATACAATAACATTTAGCTTAACAGGCTTTTCATGCAATATCCCATTACAGAAGTACACAAGAAATGACATTTCGTGGGCATAATGAAAGCACGGACTCTTTAAATACAGGTAATTTTAAGGAACTTTTGGATCCATATACAGAGGGAACCCTATCGAAATTCAAAACCACTATTCCAGTAAAAATGAGTTTTTGCGATCCTGATTTTTCGAATTTAGGTTAGCCAACTTTCCGAGTCACCTAATCAATTAATTCGCTAAGAGCCGTGCCTGGAAGATGTTCAATTTATTCTTTCATCTGAATATGTAACTGCGTCTTCGCACCATCCTTCATTGAAAGCAAATAGTACAACACAACACCTTGGACGACAGGCAAACCAAAGAATAAAACAGGCTGTGTTAAACGTCAATGACAGAATTAAAGGGGGGTGTCCGGTTTCTGTCATTGGACATTTGAGTATATATTAAAGGCACTTCTCGTTTCTTTTCATGGGGTACAGTACCTGATTTTGATAAAACAAGGTTTACGCTTGTAAAATCTCCTAAAAAAGCTAACCGGGTTTCAGTCTCCCCTTAAACTAGGTCATTTTGTTGACATTTGGAGACATCCGTTGAAAATTTACTGACCTACTTGCCTGAATTTTGAACAAGTTGCTACCTCTCCTGTGGAAGCAGTCATGTGGGAAAAGTCTCTTGATACATATACGCGCCAACGTCATGCCCAACTCTGCTTATAACAGATTTATGTGCTGGAAAGTCCTTTCAGCCGTGTCGAAGAAGGGTTATTCTATTCAGCAGTCACGTACAACTTAGTGACGTCATAGCCGCACATCTTTGTCGTTCCAGGCTGGCGGGTATTTCTGAAACGATTACACTGTAAACACAATCTCTCTGCTTTGTTGACATAAAAATCTGGTGCGTGTTTAAATGGCTTTGAAGCCAATTCCATTGACTACTACTGATTTACACATTAAAAGTTATCAAATAAACAGGGAGAACGGATCCCCCGATGGCCGTATATTAAATAAACAGAGGGAGCGCTCCTTTGTCCAACGTGACGCAGTTCGTAAACGCACACGCATAGATACCGCCGCAGCCGACTTACACCGTCTTCCTGTCCACTGCAGTCCAACTAAAAATTGCTAATATGTTTTGAGATCCCTTAAATTGTTATGGGAATAGCCTCTCAGGTTTTCTTCAATTTAATTACTTGTACATAACTGGTAAACCGTAAAGAGAGATAAACAAACCCTTCGTTAAAAAAAGAAAACAAAGTATATCTCCTTAAACAGACAATTTATGTCAAATTATTTTATTTACTTACTTTTTTGCATTAACATGTTCCTTGTTATAGGTTTGAATGAATTAAACTTACTTCAAACGGGCCGGTTTTCCAGCCCAGCAAAACATAAAAAAAAAAGAACGAAGACAATTGTGGAAGGTGAATGATGAACTTGTTAAAAGTCTATTCTTGCAATGTTCATAGCTTCTTTGAAAGAAACCAGCCTTTATAACCTGAATTGTCATTGCTCTTTTTCCGGCATCTTTTACTATTCCTCACACACACACACACACACACACACACACACACACACACACACACACACACACACGCACACACACACACACACACACACACACACACACACTCTCTCTCTCTCTCTCTCTCTCTCTCTCTCTCTTAGCCATGGGAAGAGAATGGAATTTCAAAGCCATCTCATAGCACATTTTCTTAAAATATTCCACCATCGCTTAAGCCTATTGTGTTCCCATATTTGCATTGTACCTAAGAACAAATATCTAATAAAACCATTTCCACAAATGTTTATCTCTATTAACATGAAGTAGACCTCCTGCGCCGTGGCGTAGCGGGCTAAGTCAGCATGCTTTGGTCCCTGACCACGAAAAGCGGTCTGGGTTCGACCCCACCCATGGGGTGCGGATTTTCGGTCCTGGATATAGGACCGGTGCCCACTCAGCATCGCCAGGAAAGTGAGGAGCGGCCCTGGTCACGAAAACCAACGTTCCGGCTGGGGGATGCCAAGATGCTGACCACATGTCCTCCCCGTATCGGTTGGATGATCACCCACCTTTGCCGTGCGTAAGTGGGCGTGAGGCCGACAGCCGGGTTGATAGGCCTTGGCCCTTTTAGGTCTGTCGCGCCAGTGGTTAACTTTTAACATGAAGTACATAGGAGGATAAATTTGTGCAAGAATGAGAGAAAAGGTCATGCGAATGTAACACATTTTTATAGTTCTTTATGTACTACTTATCTGTTGAAAGTATTGGATTTTACTGAACAATTTGATACCGAAAAGATATGCGCGCATGCCTGTATGTGTGTACTTCATAACACAGAAATGAAAAACAAACCTGATGTTTAAATTCAGTATCCAAGAATGTAACACGAAATGTCATCAACCAAACTAAACTTTACGAGGTCGATATTTGTGATGTTTCTAACAATGATTCCTAATGAGCTACATTAAAATACCATATGTTTAAAGAGACAAATAAAAATATTCTGAATTTTATGCAAATAGGCTTTGAAGCCCTCTTATTCTAAAATACTTTTGTAAAGTTGTAAACCCTAAGTCATAGTCTACCTATACAAATTAATTTAATGTAATTTAAGTACACAATTTATGTTGAATACATTTCTTTAATGGCATTGATTATTCATAAGTTATTATTCTAAATGATTTTGAATATTCAAATATTTTTAGATTTTTCCGAGCTACAAATCGCTATTCCTTATGTGCGCGTTTCTTCTTTCTGTTCACTCTTTCTTTAATGCAAGGCCATCATATCGCGACTGGCTTTGAAAATTTTTACAAATGCTTAGGTGCAAAATAAGTATAGGTCTAATAATTTTTTTTTTTTTTTTTTTTTTTTTTGTGGAGTGAACCATTTCGGAAATATTCCTTGTTATATGTTTGAATTTTCTGGTACTTACACTTCTTCAAATGGAAAGCGGCTATTCACTTTTTATCTGTTGACCATGCACATAAAACTGAATTTCAAAGCATTCCCATAGCGAGGAGGTTTAAAAATATGTGGCTGACGCATAAAACCCACTGTATTCCCATATCCCCCTTGCACCTGCAAGCAAATTATCAGTGCAATAATCTCTGCAATTGTTTATCTCGATAAATTTGAAGTAGAGGAGGAAACCTACCCAGTATTCGGATGGCAACCGCGGCAAAACCCCAAAAATCCCACGATTCAGGTACGCTGGCCACGGGAATCAAACCGCGACTGCCTCAGCTATCCCGCATGTATGACTGAAATTCAGAGGTGACGAAGGATGTATTCATTTGAATTCATTTTGTATTAAGGATATGTATGATTGAAATATCATGAACATCTTCAAAAATCACCTTTTCCTCTTTTAGTCTATAAAATAGTGTAAGCCTTCCTGAATCCAAAGAATGCTTGGATAACATCTGAAAGTCATTTTTAAATACTCTAATATAGTTTGAAAGTAACGTGAATTCTAGCATTACATATGACTTCTAATTTTTCATCCTTGTTTTCTTGTTATTGAAAAATTTCTGCAGTTTTCATCCTTTAAGGTGCTCCTTGCGTCGCAGTTTTGGTGTTAGACTAATGAATCTTGCTACACACGGTCAATATAAAATGCCCTGGATTTTATTGTCAGATGATTTTAAGCACATTTCTTTAGTTCAAAACACAAAAACTTGAAATGTTGGGCAAAAAAGCCATATTCATAGCTTTAAAAATTTCTGGATCCTAAGTTATTGAAACACAGAGAAACCTAGAGCAAATTCAAAAAATGGATGTGTTGGGAACCTGTTAAAAATTTAGACCAAAATTTAAGTTATTTTTCCCCAAGGGATCTTTTACGTGACGTAACCAAAAGTAAATAAATTTTACCATATTTTCCAAACTATCAAATTGAAATTGACAAAATTTGGGTTGTATCATATTTGTACTCAGTTACATCCGTGGTATAAATCTTAAGAAGCTAGCGCTATGAGTTCAGTATTTCAAATGTTCAGTCATAGGTATCCTTAATATCCCATTTATATGTATTTATATCAATTGAAGTTTCATTGAGGCATTAGTTGAAATATTTATGTACTCTATTGAAGAAGAATGTTTAATTATAGAAGATGATTCGCATATGTGTGTACTATGGGGACAAAACGTTTTTATTGGCGTAGATGGTAGCGTGTCTGCCTCACGTTCAAGAGGTCCCGAGTTCGAATCTCGGTCAGGGTCAGTTACCTGGATAAGGTTTTTACCGGGTTTTTTCCTTATCCTAAAACATGAATGTCGGGCAACTCTAAACTCTATGAACCCTGAGCTCATTTGAGCATCATATCATCCATTTCATGCATCGTCCGATATGACTTAACTTTGGAGGACGTAAATAGAAAAAGAAAAGTTTCTAAGTAGGTTCCTTGTCGGGTTGGCAATAGAATTTTGTGCTCCGCGCACTATTGCTCTAGAGTGTTCCCAAATTATTTATTTGTGAGTGACAGTAACGTGCACCATAATAAGTACATGACATAAGTGTTGTTTACTGGTATTGAGAGTTCCTGACATTCCCTCTAGGTTATAATTAAAACCTTCACTCAATTTGTAGGGTTTCACTGAGAAAAGTTTACGAGTGGTTGAATACAGCTTTCTGAAACACTGACTCACTATACAAGATTTAGAAGCGCATTTGTAGATCGTTCTAACGATTCACCAATTCGTCAATTGTTAGAATATTTCTCTTTAGTTATTGGGTTTGGCATTTATTGATACCTTTATCCTTAACTTATTAACCAGATATACGCGGATGGTCTGAAAAGTTTCCGACCTCAACATGAACAAGGTAGCACTCGTAAATAAAAGCTAGTGAATTTCCTTGTCTATCTGTTCAAAGTTACACACCAAAGTTTCAGCTATTTTGGACGCTCAGTTATTATGTCACAGTCGTTTGAGTGAGTTGGTGTGAGTGCTTTTATGAAAAAGGAGAAAACCGAATATCTAGCTGTCATTAAATATTTGTTTTTGAAAGGCAATATGCGTACGCAAATCTAAGATGAGTTGGATTCTCGGTATGGGGACTCTGCATCATCATTTACCACAGTGAGATTTTGGGCAGCTGAATTTAAACGTGGCCCTAAGAGCTTTGGAGATGATGAATGTTCGGGTAGTCCAAAAACTGCAACTACCGACGAAAATATCGCCAAAGTTCACCAAATGGTGCTAGAATTAAAGTGAGAGAGGGCAGAGGCTATGAGCATGTCAAAAGAACCTTTTTGCCACATATTAAATCAATATTTAGACATGAGGAACTGTCCGCGCGTTGGGTTCCACGTTTGCTCACGTTAGACTAAAAACGTGTTCGAATGAACATTTCCAACGCTCTGTTGGCGCAATTTAGGCGCAATAAATCCGAGGTTTGGCGCCGATTAATTACTATAGATGAAACTTGGATACACCATTATACGCCGCAAACAAAAATACAGTCCACAGTGGCTGCAAAGTAGGAACCGGCTCCAAAAAAAGCAAATACTGTTTTTTTTTTCAGCTGGGAATGTGATGGCGACTGTTTTTTGGGATAGTCATGGAGTTATTTTAATCGATTATCTTCAAAAAGGAAAAGCCATTACAGGAGCATATTACGCATTATTACTTGACAAGCTGAAGACAGAACTTGCTGAAAAACGGCCACATTTGCGGGAAAAGAAAATCTTGTTTCACCAAGACAACGTAACGTCTCACACCTCAGCGGTTGCAATGGCGAAAATCCACGAATTACGGTTTGAGCTGCTTGATCATCCGCCTTACTCACCAGGTCTAGTCTAAAGCGAGTTCTTTTTGTCCCCTCATCACAATATTGCGCTTGGAGGACAGAGATTTTCGTCAAATGAAGAGGTAATCATCTTCGTGAACAATTATTTTGCAGAGAAAAACGCCGAGCACTATTTGAACGGGTTACAGAGATGGGAGCATCGCTGGGAGAAGTGTGTAGAGCTACAAGGAGACTATGTTGAAAGACTGTCTTGTATATTTATTAGGTCGGAAACTTTTCAGACCACCTATGTATATCAGTTAGGTACTTTATCGGGGAATTTCTGCTGAAATTGTTTACATGATTTCGTTTCACTTTTATATTGTACATAAAACGTCTTTGTTCATCGTCCATTTTACGTAGGAATTTCTGTGAACTAGAATAATCATATTTCCTTAACAACAACATCTTGAATAAACGTTAACTTCTGAGATGGACAATAAACATAGTCTTTACTGCTCGAACCGAACACAGCTGATAAAACATAACCTTATACGGATCATCCAACACTAGTGTGCTACAGAAAAATATTGTGGTGGTCGAAGTGAAAACGAACTACAGGTATATGTGCTAAATGGAGTGCACAGTAAAACAGAATCTGGGAATTAGAAAATACCAGAGCAGGTCTTGGGTTTCAAACAACTCTATTCTGTAATGAAGTACTTCCAAAAGCCATATCGCCATGTACTATTATGCGGAAAGCATATACGAGGTGCGTTCAAGTTATAACACCTAATTTTTTTTCAGAACTGGGATCAGATATCAACTTCTGTTTTTTTAAATACACATGGACTCTTTGTGAATGAGTGACAGAGATGGCAGCATTGTACAGTGCATACAACTCTAGTGGCAGCGACGAGAGTTAGTACTGTTTTTGATACTTAAAATGGCGACGTTTTCATTGCAAGAACTGCGTGTAATCATTCGTTTTCTCCATTTTCGTGGTGTGACACCTATTGAAATTCATCGCCAGTTGAGTGAGGCATGTGGTGATGGTACCATAGATGTGTCTAATGTACGTTCCTGGGTACGACAGTTCAATGAAGGCAGAACATCATGTGACAACAAACCAAGATAGTTGCAGACATCGCCTCCAAAATTGGCATTTCCGTGGGATCTGTGCGCACAATCCTGCATGAAGATCTGAAAAGGTTCAATCGTCGGTCCTCCAAAACAATGTTCTCCACTCACTGGATCTTGTCGTCAGACCGGCTGGTTCGAGGCCGTGACTGTCTTGGTTTGCTGTCACACGATGTTCTGCCTTCATTGAACTGTCGCACCCAGGAACGAACATTAGACACATCCATAGTACCAACACCACATGCCTGACTCAAATGGCGATGAATTTCAATAGCTGTCACATCACGAAAATGGAGAAATGACGAATAATTACACGTTGTTCTTGAACAGAAAACGTCACCATTTTAAGTATAAAAATCAGTCCTAACCCTCGTCGCTGCCACTTGAGTTCTGTGCACTGTAAAATGCTGCCATCTCTGTCACTCATTCACAAAGAGTCCATGTGTATTTAAAAAAAAAAACAGAAGTTCTTATCTGGTCCAAGTCCTGAAAAAATTGGAGGTGTTATAATTTGAACGCACCTCGCAATTCTATTTTTAGATTGTGCCACCAGTGAACCCTCAGCTCCTGGGAGAGAGCGAGTTGCACGTAAAAGGATTCACACCAGTCGTATAAAACGTTTCATCCAATCCTAGCATGATGTATTAGAAATATCTTTCAAAATTATAGAATTACATATCATTTTATTGGATTGTTTGCTACCTGGCTTCATAATCAATGACAGAATCTTTAAAGTATCAATCGCGCTTTATTTGTTTTCTTTTTAAGTGAATGATCACATAGATGAACGGAAGATACTACTTTAAAATTATCGGAAAAAGCTGAACCACAACCAATTGCACAGTCGCAGTGATAGTTTTTGAGTGGAGAAGAGCAAAACAATCATCAAAAGAATCATTCGGATGTATGATTCAAATTACTATATTGAATTTTTACCTTTTCTGTAGGTATAGACCACAATATTGTGTGTGAGCGTGTGTGCGTGTGCGTGCGTGTGACAGCATAACTAAACTTTGAAAGGTTGGTTAATCAACAAACTTGTTATTAGGTTCTCAACTTTCCAAGGATGCGACATGATTTACACCAAACTGCAGTTTGCATGAAACTTTTTTCGAAAATTATTATTTTGTCAGTAATAGCTTAAACGATTTTGATTAAAATATCATATATTAAACACATTTCATGATTAATGAAGTATATATCTTCCATTTTCTGTGAATAGCCTCTCAACTCCTGTTCTTTATGAATTTTTTACAAAACTACTCCAAGAGAGAGAGAGAGAGAGAGAGAGAGAGAGAGAGAGAGAGAGAAATTTGCGCACACAAACGCTATATGTCTTAAAAGCACAGAGTTTATATCACGTGCATTTTGTATGGAGGTAACCATTTCCGAAGTAACCTTGTTCCCGAATTGAATTGCTGAATAATTAAAGTTTGCTCAAATTGGAAGTAATGAATGTGTTTGTTTTAATTTTATTTGCTTTTATTTTTGTTTTAATTTCTTGGTTATATAAAGAGTGCGCAATTTTAAAGCGAGAGCTGTTAATAGATTCGACTATCACTTAGGGCTTCTATTTTCTCATATTTCTATTGTATCTATACGGGAATGTGTAGTAAACCTATTTCTGCAAAATTTAATGTCTATCTCGATTAATATGAAGGAGGTAGAAGAATAAGAGTGCGAAGCATTAGGTGCTTTAATTGTAAACTCCAGAACGTTTAGGTTTTTGGACCTTTTGGGCTGTGAACAGATAATTTACTCAGTATTTACTTTCTATTGAGATTTCTGTCCTTCAGAAGGTAGGTTATGGAGTAAAGTTTTGAAATGATAATTTGGTTAACACAATAAAGGTTGAAGAGGGTCATAAAGCTTGTGGAAATCCTTGTTAAGTCCCACGAAGTTTCATGTCTGGCTACCTTCAAGTATATAACAAGCGAAGTGGTTGGAAACAATGAACGCTATGACATTCAGTGAGAAGTTTTGGGTTCCGTGGTTGACGGCGGTTTTCCTGCAGTGTATTTGACGTAACGAGGTCGCCCACGTTACGTACCACGTGCACGCCCCTTTTAATAGAGCCACAAGGGATTCGCTGATCACATCAAAAGGAAGAACACTTCTCTCCGGGACCTCATTCATGTACTAAGTGACCGACCGACCGAGCCTCTTCACTAAACCAAATTATCCAATACTATTTCCTTTTATGTCTTTATCGACCTCCATTGTTCGATTCTTAGTTGGCTGAATACGTTACACTTTGGATATTTTCTATATAAGAGATTGAAATGAACTGTGTTTTGATATTTGCTTATCCAGCGCTTTAAGTCCACTACTATTCTATATAAACCTCATGTCTTACATTCATATTGCTTTCTCTATCTCTTATTGTCATACTGTCTCTACAAACTTTACTTAACAAAGGATTATTACTTTCTTTACCACGTAGGTAGACAACGTATTGATATCCACCCAAAAATTCATATCGAGAGTTCATTGGAAATAAGCATTTTAAGACTTTCTGTATTCAAAAGAAGACGTTCTCTTGTGTGTGCGTATGTCATTGTGTGTGTGTGTGAGAGAGAGAGAGAGAGAGAGAGAGAGAGAGAGAGAGAGAGAGAGAGAGAGAGAGAGAGAGAGAGAGAGAGAGAGAGAGAATTTCAGCAACTTCTAAAGATGCGATACATGATTGTAAAGAAAATTCCCACCTCAAAATGATCCTTTGTGTAGGACATGTTATCAAACATTAATTGTGATAATAATGCGTAAGGATTTTGATTAAAATAATGTATGTTTAAGATATTTTCTGGAAAATTAAATATCTGTTTAGAAATTTCTGTTAATCGCCTCCGAAGTCTTATTCATTGACTTTTGCATAACTGGTAAACCTTTAGAGATGCACAGAATCTTGCTACACAGAAGATGTAGATTTCTTTAGAGCACAGCCTTTATATTATATAATATTTGGTGGAATTGACCACTTTCAAGCTATACCTTTGTATTTAGATTTTTAGAAACATAATGGGTGTATAACATTCCGTTGACTCTGTACGGCGAAGGGATTTAAAATAACAAAGGAATAAACTTTCCATCTGAGAAAGTATACGGTGCATTCAAAAAGAAACGAGCCAGAGATATAATTACAGAAACCAGTATGTTAGAAATATTGGCCCTGGCTGTTGAGACACCTGTCCCACTGTGACACGAGGTGGTGAATGGCTGTCTCATAAATGACCCGGGGCTGCGATGAGAGTCAGTTCCGCACGTACAGCTAGACGTCGTCGTCCAAGATGAATCGTTTGCCACTCAGAGCCTATTTACGGGCACAAAAAATGGCGTAATCACAGGGATAGAGGTCTGGGCTATATGGAGGGTGGCCGAGGACTTCCCATTTGAATTTTTGCAGGAGTGTCGCGACAGTGTTGGTCGTATGAGGCTTTGCACTGTCGTGGAGCAGAATGATCCCACGGGTGAGATTGCCTGGTCGTTTTGATTTGATCGCTTGGCGAAGATTGGTCAAGGATTGCGAGTAACGTTGGGTATTCACTGTTGTCCCGTGCTGCAAGAAGTGTATCAGAAGGGGGCCATCTTCGTCAAAAAAGAACATCAGCGTAACCTTTCCGTCACTTGTGCGGATGGTCTTGGCTTTCTCTAGTGGTGGTGACCCTGGATGCTTCCACTGGAAATTTTGTTGTTTTGATTCTGGTTCGAAGTAATGGCACCATGACTCATCTCCAGTCACCACTCGTGTCAGGAACTCATTCCCTTCCCCAGCATAACGCGGCAGATGACCAAGACAGTGGGCCATTCGATATGTTTCCTGGTGTGGTTGAAGACTTGGGCCACCCATTCTGCAAACACTGCGCAAGAGCAGTCGTTCCTTCATGATGGTGTGAGCACCTCCGACCTCGGCGGCTATGGTTTTCACTGTCACTCCGCGGTCCTGGGTAATGAGTGCATCAACCAGCTGGACGATGTCATAAGTAATGCAGTGTGGTGCTCCAGAAAGTGCATCATCGGCTACCGACACCCGTCCTCCCCTGAAGCGCCTGTGCCATTAATTGACCCTTGCAAGGGACATTCAGTGTTCGCCGTACACTTTTGATATTCATCTTCCCCCTACTCCTTCTGCTGTCAGAAAACGAGCATCACCTCTTTTCTCTTCATTTGACACTTCCATTTCACTGTTTGCAATGTAACTGGCAGCGTTGGACGATTGATGCATGCTGCTGCTAGCTTTCTATAGTCACGTGACGTGCACGCATGCCCTCTAGCGACGGGCTCTGAACTTCCACGCTCTGGTCGGAACAACACTTCGTTATGTACGCCACTATATTACCATCCTGTCACCGGTTTGCGCATACCAGACTGCGGTTGGTTTCTTTTTGAACGCCCCTTACACTTTAAAATGCATAATCTTAAGGCACTCAAGGTTCTCTCCAGTTAAGCATCATTGTACAGTTTAGTCTTTATTATAGGTAGTCAGTGATTTTGTTCTTGTTTGGCAGTTTGCAATGTGGTACTTCTCGCAGTCTTCCATTCGCTGCTGGTATTTCTTGTTTGTCACGTCCCTCTGGTCCAGCATGGCTGATGTGGTGCAGAAATTGAGATCTATTTTCCTTTGCTTTGTGTCGTTGATGTTTGCCATTTCCTGTCATGGTCTTGCTGCGATCTGATATCGTCTGTGGAATACGTCTCCTTCAAGAACTACTTCATAGAGGAACCTTTCAATAGTTCAAAGACCATGACATAGCAATCATCTCTTAATAGATTTGACTGTCCTTAAACCTACTACCTGTATACTCAGTAAGTTAATTGCTGCAAATGTATATCTAGATAAGCATAACATAGACGTTTGTACGAATGCGCAATTGGTGCATGCGCAGTACAAGTCATGTGAGTAAAACACGATATTTTAATAAGAGAAGCATGTGTAAAAATTTCAAAGTAGATACTCGCCTGGGTTAAATCAGACATACGAAACAAGTTCCATTATTTCCTGCACTTGTTTATTCAACAGATCCCGAAACTTTGTATGGAGTTACACGGAAAACCCGGCCATATTTTTGAGGGGTAATTAGAACCATGCACAGCTAACAGCATCCATATAACTGAAACATGGAGAAGAGCTTTGAAAACGAACAGCATTCCAGTGATACTAAAAAAACCATCAAACAGTTGAAATACAAATAAATATATGTATAAATATCTTGGCGTGAACAAAATTTGTATTTGCTTAATGTAAAACACGAGTATGAAATAAATTCACTCTCCGTTTTTATTATAACCCCAGATACGAATGCAATTTTGGTTACCTCAAAGGATAAAACATTGTCTGTTTTCATTACTACAGTTCACCATTAAATAAATTGTTAACACAGTTAACAGGATTTGTAACCCTCTGGAGAAAGTAACTAATGACCCTCTCAAATCGCTCTTTTACTTTCTCAGAACGTTCTTTAGAAAGAATTTTTAATTTCCGTTTCACGTATCCAATAAGTAGAGAATTTATTGCATTCCAAACAAAAAATTCGATACCGCAGTTTCACTGTAAATACATGTTTTGAAGCCCTGAAAAAGGGGGATTTTTAGAAAAAGTGCTTTCCTCTCCCCTCTCTATTTCTCTCTCTCTGTAATTGTTTACTGTTTAAGTATACTGTGTAAGTATTTTTCAAAATGATTAGTCGGCTAAATATCCAACTTGGTATTTAACGTCTTCCAAAGATGGGATGCAAAGAATTTCAAGAAAATATCCCACTGCAGACTTCCAAAAATTTGATGGCTCTAAAAATTATGATTCAAATACACGTTTTAAGTCGTTTTTATGAAAAAATGAGTGTTTATCTTGAATTTACTGGGACTAATCTCATTCTGGGTGATTTTACAAAGCTGGTACAGTTTGAGATCAGACGACATATTAATATATAAAAATATAGGTCTCATTAAAACACATTTTATGCCAATTTTTCAACTAGTACACTCCTAGATATTCTTTATTTGTTTGAATTTTTCAATACTTATACCTTTTTCAAAGGGAGGTTTTTTCATTTTTTAATCTCTTGGTCATATAAGAGAGCATAATTTCAAAGGCACCACATTGCAGTCAGGCCTTAAAGGATTTTATTAATACTTGAAGCCTACTTTATTGCCATATTACTCTTTTACTTATAAAGAGGTATGCTATAATATTATTTCTTCAAATATTTATGCCCTTTAACATGAAGTAGACAATAGACAGGATGGCTAGAGAAGGTTATGTGAATGTAACTCGATCTACTTATGCGTGTAACAGTAGATCAAGTATTCCAACCACAGATTAGTACCGAGATTTCATCGGATTTTGTAACTCCTTGAATCCAGAAAAAGGCATTTTAAGAAACAGTCTAAACTGTGTGACTTTCAATAGAATATCTCAAAAACGAAAAATCTATTACATGCCTAACTTGGTGTTGAAATTCAGCGTAGTCAAAGGATGCTTGTAAATACAATAAAAATAGCTGTACATTCCAAAAAACCCTTTGCATCTATCATTTTTTGAAAGTTTTGACTCTCTCAAAAATGGCTCTAACAATTTTAATTAGATTATTAAAAGTTTCAGATATTTTCTTAATGCCGGAGACGTGTGCGTTTTTCCGTAGGTATACTGCACATGGACTGTACTGTTTTCGCTCATGCATGTAAACTGCAGGTAGGTACAGCCTGACTGTGACAACCGCCTCATTGCGAGAGGAAACAAAATAGTCCCGATATACTACACCTTGACCATGCGTCTACATACACCTGCAAGGCAATTTTTTACTAGATCGCAGAGTACTACGGTACGTTGTTTTCGACGTTTGCACATTTGATGGCCGTGCTGTACATCTGACGTCATTCATACTTTACCCGCGGCTAACGAAAGAGACCGGCTTCGGCGCGACAGGGGAACTTTCGTGTGATGTCACACAGGCAGTCTGAGAGAGTGGACAGCGTAGCTCAGAAGTTACATTGTTTTGTTAGTGAACTGTATGATTATGAATAAACAGTATTTCACATATGTTCATCATTCTAGATAATTATACTTTAATTAACATAATTATATAAGCAATATTATATTAGAAGGGATTTTATGTCTCAGAACTGATTTTTGGTATGCTCGTACTACTAAGCAATATTACGTTTCTTATAATTACGTACGTACTTATAATATATACCACTTATGCTATTACACTTTTTAGATCTATAAACATGATACTTTAAATAAAGAAATAATGTATAAATTATAAGATGCAGTATATCGCTCACCTTCAAATAAAGTTTTCATAAGACATTTTGAATCCCTTTTTCCTATGTTGGAATTTAAAATAAGAAATACTTATATTTCTCGCACAATAATTTCAATTAATTGTTTATCGAATCAGGAACTATGAATGTAAAATGTTATAATAATACCTTGAAAAAAAAAGCAAGAAGGTGAGGTAATTAAAAAAACAAATGAGAATTATATGCAATTACACCACTATATGAAGGTATTTATACGTCCCAAACGTATGAGGTGATCCTTGTTTTCTGTCAAACTCCATACTTTAGCATAATTATTTTTACAGATATTAGTGATATATCCACAGGTTTAAAACAGATATATACACCTAGTATTTACAAAGTACAGAATGTAATGTAATCTATCAAAACAGTTTATGGAACAGGTCTTATGATCACAAATAATGCCAAAATTTATGTTTCCAGTTTTTTTTCTTTTTTTAATTTTCTTGTAGTGTCTGAATCACAAGACTTCTCATTGGTCATTTTAACAAAATTACTAATCAATATTTTGTTAACACAAAGAGCAACACTATCCAGTTTCTCAACTAGGGTCTTCTTATGTAAACATTTCCATTCAGTACCAGTATTCTGTACATCTGATCTGAGAATTTTAATTTTACAAATTTTCTGAGCTACAGAGAGCTGTTTCCCAGAGGTTAAGAAATTTTGAAAGTCTCTTGCTAATAATGACATTATATGCCATGCCAAACCAACAGTGAATACTACTTTGTCTGTGGGTAATGTGAATTTTCCTCTGTCCAAGTCGTTTACAAATTCATATAAAGAATCGACTTCCACTTGTTTATTTAATTGGAGTCATGAACTGCATATATTACACTTCGATTTAGGTAGCACTTTTCTAGATGCAAATCCCCCAAATATGTCAGTATTGGCACTGTATCATTAGAAATTACTTGCATTTCAAACTCTTCATCCAGAATATCAGAAAAACCATTCAGGTCAATATCATTATCATAATTTTGTTGGGTAGGTAACAGTTCTTTCAAATTTACACTACCATTATGAGCAGCAAACAAAATATTTGTAAATCTCAATTTCCTCTCATTTTCCAATACCTGTAAGTAAGTTATATAGTAATTTGCACACCTTAGCTGTCTGTATGATCCAAAACGGCGCTCCAAATTATCACTCTGAAATTTGCTTAGCAAAATGTAATCAATGTTGTATTTCTCAAATAGATATGGAACGATTTTTAGGAAAGATTCTAGCGTGGTAAGCAAGGACTGAAATGTCTGCGGAGTTAAAGCATTTACTAATGGAACAGACACCCTCCAAATTTTTAGCCAACGACCCATTTTATTTAGAAATTCAAATTGCATATCTCTTTGACTTTTAATGGCCTCTCTGTATGGATCATCGAATCGTTTCCTTTTTAACACACTTTTAACATTAACTATTTTCCACCAGTTAACAATGATATTTAAGAAATTTACAGTTTCATCAATATCTTTAGAAACACCAAGATCTTTTGTGACATGTTTCAAGGCCACAATCTTGTTGTCATTGAAAATTTTCAATGCCAAGCTCACATTCTGCTTCTGAATTGACGATGGATATAACACTTTGGCGGAAAGTGTGTGCCCATACTTAACTAGGTTTTCTTTTTCTTTTTCATTCATCAACTCTAAGTGCCTGTATTGAGCTGAAAGTATACTGGAGTGATGATTGAAATCAGGAAAATATAAGGTCTTATTTGCATCTCTTTTGGTCTCTCAATTATTTCTGCTACATTTTCAAATGTGGACGGTATCAAATATAAAGAAAAGCCTTCTTGACGAGTCTAGTGGGTGAGTAATGCTAGGCTGCAAAATTTTATTTGGGGTCATAAGTTCATATACTTTTCTGTTCACAATATTATTTTCTGCAATTAAACTAATAACTGTAAAGCCAATTCTTTCAGACATATCCAGAACTTCTATAATGCATGCCTTCAGTTGTTCACTTCTTAAATTGATAACTGGTATAATGGAAACCACATCAACATATTTAGAAAGTAGTGAGGATATTGTGAACACTTGAGCAGTTTTTGCACATTTCTGAGCATCAGTTGCACTACTGCCATACATCGCACCTCCTTTAAATGACAGTTGTGGCTGAATATATATTTCATCCATCACGGAAGATACTAAGTGTTCATGACTTTTTAAATGTTTAAATCTGTTTTCCAAGTAATAACTACTTTCCAAGGACAATTCATAGAACGAAATTAGTTTCTGCAGTGTACTTGGGTGTGGCAAAATCAACATATTTCCTTAGTGCATTGTAGGCGGATGATGAATGGACATAACGAGTGGAAGCAAGAATCATGCATTTGTTGCCATAATGCCTGTTATTCTTTGGAGTTTGTAGCAGCTGGATAGCAGATTCTCTTTTATCTCTAACTGTGGGTAATATTTCACCATTTTCAATTTGGCTCATAATACTCGTACTATCCAAAACATTTAATGAATTAAATTTTTTTCACATTATTAATACTGGAAGCATTGATGCAAACGTTGTCCAGTACAACAGTATAAGTTAAATCATCTTTGACTGTTATAAAAGAAATGGCACAAGGTGTGCCATTATTTATACCCATTAAACAAATATAAATTGTTCCCTCGTCCTTAATTACTGTTCCATTAGCCTTACTGGAATTGATTTTTTCTTATATCTACAAAAGAAATAATGCTATCTACATCATTTATTAAATCCCTTTCCACGTGCTGTTTATTTGATTGAATGCTGTCTCGAAATGCCTGGACCCAATTTTCGTCTTCTTTATCAGCAAGACGTTTTATTTTGGGAATCGTTTTAGAACAGTAAGAGGGTGTATTAAGAAATATTGTTGGTACAGCATTTTCTGTAAGTTTAGGGATTTTCCTTTCATATTCTATTAACTCTCCCTTTAAATTAGAAATCCTGTCTATTCTTATAACACACGAGTCCTCAAAATGCTTTATGCACACAAAAGGATTTTTTAATTTCGAAAAATCTGTCGGAATATGCCGTAGCCTCATCTTACGAAGATTTTCGTCTTTTGGTAGTGAAAATGCAGTTTTTTCACTTTGTGTGTCATAATTTGATCTACACCTAAAGACACTACAACGTCGAGCCATTTTTTACAATTCTTAGTACCTAAGACGGAAAATAATAATAGTAATAATAACATTAACTTGTATCCACCATGTGGTTGAACACAGAAGTTATTATTTCGTTCAATTATGGAGACAATTTTTCTGTACATTTAAACACAAGATAGAACTATGTAATATCAGACGTATAATAAAAGTATAAGCAGAATTTACTAAAATGAATGCTTCAATCTAAATTCAAGCGAGAAGATGCACTATGGCATCGAAGCCGTTAGAACGTTCCCAGAGGTTAACCTAAAGCCTACTTGAAAACACTGCTAAATACACAAAATTTATGAACTAACTGGAATATGTGTTAACTACATGATAATATAACACTTTTTCACTAACCTGAACCACTAAATATCATTCATTTCACTAGTTAACAAAGTAAAACAAACTTAATATCACACAGACCACACGAACGACATACCGCCCAATGTAGCTGTCAAACCTATACTCGACACTTCAGAACTGCTGTGATCAGCTGATTCAAACGCGCCATGGCCTGTCTCTTTCGTTAGCCACGTACCGTACCTCCAGCTAACTTATAACGTATGCGAGCGCACATCCCTCCGGCCTTTATATATCAAATATATAGCTTGAATTTTCTGTAAATAGTCTCTGAAGTCCTCTTTATTCTGGATGAGTTTTCTCTAACTAGCAAACCGAAACAGATGACCAAAAGTTTACTGTAGAAAACAATGTATATCTCGTTAAATCACACAAACTGTATTAAATTTATGTTTTGTGGAGTTAACCATTTTCTAGGTATTCCTATTTATTGCTTTGAATTTTTGAACGCATAGTTTTCTCAAGTGGGATACCGTTCTTCTCTATCTCTTTGTTCCCCTCCCGGTCCTCCAAATGCAAGCGTAATTCAAGGCCACCATATAGCGACCAGCTCTTAAAAGATTTGTCTGTCGCTAAGTCTACTATGTTCTATATTCCCATTTTATTTACAAATAAAAATGTGATAAAACGTCATGTGTGGATCGAAAAATATGCGTTTATAAGTATATTTTGCACAAGAATGTGCGGATAAGTGTCATGTGAGGTGGCTCAGGTGGTTTCGACAGTGGCTCGTATTTGATTCCCGTGGCTGACCTAATTAATCTGTGGGTGTTTTTGGGGTCTTCCCGGATCACCAGCCGAATCCTGGTTAGGTTAATTACATCCCCCAAATTTCCTATGTCTGCATTTTATCTCCATTATCATTTCACATCATCTCTCATCTGGTTGTCTCTTTCAGGGTAGAAGTGTCGGCGGGGGTCTCGGCGATGCATGGCAGGATGATATGCTCTTGATAAACATCTCCTTCCGTAGGATGGTTTCAGGTCTTCGGGCCGACCTGCTAACCGTTACAATACACGGCGGGTGTGATGCCAGTTGTGCTGTCCTGCCGGGGAGTTTGAAATTGGTTAAGTGTAGGAAACCTGCCCTCTCACTGTCGTGACTCCTGAGTTGGTTGCCCTCTGAATCCTCTTGCCTCATCCCTCCTCCAGGAGATGCAATAAACCACCGGTTTCAGTGCCGAATCACCTTCGTAGTAATCCTAATTCTAATCCTAGTCCTAACACCAGCTATTTTAGTTATGGTGTTCATATACACATCCACGCGCACAAACTCATACATTTGCACTTTCTTTTAAGTTTTGGTTTCAATTCAGGAATCCCAAAACACGTAAATTGTAATGAACTCAATATTTTGAACGTTTGAAAAGATTAATTTAATTAAAATTGCTTTTCTATTAAAAGCAAAAATTTGGACATCGACAAAAAAGTTTCCCTTTTTAATGTGTTTTTTAGCCAATTTGACCATCACTTTAGTTTTTATCTTCATATTTTATTGTTATCAATTTTAATGTGACTTTTTAAGTAGGCTTGGGCCCGCCTCCGTTATGTAGATGACAGCGTGTCTGCCTCACGTTCCAGACGTCCCGAGTTCGAATCTCGGTCAGGAGGAGTTTCCTGGATAAGGTTTTTTCCTGGGGTTTCCCTTATCCTGAAAGACGAATTTCGGGTAGCTCTAAGCTCCATGGGCCCTGGACACATTTGAGCATCATTTCACCCAATTTATTCACCGTCCGATATGACTTAACATTGGAGGACGCAAAAAAAAAAAAAAAAAAAAAAAGTATTCTTGATACAGCTATGTACTTTGCCTTGTGCTGATTGCACTTTCTTACGAGGCTTTGCGTTGTTTCGCGTTTCCCCCTTTCCCCGTATGGGCGCGTGTTGGTTGCCTTGGCTTTCCTCTCGGAGTAACTCCGGGCAGGCGAGTAAGAGAGTGGGGCCTCTGCTTTCATGGCGCGTGCATGGTGAGTAATTCGTTGTTTTATATTTAAGTGTCAAATAGGCTGGGACACCTCCCCAAGTTTTCTGTGCGACTGAAACCGTATGGGTTTCTTATCTAAAAGCCGATTGTCAATTTGTAACGCCTGAAAGGCAAGAGTTGTAACTTCGCCTTTGCAATTAAAGGTATGTTATTCAGACCATCTGTTTAATAGACTTAGGAAGTAGGGGCAAAACCTTGGTCACAAATTGTTCCTGACAACTTAAGTCCCTACCCCTATTTATAAGTGTACCTTAGCCCCCGGGTGCAGTTGGGCGCGTTAAGCTCAAAGTGTAGAATTCCACTGCAACCTACATAGTTGCATTTCTTTATAAGAGATGTTCTGAATATTAAATACGAGAGAATTCAAAATGAAGAGATAAGAATGGGTGGATTAGGAATTAGCTTTATTCTTTTTAAACAATTGTATTGCGAAGGACATGTTTGAAAAATGAGAAATGGAAGACTACCAAAATGGATTTAGGGCAGTTATCATCAGGGAGAAGAAAGAGGGGGGGAACCAAGGTTTACATGGATGGAAGAAGTAAGAACAGAGATCGAGAAGACAGAGAAACGTGGAGAATATGCATCAGTATTGTAAACGTGATGGCGAAGATCATAAAATTA
>CM060948.1:179027473-179123278 GCA_030765055.1 Mantis religiosa
ACTACGCTAGAGCGGGGATTCGGCAAGGAGGTCCAAACTTGAGTTATTGTATCTATACCTCCTGGAGGAAAGATGAGGCGAAAGGAGATAGTGCGGCCGTCCCAAGGAGCCATGACATTTCAGAGAGCATGGTATTGTCGCCAGGCATTGTATCGTGGCGGGCTGCGGCCCGCACGTATGCGAACGCCGAGGGAGAGAGAGGAGGGAGAGAAGCGGAGAGTAAAAGAGACAGATAGCACCCAAGCTACGCCCACGGAGCGGAAGAGCGCTTGTTACTAGCCGAGAGAGAAAGAGCCAGAGAGATGTCTGGACAGTTCCCTCTCTTTCACCTGCCGTCGAGAAAGGCCGTGAACCTTCGACAACTTTCGAGAAACGGTGGTTCGGTTATAAACAAGCGGCGTGGCTGTCAGAGCCAGTCAGTGTGTGAATGGAGTTGCTTATGGACTTGCGAATTTAGTGTGCAGTTGTATGGACGTGTGGCAGACGACCTTGAAGGTTGCGTTTGTGTATCTACGTAATTCTGCTATAGCAAAGAGCTGTGAAAACTATCTTTCTACTGACATAAAGAGCATTTTGAATTTCTGCAAACTAGACTTTTAATTTTACGAATCCATAAAGTCACAGTATCTACACTTTGCCAGTTGGGAACCTCTTGGCAGGCCAGTACAACTGGCATTCCACCCACCATGGTCCTCAAATGGCACATTAGACCGGCGCGGAGACTGAAGATCGTCCTACCGGAGGAGGTTTACCAAGAGCATATCATCCTGCCATACAACGCCGAGACACCGGCTGACACTTCCACCCTAAAAGAGACCACCAGATGAGAGATTATATGAAAAGATAATGTAGGGACGGAAAATTTGGGGGATATAATTAACCTACTCAGCATTTGCCTGACACCCTTAAAATAAAAACAAAAAAAAAAACATGGATCAGGTAGGCCAGTCATGAGAAACGAACCAGGACCGCCCGAATGTGGACCACAGACGAAGGTGCGTGAGTCATCCCTACTTGGTATGGTGTATGTTATATATCATGCCTAAAATAATGAAGATAACACTTTTACATGTGGAATTCACAAAAGAATAGAAGAAACAGGTCCGTTTGTACTGAAAACCACTTAAGTCTTTCCTTCCTAGCGAAAACTTCCAGTTGTTAGTGTTCTTTCCTCTTGTTTTTAATATCACATCACATTACTTTTTACATAAAATATAATGTGCGTCAAATTTGTCATGGGCAGCATTTTATATTATTTAATGAAATCTATTTGGATTTTCACTGTATCTTCACTTGTTTCACAATGTTACCTCACTATTGTAGCTAGCTCAGCTTTTATTGTGACCTCACTTTATTTACAATGTCACTTCACGATTGTGAACTATTTGAATTTTCACTGTAACTTCACTTACTTTGTGAGTTCACCTATGTGAACTAGTTGATTTTTGCCTGCGTCTTCATTTAGTTCACACTAGCACTTTATCAACGTGAACTGGTTCAACTTTCAGTGTGACTTCACTTAGTTCACACTGACACTTCAGTAAACTCTTTCATTGTGACTTCTCTTAGTTCACATTGACACTTTAGTAAAGCTTTTCATTGTGACTTCAATTAGCTAACTAATCTAGCTAGTAAAACTTAACTCAAACTGTCACTTTAAAATGTGATCTAGTTTAACTTCACTTAGTTCGCATTGGCATTTCACTGTCCGTCTGACGCAGCTGCGTATTCAAATACGCGCAAAGTAGTATCTTCTGCAAATGATATACTTGGTGGATTAAGACGCAAGATGTATTTAATGTCTTGCACTCACAGTAAGTCGTAACAGTTAACACGAACTTCCTCGGAAAACAGCAACTTTCTGTAACAATAGAAACTCTCTCATTAACTCACTTACTTAGACAATTGTGAGAAAGTACTCTTATGAGTTATTGAAGCTTTTCAGAGCTGCAGAATATGTAAGAGTCCGGAAGAAAGGAACATTTCAGAACATTTTAATTACTGATAGTGTTTCTGGTGACCTTTATTTCTTAGAGGCCGGTCAAGCCAATTGATGCTCGCCTCGGTAGTGTAGATGCCTCACGTTCACGAGTTCGAATCTGTGTCAGGGAGAGTTACCTGGATAAGGTTTTTTCCGGAAATATTAAATAGAGCTGAACTGCAAATTGGAGGGAACTATTTTGGACACTAATTGGGATACTTCAGAGAGAAATGAATAAGAATTGATAAGAGGAAGGATGGATACTGCAGCAATCAAAATCTACAACACACTCAAAACCTGCAATTGCGTGTATTGGGCACAATAAGTGCAGGTAAGCATATTAAGCGAAAAGATAATTAAGGAGATAAATTGATTAGCTTAGATGAAATTATATTTTGCATATTCAAGAGAAGTTATACAGAGTGTATATAAATGAATATCGGGGTTTTAACTCTTTATAATATTTATTACATTAAACTTACAGTTATAAATGATATGACAAATGAAAAAGTAACTTAAACAGTTTTGTTTGCTGGCACCAGTCCGCAAGTGCGTGCAATGTTTCTGCTGCAATCCGCTAGAGAGCGGTAGTAGCAAAGATGACGGCTAGTAAACAGAAAGCGTTTTGTGTTTTGCAGTTTGCAAAGAACAAATCTGTAGTTACTGTGCAATGCGCGTTCCGCATTAATTTCGGTTGTGATCCTCCTAGTGATAACATTCGTAGATGGTATCATCAGTTTGAAGATACCGGCTGTCTTTGTAAAGGGAAGAGCACGGGACGACCAAGAGTAAGTAAAAAGACTGTTGAGCGAGTGAGAGTCGTTCACTCGTAGCCAAAGAAATCAGTCCGGAATTACAAGTGAATTACAAGTTCCTGTGTCGACTGGAAAGTTGTAAGAAAACCCTTACGGCTACATCCTTACCGTTTACAGTTATTACAGGCTCTAAAGCCGACAGATCACGCATTACGTGCCAACTTCGCAAAGGACATGCTTCCTAAAGATGACAATTTTCTGGATCGTGTTGTCTTCAGTGATGAATTAACCTTTCACCTTAGTGGACATGTTAACACTCATAATGTGCGCATATGGGGCTCAGGAAATCCTCACGAGATGGTACAAATGCAACGAGATTCCCCTAAAGTGAATACTTTTTGTGCCGTATCCCAGCGAAAAGTTTATGGGCCTTTCATTTTGGTGAACCTACTGTAACTGGCACCTCCTACCTTGATACACTAGAGCAATAGCTCTTCTCTCAGTTGGAAGAAAATGAGCCAGAGAACTTCATTTCCAGCAAGATGGTGCGCCACCTCACTGGCATAACGAAATACTCAATTGGTTGAACGTTACTGTACCCGAGCGCGGGATAGGCCCCAAGCGCCCCAATGACAGCGCTTGCTGTGAATGGCCTCCACGTTCTCCTGACCTAACGCCATGCGAATTTTATTTTTGGGGCTACATCAAGGATCGTGTGTACGTGCCTTCGCTAGCAGCTGACCTGCCTGAATTGAGAAACCGGACTGAAGCAGTTGTTGCGGCAATTACTGAATACACATCAACGTTTGGGAAGAACTCGGCTATAGACTTGATGTGCACCGTGTGCCAAAGGATAGTCACATTGAACATTTATAAGGTCCTTGGTAAAGCTGTTTGAGTTGCTTTTTCATTTGATGTATAATTTGTAACTGTAAGTTGAGTGTAATAAATATTATAAAGAGTTAAAACCCCTATATTAATTTATATACAGCCTGTAGGTATATCTGATTTTGCAAATGAGGAGATAAGATGTATCTATCTGCCCACTGTCACCCATTGACCCATTCATTGCATCTATCCCATCATATCGCATCCAGTATTTAGAAATTTCACTATTCGTGCTCAGAATGCTAAAAGTTGCCCCTCCCGGGACCATTTGTACTCCCTCTACCGCTGAGATTTCGTTTTATGCTGCCTCCCGTAAATTATCTTAAATAATACGTTTGCTAAATTTCATGGAAATCGCTGCAAGTGTCTACGAAAGCACATACATAGTCACACTGCGGTCGTACTGTACATTTTAAAATTATTAATGCTTTTTTCAAACAATACTGGAGTAAAATAGACGTTAACGTATTTACAGTTTGTGTCATAGGGTTAGCAATCTCTATCGGCGTTTGTGATAAGCAATAATTCAGCCGCAATGGGGACGTCCTCCGCTAAGGAAGGTGTGATGCTGGTGACATCTAGCGGGGACATAAATCAAAGTCTAACAGGAAATCCGCGCGGGTCGGAATGCAAGCTCGTCAACAATAACGCATCACATGAAAATCATTAAAGAATGGACCAGACGGGCTAGGCACAAGGAAATAAAACAAGGTTCGTCATTCCAAGCCGCAAGAGATAATCCGTAAATCGTAGCCCTTGTTCTGCAAGACAAACATAAGCAACTTTATCCAATAAAATTCATTTTTCAAGGGGACTCTATATAGTACCTGTTTCCATTTTAAAATCTTTATGAAACTCATTCACATAACTTTCCCTACCCAATATTGTTCTCTTTATATAGAGCTTACAAATTATTCTTGCAAAAGCTGATTCAACTTCAGTTAATGGAAGACAAAAAATGGCATTAATAGTTTGTTTACACGTTTCGTAGTAGGTTCAAATGACATACTGGCACTGAAATGTTTACAATCTGGAAGCTATCTGCTCGCTTTAAAATTCATACTCTTTTCCATGAGATTGCGAGAAACACCTAACTATCAACAGCACATTCAAAATTAGTAACGTAAATATTAAACTATTTAAAGCAATGGGACATCTTGGTGACTGCCGATACCACAAAAAAGGTCATTTAAATGATTTGCGTGTTTGAAAAACATCTATAGTATATATGTAAGGAGTGTTGCCCACCTCTAACGGTTTGCCATTTATACTGTGTATTTGTGGGTTAGTAGAATTAAGCGTCCAAGTTGCAGAAATTCAAAATGCTGTTTATTTCCGTAGAAACATACTTTGGTCAACCCTTACAGTATCAGAATTACGTAGCATACACAAATACAATCTTACAAGGTCGCCGTCCACAAACAAAAGATTTCACTTTCAAAACACAGCTGTACGCACACGCAGTTCCGATTACGACTCTGCAAACAACTAACCCCGGCTTCCTTTTTATACCTCTAATCATATTTCTAGAATGAACAAGACGGCACTAGAACTTTCCAGTTATCTATCTTTATCTGTTTCGGCAAGTTTTATCTCCGCGCTAACTTTATCTGTTTCGGCAAGTTTTATCTCCGCGCTAACTTTATCTGTTTCGGCAAGTTTTATCTCCGCGCTAACTTTATCTGTTTCGGCAAGTTTTATCTCCGAGCTAATTTTATCTGTTTCGGCGAGCACTTTTCTTCGCGCTGCACTATCTGTCACTTTGTGCGCGTCGGCTGCGCCTCCTCGGAACAGTGCGGTCGCCGACAATACAAATTTATTTGGAAATGAAGGGATTATTCTCAGAAACTTCAACATATGCCTTTGTTTGTCCTTTAAATGCCTCAGGTACATGGAATTAAATTCATAATCACTACAGCTATATTTGGGAACAGAAAACAGTAGCGAAAAGTGTTGCTGTTTTTTTTTTTTTTTTTTTTTTTTTTGTAATTTACGTCTACCAACGTTAAGTCATATTGGACGGTGAATGAATTGGGTGAATTGATGCTCAAACGAGTCTAGGGTCCATGGAGCTTAGAGTTACCCGACATTCATCTTGTAGGATAAGGAAAACCCCCGGATAGAACGTTATCCAGGTAGCTCACCCTGATCGAGATTCGAACTCGGGACCTCTTGAACGCGAGGCAGACACGCTACCATCTACGCTACCGAGGCGGGCAAACAAAATGTTGCATTAATGTATAATTTTAGGTAGAGGACTTTTTAAAAATCCTAGTGACTCATCCTTGAAAGATACTGGACTTAAACGTCAAGTTTGATATTTATCAAATTGTTGTCCTTGATTTGTGACTTTCAAACACCTACACACACAGGGAGAGAAAGAGAGAGAATATATACATAGACTCTTTTCTAAAAGTGCTTTTTTGGATTAAAGTGCCTCAAAACACGTATTGCCGATGGAAGAACTGTATCAAAAATATAGAAGGAATACAATACCAACTATTTATGTTTTTCAGGAATAAAAATAATTACTCTAGCAGTCAAATTAATAGAGAGTTAATTCCCTTTTACCTGATACGCGGGAACAGCAATCATTTATGATACTACTAGGTGTGTTCAAGTTACAATACCTATTTTTTTCTCACAAAGTAATCACAATAAAAATGTTAAACAGTATCACTTCTAAATGTAATCTCCCTCTAGCCGTACACATTTTTCACAACGTCCACGCCATGATTCCATGGCCGCTGCGAACGCTTCTTTAGGAGTGTGCTTTGACCACTGGAAAATGGCTAACGCAATAGCGGCACGACCAGTGAATCTGTGACCACGGAGAGTGTCTTTCACCGTGAGAAATAGCCAAAAGTCGCTAGGAGCCAGGTCAGGTGAGTAGAGGGCATGAGCAATCACTTCAAAGTAGCTGTCACGAAGAAGCTGTCAGCATTCGTGGCACTCACCTGGAAGACAGTTTCGCATTTTAAGATCTTCAATCAGGGTTGTATGAACAGGTCCCATGGAAATGCCCATTTTGGAGGCGATGTCTGCAACGCTCAAAACCCATGGCACCATCACCACATGCCTCACTCAACTGGCGATGAACTTCAATAGGTGTCACACCACGAAATTGGAGAAAACGAATGATTACACGCTGTTCTTTCAATGAAATCACCGCCATATTAAGTATCAAAAACAGTCCTAACTCTCGTCGCTGCCACTAAAGTTCCATGCACTGTACAGTACTGCCATCTCTGTCACGCATTCACAATGAGTCCAAGTGTGTTTTAAAACAAACCATAAGTTTCAATCTGGTCCCAGTCCTGAAAAAAGTAGGCCTTAATAACTTGAACGCACCTCGTAGTAACAACCGTGTGTCCTATAGTCCTAAGGAGTCCTACGGCCGAAAACCCATTGTCGGATATCACTGAAGAGGTGGTTCATAATTCTACCGACACATGGAGCTTGTGTGGTCAGCATCACGTATACCCCAGTCGGAATGTTGCTTTCTTGGCCAGGATCGCTGCGTATCGCAGCTCCTCACTTTCTTCACGTTGCTGAGGGGAAACCCAGAACTCCACACTCCAGCCCACGGACCATAACAGGTAACATAAAATTATTAAAAGTAGGGTTTTATTTTGGGAAAGTTGTGTCCTAGGCCACATGTAGTAGTCCTACAAGTATACGTTAAAATCACGTTTAACGTGTATGGCTTACATTGTTTTGTGACAGCCGTGAAATATATAAAATAACTATGAAATAACGCTGATTCCAGGTATGTATACAAGTTCGAATGGCTCCCAGAGCAGGATCAGTAGACAATGCAGATGTTTTGTCAATTTTTTTCGACGTTACCTTACAGCAAACCAACTACATATATGTTATACCACACTGTTTTCTGAATAATAGGCTTTCTTGTAGCAATTTCACTGCTACACTTTCAGCGGATGCTACGAGTTTGTCTTGCACTTTGAATTAAATTTCATCCATTTTTATGCCGCACGTTATTTTGTGGATAATTGAGGCCACAGATAAAAGAATAACGATTCAGATAACAGAGAACAAAGAAACAGCAGTAGATTGAAATAAATTGAAGTACGACAATTTTAATTTTGAACAGATGATAGGACCGTTATGAGAAATTAATTGCGTAGAAAGTCAGGGTGAAATGAAAAAGCTAATCAAATCAGATTATTAAATACGTGCAAATTCAAGGGGTAATTGCCATTTGATTGAATTACAAAGCAAAGTTGATAACAGTGGGATGGCATAACAATGTTATAGCACGACAACTCTTAATTTGTCTTTGTTAGAAACTTGGAATTTTAGTTCCAGTTTTCTAAAATAGTACGTTATGAAAAAGTGTCACTAAACGTGAGCGTGGTTTATGAAAGGAGCAATAGCAGGTCCCATAATTTTCATATCAACTTCTTAATTGCTTACTGATATTTTGCAGTAACGTGAAGACATTACATATCGGAATAAAGGAAATGAACTAAATACATCATAATTTGTTACTTATATGTTCAGATTTTCTCCGCTCTATGAGATGCTTGGTTTTTGGATGGGTAGAGTGACTGAAAAATTCCGTGTCATAGACGGGATTTGAACCACGGATCTCCTGGAATCCTTCGGGTGGCTCTTGACAATTGAGGTGCCACGACAACTTGCCAACACGACATTAAATTCTCCAACTGACTTGTATGTTTTCCGGTAAACCGTCAGATGATCTCAAAAGCTATTACAATTCTGTAATTACTTAAAATTCATCTGGTTGAACTTGAAATGTTACTTAGCGATACCCCTCCCTTGAGTGACACATTGCAACTGCTATCCGTGATTGCCTAGTCTCCGTGAGTAAGCGAAAGATGCTCGAACCAGTGCAAGACTTGTTTATTTACATTTCACTGACAGTGAAATGCCGTAATAATGGAAATAGGTCATCAAAGCTGGTGTTATACGACATAATTGAGAGAAACAAAGATAAACTGAAACGCTATTCAATAGACTCCTTAGCTGATTTAAATGGACATACCTTACCACTGTATTATTGTAATATGAATGCTATCGAGCTCATATGTGCGCAAATCAAAGCAGATGTGACGAAACATAATATTACTTTCCAAAAACGAGAAGTGAGAGATCTTCCGTAATCCAGCGCCGAATGCCACTCCGGAAAACTGGAAGTCTGCCTGTAAACAGTGGAAGACATATACTGGAAGAAAGACGGATTAATTGGCGATTAGTTGGACAGTTTCTTCACAAAGTTAGAAGAAAGTGACTCTAATCATTCGATGACTTTGAAGGTTCTGGGTGTAATCCAGCATCCGATGACAATGAAGCTGATAAGAGATCTATTCCTGTAATCCCAACGGTACGTACCTGAAAATTTGATGCTAAAATGACTGTTGTATATAAATCATGTGTACCAAAAATCTGCTGCGGAGTAGAACCGCAATGGTCTAAACTGAAGCCTGGAAAGTGCCACATGCGACCGCTTGCAAGTAGCTGCTGGACATCCCTCGTGAGCTCTGTGCCGGAGCTCAGTATGCCATGTGTAGACCATTGCTCGTCAGGGGTAAACAATCCCTCCCGTACAATGCTGTGTTATGCCTATATGTTCCTACATATTCTGAACTCATTTTCGGGTACTTCCAGCTATACTCCTTACACAGACCCCACATAGAGCTGAGATGATGCCAACAAACTTTCAAACGCGTACAGGTGTAAGAATAGTGACAGTTCACTTGTCAGTATTGTCAAGTACACACACTGCAGCTCGTACATTGAACATTCAATCCTACCAACACAATTCTTGACCGCTATGATGCATATTAACTTCAAACAAAATCTTGTGTGTTGCAGTCACATGGTTTTCTCTATTCTCTTATGTAAACTACTCTTATGCCCGATTTCACCAGCGGATGTTAAATTTGACGTTAACAAATGTAACTTAACAATTATCTCAGCTCTAACAAAGCTGTTAAGTTTCTTGCATTTCACCACCTGTTTTCTGAAAATGTTAACAAACACGTGTTAACGCCAAGAGACTTGTAAATATTACAGCTACAGAAGGCTATGGATGAGTCGAATCATTTACTGAACGTTGAGGCATTATTTATTTATAAGTACCTCATTGAGGTAAGTGTAATCTAAATAATAATATAGGAAGACGAGAGTGATATCTATATATAAATGGAAAATGTGAATTGTAACATATGAGTTGATAAAAGCTCCACCGTACAAATGTTTTCACTACCTGCTCTTTCAAAAGCCAATCCTAACGGTGCATAACGGGACCGAAGGTTTGGGGTAGTTCATTGACACTCAACCCCTTACAAAGAGATGTAAGCAGTTAAAAGGGAACTGGGAAACAACGCGGTGGTCAGTCGACTCGGCTTCTCGTCGACACTCCGACGAGTACACATCAGCAGCAGCAGTGCCACCGTGTCTTCTTCCAGCCCGCCGCAGAAGCAGTGCCGAATAGCCTTCTTCTGCACTGGCTGACCGCAGAAGCAGCAGTCCACAGAGGAGGCCAGCACCACTCCTAGCTGACCTTCTGGAGCTAGCACGCCGAGCTACTCCCTCTGCAGTCACCCCTGAGCCAGAGTCCAGAGGCAACAAGTACTTGGAACTGACAGACGGACTGACGAAACTGCAGGCCCACAAGGTCAAAGCCAAGGGTCCCGACTTAAGTTGGGACCCGGGGTCCGCCCCAATAGGCGCATCGCAAGGCGTCCGACTCTCTGTGGGGTGCCGGATGGCACCTGCAAACGACAACAATAACATGCCAAGTACCAGCCGCCAGGTAGAACCTGACGAAATGAGCCATGTTTGAACCTGTACTACACCATCCTCTTCCGGCCCAGGGGTAAATCTCATGAAGGCGAAAGCACAAGCTCAGAAAAAACAGAAGAAGGCTTCCCGCCATCTTAACCAAGGGACAGCTGTCCCGATCTCCCCGGTCCCCAAACCAGGGAATTCACCTAATCCCGGCGTCCCCCTCCAGAGCGTCTCAACTCCCCTACCGGAGAGCGACATTGACGCCGAAGGGTTCGTTACCATGCAGGGAAGGCGCAAAAGACCCTCCGGTTCAAAGCCGGAGGGTGCTGCTCCCAGCACCCCTGCAGCGCATGCGGATGCCAGGAGCACCCGCACACAAAAGACGGCCAGAATCCCACCAATTGTGTCGGAGCCGTTCCCCAACCAAATAAAGGTCATGCGGGAACGGAGAGCCAAGCTCCAGGCTGACTTCCATGCCACCCGTTTCCCAAGCCGGGTGGTTATAAAGACAACGACCCCGGAGGACCATGAACCCACCAGGGAGGTGCTGCGCGGGGCGGGTATTCAACTCCACACGTTCTCGCTGCAGCGAACAAACCTGGTGCGCAGAGTCATCCGTGGTCTATGCTCGGACACCGACCCGGAGGACATTAAGGTAGGCCTGGCGGAAGAACACGGACCGCGTCCCGTGGTCCAGCTGTCCAGCTCGATCCGCGAGGAAGGCAAGGAGCCCGTAAGGATCCCCATGCCACTATTCCTCGTAATAGTGGGGAAGGGGGAGGTGGTCTCCCCAAAATCGACGAGGTGTCACACCTCTACAATACCAGGATAAAAGTAGAGCCGTACTATGGCAGAGAGGGACCAGCCCAATGCTTCAGATGCTTGGGCTTCCACCACTCTAGCCATGCGTGCGAGAGGAGGACAGCCTGCGTACAATGTGCAGGCCAGCACCATGTTAAAGATTGCCCGAACCCCAGAGAGGATAAAAAGTGTGCCAACTGCCGATAAGCCCACATAGGCATCTACGGCGGTTGCCCCGCACGACTGCGAATGGTGCAGGCAATGCAGGGCAAGACCACAAACAGGGAGCCAGCACACGTTCGGCCTGGAGTCAGTTTTGCTCAGGCGCTGCGCAAGCACGAACAGGTGCTGCAACAGGCCGAGGCAAGCCAGACTATGGCAACGACCCAGTCAGAAAGCTCTAAAACTGTAGCCGCAGAAGCACCGGCTGCATCTGCAGCCAAACCACAGCGGCCTCCTCGCCAGAAGAAGGCCACCGCAGCCCGGCGGGAGAAACCGCCGGCAACTGCGGCAGCAACGGCCGGGCGATCCGCCCCAGAATCTTCGGGGAGACAGAGCAGCCCTGCCGCCACTGCTCTTCCCCCTCTTCCAGCTTCAGCCACAGTTGCTGCAGCTGCCAATGAGGCAGAAGCACGCCTCCCTACGACAGCTACGCCAGTTTGGGATACTGGCATCTCAAACGAGGACCTGAAGGAGTTCCAAGAGCTTTCTGCCTCGTTCGCAGAACTAATTCAGCGCTCCCTCCCCATTCTAAGGCACTGCTGGGAGCAACTGACAGATCCCCGCATCCCTGCTATGCAAAATCACAGCATTATGCAACAGAATACACGGCTCCTCTTCCCGGACTCCAGCTCGTAAATGGCGGTGAGAAGAACTCAGCGCACATTGAGAACCGCGTTCTGGAACGCAAGCGGAATCCGGGAACAGAGACCGGACATCTTGGAGTTCGTAAGTGACCACGGGATTGACCTCCTTATGGTATACGCAACGCACCTGCATGCTGGTGTACAATTTAACCTGCCAAGCTACGCCGTCCACCGATCCGATAGAGTCGGCCGGCGGGGCGGCAGTACAGCTATATTTATGAAAAACCACATCACCCATACTCCCATTACCATCCCTCCGCTTCAACACTTGGAGGCGACCGCCATAAGGCTCTCCTTAGGCGGTTCATACCTAGTGCTTGTAGTGGTGTACGACCCGCCCAACCATCCCTTCTATGAAGCGGATTACGGGGCACTCCTAAACCTAGACCACAGGGTGTGCATAGCAAGCAACTTCAATGCCAAACACACAGGATGGAACAGCCGCTTCCAGAACGACAGGGGAAGGAGCATCTACCGCCTCATCAGCGGATATCCAACCCTCCATGCGCATGGCCCGCGGGGTCCAACGCACTTCCCGCCTGGTGTCAGGGCGGACGTCATAGACTTCGCAATCACCAAGAACATTTCATTTCAATTGGATTTCACAGTGGTAAAGGCTCTGGATTCTGACCACAACCCAGTTGTGATCAATTCAGACGTTACCGTCGCAGCTCTGGCAACGGCTGACTGGGTGGATGAAGTTGACTGGGATGCAGCTATCCTTGATATCCAAAACTCCGTGGAAGCCCGCCCTCGAATCGACTCTGTGGAGTCACTCGAGGCGGCAGTCAAGGAATTCTCCACATCCATTCTCAAGGCGGTCCGTGCTCACACACCGCATTCCAATCGAGACACCAAACCCCACAGATGTCCCAGGACCCATCAAACAGCTTATAAGGGCTAAAAACGCCGTAAGAAAACTGTGGCAGAGATTTCGCCATCCCAGGATAGGAGAAGTACACCAGAGGTTCAAATCTCTGGCAAGACGACTCCTGAGAGCACACCGCAAACAGGCCTGGGAAAACATGTTAAGGCAAACCAATCTCCAGGAGAGAAAATCGTGGCGAATTGTCCGTAGCCTGAGGAAAGACAGAAAAGTACACCAGCACCCCTTGCACAGCCTTAGTGGTCGACTCGTCTACGAGTCGAGAGAAAACGCAGATGCACTAGCAGACTAACTGGAGGCCCAGTTCCAGCCCAGGATTGAGCCAATGGACGACGACCATGCTGACCTCGTAGAACGAGTGGTGGAGGACTTCCTGGAAGCTCTGCCCCCGGACCACGAGGAGTTCCACCTTCCCATAGTAACCCCTAGAGAGTTAGCCACCACGCTAAACTCTCTAAGAACCAACAAAGCCTCTGGGCAGGACCGCGTCACAGCGGAAAAGCTCAAACACCTTCCATCCAGAGCCGTGATTCACTTAACCCAGATTTATAACGCATGCCTGTTCATGCGCCACTTTCCAGCTGTCTGGAAGCAGGCGCGCGTGGGGTGCGTTTTAAAACCGGGGGAAAATTCGGTCTTCCCTTCCAGTTACCGCTTTATCAGCCTTCTACCAGTTTTGTCGAAGGTATTCGAAAACCTGCTCCTCTACCGGCTTCTTCCTCATCTAGAGGAAAGGGGTCTAATCCCGGAACAACAGTTTGGCTTCCGTTCTGGCCACTCCACGACCGAACAGCTACTGCGGGTTGCCGAGAAGGCCTCCCTGGGATTCCAGGAAAGGTCTAAAACGGTAGCAGTGCTGCTCGACGTGGAGAAGGCATTTGCCACAACCTGGCACGAGTGGCTCGTTTACAAGCTCCTAGAGCATGAGATCCCCTTTCCATAATTTTCCTTGATAGCCGGTTTCCTCGGAAACCGAAGCTTCCAAGTAAAGGTGGAGGGGGCGCATTGGCGCTGGAGTGCCGGAAGGCAGTGTGATGTCGCCGGCACTCTTCGCAGCTTACATGGCTGACATTACAACGCACCACAGCACCCAAACCTGTCAGCATACGGATGATCTCATGATCTTCGCAGTAAATAGGAACACACGGTACAGCTTCCGGCAAATCCAAACCCAGCTCCGGGCCATTGGCGAGAGGGCACGATCAATGTACGACAAAATCCAAAATCACCCCAACCCTTTAGTGAACTCCCTGGGCAGGTATGGCCAGAGGAATCAAAGACGCTTGCCATCCTTCAGGCTGCCAAGAGACGTCTTGGGGCTCATTGATTAATCCAAGAGAAACTCCAGATATCTCTGGGACCAATTTTTACGCCTGATGGATCAAGCGATATACAACCCGTAACCAAAATGGAACAAAAACTTAAATCGTGTCTCCCAAAACGGGGGAACGCTTAAGTGCAGCTGCCTATGAGAATTAAACAAGGGCATCCCATTCCAAATTCCCAACAAATTCAAACACCCCAGCAGAACATGAAACCAATTACTAGCTCACTTCGCAGGTTAAGCCGCAGAGCGGCTAGGTACTGCGGCATAAGACACCCGGACGGGGAAAAAGAAAAATAGCCCCGCCCGACTAGGACTACCTCTGGGCGATGGTCAGTATCAGTGTGAAATGCAAGGTATGCGAACGTAAAAGGAAATTCATGCTCCATCAGTAGTGAAAACATTTCATCAGGGACACTATAATAACTAGTGTAAATTCAAATAAACAGTGATTAGTGTATCATTTATTTTGTCTCTCGTCACACTACCCTGAGATCTCCATAGTCAACATGCTCTACTTAAGCCATAACAGATGAGCAGCCATTGACACGACCTAAGAAAAATCCCAGTACTAATGAATAAACCACAAAAATACAATCAATAAATTTTGCAAATTCCCTAAGGTTGCCGCTAAATTAACAAGCGACCGGGGAAACGCTGCAACGTACTACGATGCGCGTTTGTTTTCATTTTCGTGTGTACAGAGCTGAAGAAATGGCAGGTAAACAAAATCGTAAACAAAAGCCGGGCACAATTTTCCCATCGATGGAGAAAGAATTGTTAATTGAATTGGTGACAAAGTATAAGGATATCTTGGAAAATAAGAGGACGGATGCGGTGAATGTAAAAGACAAAACTGTCAGGAGAGAAAAAATTGGAAACGAATTTAATTCAAATGGATGTGTCACTACGAAACAACTTCGCCAGTATTACGTAAATTTAAAACGAGGTGCGAAGGACAAGTGACGAGTGACCTGAACGTTTGTGAAGACGGCAGGTGGACGTAATAGTGTTTAACGCCTGCTTTTACTACATACGGCACCGCAGGTGGTGACACTAATGATACATGAGATGAACATGGAGCACCGGTGGAATGAGTTGGCGGGGGAAACTGGAGATCCCGGAGAAAACCCGCCCCAGCACCGTGTTGTCCACCACAAATCTCACTTTGCGGTCGCCTGGGATCGAACCCGGGCCGCCATGGTGAGAGCCAAGCAGTCTTACCACTGAGCCACGTCGCGGCCGCGAGTGTTATGCTAACACTTGTTGGTGAAATGTAATTTTAGTTATAACTATTGGAGAGGTAAACGTTTGCAGAAATCTCCTATTTGCTAATTTACTTGTAGGTGCTCCACAAATATGGGAATACAGTAGGTTTTAAGCGACAGCCATATTTCAAGAATACAGCTGGTCGTTATATGATGGCTTTGAAATTCCGTTCTGTTTGTTTAGCCGAGAGATATGAAAACGAATATCACATTCTTATTTCAGAAAAGCAAAGTATTGGACAATTTAAACCAATAACAAGTTATATCTAAAAATGGTTGACTCCAACAAAAAATGTATTTGTCATAAACTGTGTGCTTTAACAGTACCTACATTTTTGTGTGATAAGACTTCGTTTATTTCTTATGATGATTTATCAGGGCTTTTTTTTTAATTTATGCCATCCAACGATGTCATATCGGACGATGAATGAAATGGGTGAAATGATGCTCAAATGAACCCAGGGTCCATAGGACTTAGTTACCAGACTTTCATTTTTCAGGATGAGGGAAAATCCCGGAAAAGTCTTACCCAGATAACTCACCCTGGCCGAGATTCGAACTCGAAACCTCTTGAACGTGAGGCAGACACACTGCCATCTTCGCTACTGAGGCGGGCCATTTACCAGTTGTACAAAACTCATCCAAAATGAAAAGAATATCTAGGATATTCCCAGAAAATTCAAGATATATTTGTATTTCATTTGTCATGAAAATATCTTAAACAGGTGGTAATATAAACAAACTCATTAAGGTAAAATAAGACCTGAAGCTTTCCCGGCGACGAATATGCTCAAGTAGTTCTGAGGAAGCAAGCCAGTTGAAAAGACGATTAGAAATCGTTGTTTCGGGAGTGTGCAGTTCTCCCATCATCAGGATATTTATTAAATGTTATAACCACAAATGAATCACTGGATATAACACAAATATAAGTAAAGACAAAACACTATCAAAATTCGCATTACTGAACAAAAGACTGTTTTCAGTTAATTAAATGCCAGGTCAGGAGATGGCGTGAGTTTAGAAAATTAATTGGGTCAAAGAAACGTAACTATTGGACTTGATTGTTAAGCTCTATTGATCTGTGCTTCTTAAGTCGACGGACTTCCATTTTTAAGACCGGTTTCCAAAAGGAGCTGAACTGAAATTCAGCATCACGATTAAGCGTGCTCCTCTCGGAGGAAATGGCAAATAGCACAGTGGAATATGAGTTAGTTAAATCACTTTTACAGTCAATATTTCAATATATAAAGCTGGATGAGACACGTTATCTGATTAGCCATTGTCTCCCAACAGTTGTCATGACGTAGGAAGGAAATGCCCTTGTAAACCTATGTACATGGGTACATATTAACCCATGTCGGCGATCGATATACATGATCGCGAGGGATGAGTTTACGTTAGGAATTAGCACGTGGATTAATTAACTTGGGGTGGAACCTTCATTAGTGTATCAATTGCGGTACGCGTTTAATGGACCTTCAAATTACTAATTGTGTACTTCACATAACGTCTTAAGAACATGGAATTACTCTACAACTATTAAACATCGTTGTTGGTATAGTGATAACATTAATTGTTTTAAATGTAAATTACCTTATAAAACTCGAAAGATGATTTAATTAGTGTTTTAGCAGACGATCTCTGAAACGGCTGCTTGTTAACATCCTGAAAAAATACATTTAGGTAAGCGACGCAAGAAAAACAATCCAGAATGTGGTATCCAGCCGTACCAACTTGAACAGGATTCATCAATCAAGAAATGTGAGCATTGTTTCTTTCGTCAATCACAAACTTTACCAGAATTCTTTACCGAATACTTTATCGTTTAAAAGGAAATATAAATTAACAAGTTTTATTGTTCATCAGAAATAACTAACAAAAGTATATGTGTTACACTGACATGGCTTTCTCTACTCTTTCTTGCAGAAACTGTTCTTCCAAATGCTTATTTCTCTTTCATTGGAACCCCTATTACCATAGCCAAACATGGTTACTAATTTTAGTTAATTGATGGAGATTATTCATTTCTTCACACTAGCCGTACATAGACTAAGGTTTTGTGTGGATAGAGTCAACATGAAAAATTCAATGCTACTGCCGGGATTTGAAACACGGATTTCCTGGTTTCCGTCCAGTCGCTCTAACCCATTGAGCTACCATGGCCAACTTGCCATCTTGACATTAAATTCTCCATTTGACTTGTATATTTCCGGTAATTAGAACGACTGGACGGAAACCAAGAGATCCGTGGTTTAAATCCTCGGCCATGGCACTAAATTTTTCATGTTGACTCTATCTATGCTTACTAATTGCTTATCGTTAACACGGATGTTGATTAATGACTTTTTACGCTCGACCATGCCAAACTTAAGTATTTATACGACTGGTAGAAGTACTTTAATGGGCCTCATTAGAATACATCTGTTCATTAAAGTATTGGTATTCCACCAATCAGAAGTGGCCAGGTAAACTTGTGAAACCGCAACTATCGATTATTCTCGTTTTGATCGACAACTGTACTAACCCCAGATTAGAACAAAGTCAACATATCTGACACTAGTAACAGTGACATTGAACTTAGACTACCAGAAATTACGACAAAAGCACTCAATGTTACCAATAACTTGTTACCACAAGTCAATGAAGATGAACGAGAAATTCTGTTCACCATTCATGGATTGGACAATATCAAAAGGTATAAATTCGTTCTCAGAAATTGTATTTTTAGTAAAGCTGCGTGATTTACTAGGTTAACCAAAACGATTAATCGATTAATTATCTATTTGAGAGTAAACATTAAAAAAATTTAATCGATTAATCGAGTCGATTGAAACATCGATTACAATAAATATTAATCAACACTCTTTTAGCCAAATTTGGCCCTCTTTGTTTTGATGTATTGCTTCCAACCGGAACAGCCTTTCCAACGCATCAAGCTTTTACTAGACACGTAATATTCTTTAAATTTTGAGGTAATATAACTCCTGATAGCTAAAGAAATCACTCTGAACCCCGAGAGAGTGTAAATAACACTTCTGTTGTGAAATATTCTAAGAGGTACATAACTACATACAGATGCTAAAAGAGATGTTTCTTTCCTTACTGCTTATGTCTGACAACATATCGTATACAACTGATTATTTATCGTTTGCTAGCAAAAACTGAGTTGTACAACGTTGAAACAAACACTTCGGTTACGCACCTATGGAAACAATAGCTGATCCCTCTTCTCGGGGCTCTTGGTGGTGTAACTTTGCTGTTAACTGCAGTAAGCAAGCTCCGTTTATGAGTTTGTAACAGTGAGTGAGTGAAAATTTTCTGATTAAAAAGTTAAAATAAGGAAAAACGTTACTAAAAAACTGCATGTCAGTCTCAGAAATCTTAGTAGATAATGATATAATTACTTACAAAATTATTGTAGATCTAATTCAATATATATATATATATATAAAGTATATGAACTTGATGCAAACACAAATTTTGAATTTAAATATTTAAAATTTTCATAAATAATGGATAAATGATGGGTGTTAAAGTACTTTACATGATCCTTACACCTAATTTTGAAGAGATAATATCTCGATTAGTCGATAGATTAATCGACTAAAGTAACATGGTTAATCGATTAAAAACCTTGATCTGTCTGCAGCACTAATTTTCAGTGTCCAATAGAATGTATTTCCCGGGATTGTGGGCCGTGGTACAGCGGATGAAAATTCTCCTTAAGTTTCGCTCATATTTCTGACGAACATCTTCAGAGGATTCTAGCTAGATACTTGCAGCAACCCAGCAAGTACTTAGCTGGAATCCTCTGAAGATGCTCGTCGGTGATATGAGCGAAACGTCAGGAGAATTTTCAGCATATGGACCACGGCCCACAAACCCGGGAAATACATTCTATTGGATTAACGCCGGCCGTGAAAGCCTAAGTATGTACGTATTTTTAGTGTATTTCGAAGAACTGTCTCAAAATATGAAATCATCAACCTTGTGGACTGACTATTCTCTTTTGAAATAAACGATCAACATTAGGCGCCAAATTGACTTATTCCACTAATTGTACAATAAATATTGTATATTTGAAATAAATTCAGTTATGTTTATATTATCATCAGCATTAATTGCAAATGATATTTCAATAAATTAAATTTGTTCCAGTTTGTCTATACTTTCTTTTAGGTTAATCTGTGTCACACGTTAACAGCTGTTTATAGGAAAGTAATCAATATTCCTGCTCCTGCGTACTACGTACTACGTCTCACTTTAGATAAAGGAATAACGATTGTAACATATCACTCAAACCAGAAACGAATACTTTGAAATGAAACCTTTAATTTAGTTACATCATCGAGAGTAAACAGTCGTATGAAACTTGACTATAATGGTAATATAATATTATAATATTCGTATCGCACTTCAATTACTAACGCTATAGTCTCGTTGCATAATATATTATTCTCATGATATAATATATAACTCATGCTTTTTATATTATATATGGATTTTAACACTTGCAAATTATTCACTGCGCTTATTAAGTATCTTCCTTTAATTTAGTTATAAAATTATTAATCTAGTACTTGAAATGTTGAACGAATAATGATTATCTCGAAAATAGCTACACAAAAATTCGAAATCCTTAGAGCCGATTTTAGAAAAGATTTAATATTTCGAACAATTTTTCATGTTTTGGGTCGCGGTATTTTCTTGTAAATCTTCTGTCACATCCTTAGAAGACTTAAATATAAAGTTTTGTATTTAAACCACTTTTGGCTATTGAATTAATACTGTTCACACACACACACACACACACACACACACACACACACACACACACACACACACACACACACACACACACACACACATTCGCTCAAACAATCACACACGCACATGGGCCTTCTTCCAAAATGCTTTTGTAGGATTCATGAAGACTCAAATCATGTATCATTGGTGACATCCTGTTATTGAAAGGAATACTTCCTCTACAGGCTGCTCTACTTCCTCTATCTGGAAGTATGAAATTGAGCAAGTAAAGCTAAAAGATTTATTTCGCAACATCGATGTGAAAATGACGTTCTTGGCAGGTTTGTATTATTAATATTTTCACCATATTTTCAGTTTAGAAACAAACCCACACAACAAGCACTACTATCTGTATCCCCATCTCGAACTGTAGACCATAGCCCTGACCGGCAGCGATTTACACGTGGAATACGTAAGGACCGCCGTCCTCCACTCCAGCAGCTACTTCCAAGTGTTCGCATGCAGCACTTTGCAGGCTGCAGTTTTGGGTGTTACGGTTCTACTCCGCAGCAAGATTTTTGGTGCACATGGTCTATATACAGCATCAAATGCTCAAGTGCGTAGCAGCTTGAGTAGAGTGATAGTTCCTTTGTTAAATTACGTATATCGGTGTTTTAACTCTTTATGATATTTATTACATTAAACTTACAGTTATAAATATGTCAAATAAAAAAGAAACTTAAACAGTTTTGTTTGCTGGCAAGAGTGCGCATGTGCGTACAATGTTTCCGCCGCATTCCGCTAGACAGCGGTAGTAGCTATTTTTTTTTTTATTTTTTTTTTTTTTTAGCAATTTACGTCCTCTAACGTTATGTCATATCGGACGTTGAAGTGGGTGAAATGGTGCTCAAATGAGTTCGGGGTCCATAGAGCTTAGAGTTACCCGACATTCGTCTATCAGGATAAGGGAAAACCCCGGAAAAACCTTATCCAGGTAACTCACCCTGACCGAGATTCGAACTCTGAATCTCTTGAACGTGAGGTAGACACGCTACCATCTACGCTACCGAGGCGGGCGGTAGTAGCTAAGATGGCGAACAGTAAACAGAAAGCGTTTTGTGTTTTGCAAATTGCAAAGACCCAATCTGTAGCTACTGTGCAACGTGCGTTCTGCATTAAGTTCGGCTATAATTCTCCTAGTGATAAAAACTTTCGTAGATGGTATCACCAGTTTGAAGATACCGGGTGATTTTGTAAAGGGAAGAGCAGGGGACGACCAAGAGTAAGTGAAAAGACTGTTGAGCGAGTGAGAGTGTCGTTCACTCGTAGCCCAAAGAAATCAGTCCGGAAAACTAGTCCTGAATTACAAGTTCCTGTGTCGACTGTTTGGAAGGCTGTAAGAAAACGCTTGTGGCTACATCCTTACCGTATACAGTTATTAAAGGCTCTTAAGCCGACAGACCACGGATTGCGTGCCAACTTCGTAAACGAAATGTTGTTTCATGACGATGACGATTTTATGGATCGTGTTGTCTTCAGTGGTGAATCAACCTTTCACCTTAATGGAGATATTAACACTCATTTTGTGCGAATCTGAGGCTCAGAAAGTCCTCACGAGATGGTACAAGTGCAACGACATTCCCCTAAAGTGATTTTTTGTGCCGTATCCTGGCGAAAAGTTCATGGGCCTTTCTTTTCTGGTGAACCTACTGCAACTGGCAGTTCCTACCTTGATACACTAGAGCGATGGCTCTTCCCTCAGTTGGAAGAAAATGAGCATGAGAACTTCATTTTCCAGCAAGATGGTGTGCCACTTCACTGACATAACGAAGTACGCGATTGGTTGAACGTCACTGTACCCGAGCGCTGGATAAGCCACAAGGGCCCCAATGACAGGGCTTGCTATGTATGGCCTCCACGTTCTCCTGACCTAACGCCATGCGATTTCTAACTTTGGGGCTTCATCAAGGATCGTGTGTACATGCCTCGGCTACCAGCTGACCTCCCTGAATTAAGAAACCGGATTGAAGCATCTGTTACTACAATTACTGAATACACACTTATCAACGTTTAGGAAGAACTCGGATATAGACTTGATGTGTGCCGTGTGACAAAGGGTAGTCACATTGAACATTTATAAGGTTCTTGGTAAAACTGTTTGAGTTTCTTTTTCATTTGACATATCATTTATAACTGTAAGTTGAATGTAATAAATATAAAGATCTAAAACCCCGATATTCATTTATATACATCCTGTATATGCTATTTTATGTACCACGCACTCGAAAGCTTTAGTGGTCGCATAGAGTAATACTTCAAACTCTGCTCACGCATCGTTGTAATATTTAATTCGTCCACCAAACCTTCATTTTGTGAACTTAAATCAGAAATAGTCAGCTATAATTTGCACCCTCGTATTCGTTATGAAATTATTTTACAGTGACCTAGAATGCTACGCAGTTATATGTATTGTGACTTTGTGGGTGCGTGAAATGAAAAGTCCAATTGCACCACTCAAAAATGTTCTTTATTTCCACCGACTTACAGTTGAACACTTGCCAGTTACACAGAATTACGTAATGCACACAATTACGATTCACCAGTTCGTCCGTTGCGGTTCCACTTGCACTCGCAATTACGTAAACTCCTCCGACGCACGTACGCAGTCCGTCCCCTCGCAGGGCGCTCCTCACAGCTGCTCACCAAGAACTGACTGACTCAATTCACTCACTGCAGCCCTTTTTATAGGGATATCGCCGTTTTCTCGAAGCCTCTAGTTTCCGTGAATCACCGCGAAAGTTCCAGAGGACAGGGGAAAGGGAAAGAGACGGACAGCGACAAGTGACACTTCCCTAATCAACCCCTCAGTTAGTGACTGAGATTAATGGGAGGGTGTGGCTCGGCTGCCTCAAGTCCCTTCTCAGCTGTCGTTGGTCGGGCTTTCCGCTAATTGGGTGACAATATGGAACAATCCACAGAGAGGAGATTTCGAAAACAATTCCCACATATGACGAGGGACGGATATAGTGTAGGAACTGCAAAAGACATCATTCCCACCGGTACTGCACAGGGTGGCTATGTATTACATACAGTAAGTGCACAAGTTAAAGACATATGATTTCTGTTGCCCAGTGGCTCAAGAGGCCAAGGAGGGCAGCCGAAGCTTAAAAAGATAACCGCAACTTCGCCCGATATAAAGACAAGGTCGTGAATGTTCTAGAAAGCTTCTGCGGGTATATAAGGGGGCCCTTACTCGAAATCAGTGAGGACTGCAGTGAAGCAACAGAGTTGATATTGGAAAACTCCAGCAGACATCTGTGGATAGCTTAATTCACAAACGAAAGAGTAGATTAAACCTAAAGTTTGTAATCAAATTCAGCGTTTTCCAAGGTTGCGACATGAAGATAATCCAAAAAAGAAACTGAAGAAAAGAAAGGGTAATAAAGAAAAAATGGACATCCCACATCTCAAAATACCTCCCGTAGGGGAAGGGATCCGTCCCTTTTAGCTGCCAAAGTGCGGGCGCTACGGACCCCTAGCACTCGTGGTACCTCTGACGTTACTAGAGGAACCTCGGGCCGAACATAACGAGCCCCTCCCGCATGGGAGCTGTTCGGATTGGGTTGGTCTCGAGGGGGCAGATGGTTCCCGTCACCCACGGGCAATTGGGTACCTCTGGCCAGGCCGCCAAGGGCCGCCCGGAGGGGGTAGAGGGTTGCCTCATAAGTCCCGGGTGCTAGCCTGCAGAGCTAGTAGCTGGTGAGCTAGACACTGGCGGCCCTACCAAGGTTATTTGGTAGCTGGTTCATTAAGGACTGGCGCGTATGTGGCGTATCCACATCCGTCCCGTTTGCCGTGTGCAGACGGGGGGGGCAGCTTATAAAATAGATGCTGTCCTAATGGAAATAACAGATGAGGCCCGGGTTCCCGGTCCTACGGGGCTGGGGCTTATGGGAAGTAGACCTCGGTGAGTATCTCAAAATACCGTTTACATGAAACATGTCTGAAAAGTGTTGATTTTCTCAACAAACAAAAAGTAAAGTAGCTTATTTGAAAAATTATATATTCTATGATAAAGATATTTTCATTACATATGAATTGCAAATATCAAATTATCTGAAGTCCTCTTCATTATGATATACTTCTCCAAAACTTGTAAACGAAATAAATGGACAAAGTCTTGTACATCTCGTTAAACCATACATTTATATGAAATACATTATTGTTGTTGAGTTAACCATTTATTTTTATCTTCTTTCTTCCTTTTTTTAAAAAATTTAGGTTCTCCAACTTTAAGTCATATCGGACGATGTATAAAATGGGTGAACTGATGCTCAAATGAGCACAGAGTCCGTAGAACTTAGTTACCCAACATTAATCTTTCAGAATAAGGGGAAATCCGGAAAAAACTCTTATCCAGAAGAGTTAAAAAACTCTTAACTCAGGCTGACCGAAATTTGAACTCTGGACCTCTTGAATCACTCGGGGTGGACACGCCACCATCTGCGATACAGAGGTGGGCTTAAAAATTTCTAAGAACTTCTTAATTTTTCATCAATTTTTCCCAATGTAAAGTCATTATTCGCTATTGCTTGCTTGTTTACTTCATTTTATCTCTTGATCGTGCAATAAAATCGGAATTTCGAAGCTTTCACATAGCACCCAGATCTCAAAGGATATGACTGTTACATAAGGCTAGTGTATTTCTATATTTCCATTGTTTCTGCAAGGAATATTAGGTAATAAAGCCATTTGTGTACACGTTTATTTCGATTAACACGAAGTATATGGAGAAAAAGAGGATCGTAAAACGCTGAGTACTGTCCTTATGGAAGGCCCGAACACAAAGCAAACTTTCTGGTAAAAGAATGCACTGGAAATAGGCCAAGCGAATCCATTGGAGCCGGAAAGTATCACAAAATGACTATTGTTGTGCGGCTGATTGGGTATATGCTAATTCCCATTGGTGTTGGAATGCTGATATTTAGGACTTGCAAGTCATTCTTCGTATTTTGTTTAAGAGAGTTGAAACAAAAATGGTTAGATATAACCTCTGATATATATATACACAGACGTTGTATAATTTATCACAAATAAAAGTAATGTGTATTGGTGGTGGTGGACATGTTGCAGGAGCTGGTAATGTCTAGAAATTGAACGCCGAGGGCCGCGGAGGTGGAGCAACGATGCGCCTGTCGTGGCCCAGCATGACGACCACTGCGACCACCACTGCCTCTGTCAACACAGTGGAACATGTGGAACTGGATCCACAGCAGCTGCAACAACAGCTACAACAGCGTCCTCACCGTGCTGTCACCGTCAGCACGGCCACCGACGAGATCATAGACGGCGACATCGACCCCTATGACTCTGACCCAGACGAGTCGGAAATACGTCGGGAGCTCCTCAATGACGTGAGTACTATCAACCATTCTTGAAAATATAAGTTAAGTGTTATGGGTAAGTAGAATAGAAAGGAGTCTTCCAGCGCAGACCCAAAAGAGCAATATGGCGGCCATGCGTAATTTATGTTTTCAGGATATTTTATCAGTGTTTATTTTAGTCACTCCTCTTAATTTGCTGTAGATTATGAACCTGTGTCTTGCGTTATGATCTGAGGCTCTAGGGTTAAGAGTTGCAGGTTTTCATAGGTTGAAAGCTGTAGGATTTAGAGGTTAGGTCTCAAGGTATGATCTGAGGTTCTAGGGTTAAGAGTTGCAGGTAAGGATGTTGGTCTGGGAAGTTATTAGCTGTAGGATTTACATGATAGGTCTCCAAGTATGATGTGTAGGTTCTAGGGTTAAGTGTTGCAGGTTTTCATAGGCAAGGATGTTGGTCTGGGAGGTTAATAGCTGTAGAATTTAGAGGTTAGTTATTGAGGTATGATCTGGAGCTCTAGGGTTAAGAGTTGCAGGTTTTCACGGGCAAGTCTGTTAGTCTGGGAGGTTAATAGCTGTAGATTTAGTGGTTAGGTCTTGAGGTATGATCTGAGGCTCTAGGGTTCAGAGTTGCATTTCTTCACAGGAGAAATCTGTTGGTCTGGGAGATATAAAGCTGAAGGATTTAGAGGTTAGGTCTCGAGGTATGATCTGGAGAGGGCCATAGGGTTAAGAGTTGTAGGTTTTTTTCAGAGCTAAAGGCTTCTGGTCGGAGAGATTAATAGCTGTAGGATATAAAGGTTAGATCTCGAGGTATGATGTGGGGCCCAAGGATTAAGAGTTGCAGGGTGCATAGCTTAATTTTGTTGGTCAGCAGGATAAAGGTTGTACGGTCTTATGGCTATCTTGTATGGGTTGAGGTATTGTCTTGTGATGTTGAAGTTCTGGTTGCTAGCCCAGGACTAAAAGATTGTTAATCTTGAGACAAGTCCTACACGTATGCTTTCCTATTTCATCCTATTATAAACTAACCAAACCTAATATACTCCTTTGTTTGTACCTTTCATCATTCTTTACCCTAACCTAGCTGTGTTTTGCTAATGGCATCCTTTGTTGCATCTGTTAACCTAACTGTTCTCTTTCCTTAAGTTCCTCTATTCTACCACTTTAATATACTCCATTGTTTTTACCTTCTTTCATCATTCTCTAACCTAGTTGTTTCTGCTATTGGCATGCGTTCTCTTTTCTTAAGCTGCTCTATTCTTCCTTCCTTAACCTATCCTAAGCATGTTTCTTTTCTCCTCTATCTAACCCATATCTTTTAAGCTCAACAAATTGTATGTCTGGTGTAAAATTCTTGGGGCATGTCAATGTTAGAGCTGCTACTGCAAGAGGTATATATGATGAATAGAAATCTTTATACAGTAAATTTAACCCTTTGTGTATCTGCTTCTGTTCTAAAGATTGAGTTTTTTTATGCAAAGGATTCTTGTTTTTCGTACCTTCTCTATGCTTTCAGGCACTCTATTCCACCTTGTTATGTTTTGAGGTCTTGGGCTTATATCTTAGTCTTCGTGATTAAGTCTTTTCATCTGAAAGGCTATGTATATTGGTTAAGTTGCTGATCTCTTTTGGTCACACGGTTAGATCTTGTGGTAAGATCTTAGGGCCTGGGGGGGTTAAAGGATGTAGGTCTCATAGCTTAAGCTCGCAGGTCTGAAGGTTAAGGGTTGTAGGTTTGGAGGTTAAGTCGTATGGATTCGTGGTTAGATCTCTCGGTCTAAGGTTTAAGACTGTAGGATCTAGAGGTTACGTATTCAGGTATGATCTGAGGACTCTAGAGTTAAGAGTTTTAAGCTTCATAGCTAAAGGTTGCTGGTCAGGAGGTTAAAAGCTGTAGGATTTAGAGGTTAGGTCTCGAGGTATGAGTTGGGAGCTCTAGGGTTAAGAGCCATAGGTTTCATAGCTACAAGGTTGACAGCTAGAGATATCTTCGTTACTGTTAGAGGTATATTTGCAATGGTCTAAGCGTGCAGTTTTCATACTTTTTTCATGCAGTTTGATGTCTTCATACTCTTGTATCCTTTTCAAGCTTTTCCCTCTGCATCTTGCAATATTTCGTAATGCTAAGCCAATGTTCTAATGCTATTTTCAAGCTTTTTTCAGATGTTCTGAGGTTTATGTACGTTTCAGGGATTCTTTTAGACCAAGTTTAGCTACTTAAATCATTTTATACTAATTCAACTGTTTTCAAGGATATTTCAGATTATGAGGTAGTAGGTCTTTTTTTATTTTCAAATTACATATTTAACATTCATTAAAGTGTGCTCAGTTAGCTTATGTGGTGAGGTAGACGCCCCTCGTCTTTTTCTCTGGACTTGGGACCAGCGTCAGAATTTGTTTTCTGAACGGTAGACTTAACGCCTTCCTCACTCTTGTTATTCAGCTGTTTTCATTATTAGATGTCAGCTACGTTCCAGTTTTTGTTGTTTCTCGGAATGAAATTGTTTTTTTTTCTGCTCTAGGGTTCCTTCTTTCATTCGCCGTTCAAAAGATGGTAATGTCCATGGGCATATGTGGATACTCCATCATCTGCAATTACTCTCTTGTCATCATGTGGAGATAGGGATATTTTGTTCACTTCCACTGACATAACATTATGTTGACGGGACATAATTAGGTTCATTGGCGTTCTTATGATTTCTCTACTTTTAAGGCAGTCCACATAGCTCTCAAAGGTGATGTATTGTTTAATGGCGCTATGCTTTATGCCTTTTATCTTCTTGATAACACCTCCATCGATGTCGAGAGCATACATCTTTGGTCTCAGTCCAACAAAACGATGAATGATTTTTCCATTTGCTTCATCTTTAAATTTTCCCAACACTTTCTTGTTTGTTGTAGAATGGCATATGTGATTGCTAGGATAATCAGCAGTATCCAGATGTTCCAGAAAACGTATCTTATCCTGGTATATATCTCTTGTAGTCACATGATGGATGAAAGAGTCAGTATCCATGTACATGAGCTTCCGATTTTCAAGCCCGTAAAACGGCATTAGCACATCATAATGATACCGATACATCAAGGTCTTTGAGATATCCAGCACACACATCCCAATGTATATAGGCTTGTTGAAAACTATCTCCCGCGACGCCATGTGTACTGCAGCCAGATTAGGTCCATATATAGTTCTATCAATAAATGTAGGCTTAGCAACCAGTTTCTCCAATGTCTTCCAATCGGTGACAAGTCGTATATTCAGTCGGTTTCTGATGTTTTCCATAGTTTTTCCAAACATGGCATTGTTAAAAAGTTTGTAAAGATCCTTTTCGAAATCATTTCTCGATCCTTGTCGTAACCGGTTATTGAATTCCACATAAGGTTTTAACCAACATGACTGTTGAAATTGTAGCACCCGATGGATTTTAGTCAGTTGTAACCCATGACTAAGGGCCTGCTTCAAGGTCATATAATGCACCACATACTTAGTTCGTGATCCAAGGTGAGGAATTAGTTTCTCTACAGGAGAACCCGCAGGCTTGATACACTCAGGCAGGAACGGCAAATCATTATGCAGGTCATGGAGTTCTGCAGGATATTGAAGGTCTACTTCTAAAATGTATCCGAGAGGGTCATCTTCTCTTAGTATTTCTAGGTTGATATCTTCAGGAGAAACCCACTTAAAACCCCCAAAAGGAAGGGCGTGGCACATTTCCCAACCATATTGGTTATTCGCGTCCTCGTACGTAATATATTGTGAAGGCTTACTTGAGTCATACTCCTTCATGTAGTGGTTGTTCGCCTCTGCGTACCGATGTGAAACTTGACATAATCCTCCTCTTATTCCTGCTTCAACCATGAGTAGCTGATCATAATCCTGTAGTAATTCCAGTTCAATTCCTGTGTACAGCAGCATGGCATCCCATGTAAGTCCAGGTGATGTAAAATAATGTGCAGGATCAATTTTATGGGTTTTCAGGGTCTGCTCTCTGAATGTCTCAAACACATCTGTTAGTAGGAGGACATCCGAAGTTAAGTAGAGATCACTGTAGTCACCTAGCGTTCCAATGTTGAAGTGACTCCATATGGTTTTTGCATGCTCATACTCTGCATCACTAATTTCTTCTTTGTTTAATTTATTGTAGAATGCCTCCCTCGGAGGAAGTTGTGTTTCACTCAAAACATCCCATGATGTAACGTAATCGTAGGGGAATACTCCCTTACGGCTCATTAATTTGATCTTCTCTGCTCCAAAGTATTTCAGGGTTTCAGGATATGATGTTAGATTTTTTGCTAGTTTATCCAAGCTGGTGCTAAGGAAACGGTAGGTATCTACAAAGCGGAGTTTAATGTCACCAACATACTTGGAAAATGATATGTAACTCTCCTCGGAGCTAGGAATGACTTCTACTCTCTCGCTAGTGAAACCCAACTCTTTAACAATGAAATGAGAGTCATATCCACTCAGGTTATGCATGAAGACAGGAATATAATTGGACGTTTTACAGGTGAGATTGCACTGATTATGTAGACTTCCTCGGTATTCTCCGGTTATATGGTCATGGTCCCGTACTTTCCAGTTCTCTCCGGTAAATTCTTTACCACATAAGTAACATTCTCTAGAGCATTCGAAAGACTTTTGCTGCTCATCTGTTAGTGTTAATGGAGCATAAGTTTTGTACACATTATTAATCTTCTTTGCAAGAGAAGTTACATACTCCATAAACTTCGCCGCTGCATCATAACCACGATATACGTAGGGTTCAGTAGGAAGATCGGTCTGCAGGCCTTCAATCGAGGTCGAGGGTTTGACATATACACAGAAACTCATAGGGATATGATTCTGATATGGAGCTGTATAAGATGTTTCGGGATTAGAAGAACAGCTGTGGTAAGGGGTAAGAATGCTTTCAAAGTCGGCATAGATAACATAAGGCAATTTCAGCATCCTTTCAATGTTCTTGAATCTGACGATAGAGTTATCCGTTGTAGGCATAACAATCCTGGCAACTCCGTGCTGATTGCATATTTTCCTATGATCATTCAACTTCTCAACTCCTTCATATCGATCATCAAAGTGCGCAAAACAACGTTTGCAGGTGTAGATCTTTCCCTTACGTGTAGTTTTCTGTTGATGAATAAGTTTCTCAAAATGCTTTATATAGACGTAATGATGGCGTCCAGCTGCATTACTTAATAAAAGCAGGTCACGATGGTCGGACAGCTCTTCATCGATAACCTTCATAGGAAACACTTGATTTTTCTCATCCAGTCCGAAAACATTTATAGAGATGTTATTTCTTCGTTCAAATTTCGGGATATCAGTCAGGCTCGTAGGAAACGAGACGCAGGAAAAGTCATATCTTTCTTGAAAATCCTTATACTTGCTAACACGTTGAGGATCCTTTTGAATGAACTGGGCGAGAACAGCATACATAAAACATTTTTCATCTTCATAATTCTGTGGATTTATGCAGGCTCCTTTAGCTCCAACAGAGCTCGGTAGAGGGATGTAACTGCTTCCTCTTAGTCCATTATTCTTGTTGATTCTAACTCGAACCCCGTCAACAGCTAATAAAGCCCAGTTGCTTCCTTTAAGTTGACTTTCCTCCATTTCGGTACAAAGTTTCTTGAATTTCCTTTCCAAGATGGCGTCCAAGTCACTTTCTAAAAATATTGCTTGATTTGGTGTTTTAAAGGCTTTATCAGTAGTATCACCAATGGTATTCACAAACTGACATTCAGCCACGAGGTTAATTTTCACACTTTTATGGGTCCTTAGTTGCTTCTGAACGGCTTGAATTATCCGCTGTTTTGATTCTTGGAGATATGTCTTTAGATCCTGGCATGTAGAGCACTGGATGAAATATAATTTCAGTCGATCCTGGAAAGCTGTTTCATATTCTACGACATCGTCTTCATCAGGAACCATTAACAGCAATTTATGTTTGGTAGGCTCGATCTTGAGTTTCTTAGCAGCACTTATTCTCTCGCATCGTTCTTGGTGCTCATCTCTACGACGTTCAGTACCATAAACGCCATCACAATGTTTACATTCGTAATACTGGCCACATACCAGCTCGTGTCTCTTTTTATTGTAGTTTTTCAGGAAACTCTTATCACATTTACCACACTTAAATTCTTGTATAGCAGCGTCTAACAGAGCTTCCATCGCTTTAATATTCCAGTTTTTGTTATGTGCAGGCTAATTATCGGGGAATATGTCGCTCAGTAAGTGTTTGATATACCTTTTCACTTCTCTTCTTCACCTTGATAACTTATCAACGCTACTGAAGATGAATGTCACTGCAGGAGTTGATCCGCTAAGCTATAAACACACTAGCGTAATTACAACCTAAGCTCAATCAAGCTCCATTTATACAATTAGTGCCGACCTAAAAGAAAACTTCATCATTCCCACCAACACCGGGGTTCGAAGGAGGCGCTCCTATCGGAGAAAACCTAAAAGAAAACTATTATCTTGCTACCACAGGGGTTCGAAGATGGTTCTACTATTGGAGAAAACCTAAAAGAGAACTATTAATTTTCCAGTTTTCGATTATTCTTTAACTACTATTCAATTCACATGATATAAAAAATTAGACAAATTAAAATTGAAGAAGCAAATAACTAACTAAATTTGAAGATAAAATTTAGACAATTCAAACGAGTATAAACACGACTAAGCTACGCCATTTAGTTTTAAAGTTACATTAGGAGCTCCCATTGCCACCCGTAGACACCTCTCCGTCATCTTCAACCACTTGTTCTTGATTCTTTTCACACATCTCTTAACCTAGCAGTTCTATTTTTCTCAAGTTCATCTATTACACAGTTTAACTCATCTAGGGGGCGTCCTTAGGCTCCTTCACTTCATCCTCAACCACGTGTTCTTGATTCCTTTAGATCCATCTTTAACCTAGTTAAGTTTTTGCTATGGACATCATTTCTCTTTTCTTAAGTTCAATTATTTCCTCCATCTTGTTATGTTGAGTCTTTTGCTTATATCTTAAACTTTGTGATTAAGTCTTTTGATCTGAAAGTCTATGTATATTGCTTGAGGTCCTCATCCCTTTTGGTCATGGGACAGGTCATGATATATGATCTTATGGGTTGAGCTTGTCAACACACCTAAAACATTAATATTCAGGGTTATTTAAATTATCCTGCTGAGATTCGAACCATGATCGTAAAGTGTAAATCACCAGCTCAACAGCAAATCAGCCCTAAGGTATGAATGAACACGCTATTTCATTGCGTTACCATTATTAGTTCAAGAGTTATTTGAGATTCAATTTGTTTCGACTGAACCGGTAATCGAACCATGGATCACTAGGATACGGAGCCATAAAACATTCACAGTATACGTAAATAAAAATACCTACGGTTTACGCCGCTATTCTAAGTGTAATAGGTCGGAAAATAGATCACAATTACGGAATTTTATGAACGTCGGGAATCGAACCAAGGATCTTCTCCACTAAAACATAATAGGATGTGATTAACTGCGAAAAGTATCGCCATATAAAGTTAATTTCATCGCTCTAGACACATTGGTTACAGAGATATTCAGATTAACTGATCCAGGAATCGAACCAGAGACCCTAGAACTATACATTGTCAGCATATGATTAACAATGAAGTTAATGTTTATTTCAGTGCTCTAGGTCTATTGGTCACAGAGATATTTAAATTAAACAATTTAGGACTCGAACCGAGGATTCGAGGTATACGGTATAAACCCGGCAGATACCACTTAACTATATAAAATGTATAAAGTTTGTTAGAACCCGATCTCATAATTAGTTTCAGAGTTATAACGGTATTAAGAGTGCTCACTTGCGCGGGAGTCGAACCCAGGATTGGGACAATTTATCTACCTGCCCTGAGGCATGATTAACATAAACGGTGGTGGTTAGCTGGTTGTTGCACTAAAAGCAGTAGGGGATAAATATATTTAGTTTCCTGATGCAGTTCAAGGTTAATTAGGAAGTAAACATGTTTACTTACTGGATGGCATTGACAGGCGTTGCGTCATATGTCTAGACATAGAGCCGCCTGGATGACCTTGAATGTGTGTTTGAAAAGACATTTATCCCCTACTGCTTTTAGTGCAACAACCAGCTAACCACCACCGTTTATGTTAATCATGCCTCAGGGCAGGTAGATAAATTGTCCCAATCCTGGGTTCGACTCCCGCGCAAGTGAGCACTCTTAATACCGTTATAACTCTGAAACTAATTATGAGATCGGGTTCTAACAAACTTTATACATTTTATATAGTTAAGTGGTATCTGCCGGGTTTATACCGTATACCTCGAATCCTCGGTTCGAGTCCTAAATTGTTTAATTTAAATATCTCTGTGACCAATAGACCTAGAGCACTGAAATAAACATTAACTTCATTGTTAATCATATGCTGACAATGTATAGTTCGAGGGTCTCTGGTTCGATTCCTGGATCAGTTAATCTGAATATCTCTGTAACCAATGTGTCTAGAGCGATGAAATTAACTTTATATGGCGATACTTTTCGCAGTTAATCACATCCTATTATGTTTTAGTGGAGAAGATCCTTGGTTCGATTCCCGACGTTCATAAAATTCCGTAATTGTGATCTATTTTCCGACCTATTACACTTAGAATAGCGGCGTAAACCGTAGGTATTTTTATTTACGTATACTGTGAATGTTTTATGGCTCCGTATCCTAGTGATCCATGGTTCGATTACCGGTTCAGTCGAAACAAATTGAATCTCAAATAACTCTTGAACTAATAATGGTAACGCAATGAAATAGCGTGTTCATTCATACCTTAGGGCTGATTTGCTGTTGAGCTGGTGATTTACACTTTACGATCATGGTTCGAATCTCAGCAGGATAATTTAAATAACCCTGAATATTAATGTTTTAGGTGTGTTGACAAGCTCAACCCATAAGATCATATATCATGACCTGTCCCATGACCAAAAGGGATGAGGACCTCAAGCAATATACATAGACTTTCAGATCAAAAGACTTAATCACAAAGTTTAAGATATAAGCAAAAGACTCAACATAACAAGATGGAGGAAATAATTGAACTTAAGAAAAGAGAAATGATGTCCATAGCAAAAACTTAACTAGGTTAAAGATGGATCTAAAGGAATCAAGAACACGTGGTTGAGGATGAAGTGAAGGAGCCTAAGGACGCCCCCTAGATGAGTTAAACTGTGTAATAGATGAACTTGAGAAAAATAGAACTGCTAGGTTAAGAGATGTGTGAAAAGAATCAAGAACAAGTGGTTGAAGATGACGGAGAGGTGTCTACGGGTGGCAATGGGAGCTCCTAATGTAACTTTAAAACTAAATGGCGTAGCTTAGTCGTGTTTATACTCGTTTGAATTGTCTAAATTTTATCTTCAAATCTAGTTAGTTATTTGCTTCTTCAATTTTAATTTGTCTAATTTTTTATATCATGTGAATTGAATAGTAGTTAAAGAATAATCGAAAACTGGAAAATTAATAGTTCTCTTTTAGGTTTTCTCCAATAGTAGAACCATCTTCGAACCCCTGTGGTAGCAAGATAATAGTTTTCTTTTAGGTTTTCTCCGATAGGAGCGCCTCCTTCGAACCCCGGTGTTGGTGGGAATGATGAAGTTTTCTTTTAGGTCGGCACTAATTGTATAAATGGAGCTTGATTGAGCTTAGGTTGTAATTACGCTAGTGTGTTTATAGCTTAGCGGATCAGCTCCTGCAGTGACATTCATCTTCAGTAGCGTTGATAAGTTATCAAGGTGAAGAAGAGAAGTGAAAAGGTATATCAAACACTTACTGAGCGACATATTCCCCGATAATTAGCCTGCACATAACAAAAACTGGAATATTAAAGCGATGGAAGCTCTGTTAGACGCTGCTATACAAGAATTTAAGTGTGGTAAATGTGATAAGAGTTTCCTGAAAAACTACAATAAAAAGAGACACGAGCTGGTATGTGGCCAGTATTACGAATGTAAACATTGTGATGGCGTTTATGGTACTGAACGTCGTAGAGATGAGCACCAAGAACGATGCGAGAGAATAAGTGCTGCTAAGAAACTCAAGATCGAGCCTACCAAACATAAATTGCTGTTAATGGTTCCTGATGAAGACGATGTCGTAGAATATGAAACAGCTTTCCAGGATCGACTGAAATCATATTTCATCCGGTGCTCTACATGCCAGGATCTAAAGACATATCTCCAAGAATCAAAACAGCGGATAATTCAAGCCGTTCAGAAGCAACTAAGGACCCATAAAAGTGTGAAAATTAACCTCGTGGCTGAATGTCAGTTTGTGAATACCATTGGTGATACTACTGATAAAGCCTTTAAAACACCAAATCAAGCAATATTTTTAGAAAGTGACTTGGACGCCATCTTGGAAAGGAAATTCAAGAAACTTTGTACCGAAATGGAGGAAAGTCAACTTAAAGGAAGCAACTGGGCTTTATTAGCTGTTGTCGGGGTTCGAGTTAGAATTAACAAGAATAATGGACTAAGAGGAAGCAGTTACATCCCTCTACCGAGCTCTGTTGGAGCTAAAGGAGCCTGCATAAATCCACAGAATTATGAAGATTAAAAATGTTTTATGTATGCTGTTCTCGCCCAGTTCATTCAAAAGGATCCTCAACGTGTTAGCAAGTATAAGGATTTTCAAGAAAGATATGACTTTTCCTGCGTCTCGTTTCCTACGAGCCTGACTGATATCCCGAAATTTGAACGAAGAAATAACATCTCTATAAATGTTTTCGGACTGGATGAGAAAAATCAAGTGTTTCCTATGAAGGTTATCGATGAAGAGCTGTCCGACCATCGTGACCTGCTTCTATTAAGTAATGCAGCTGGACGCCATCATTACGTCTATATAAAGCATTTTGAGAAACTTATTCATCAACAGAAAACTACACGTAAGGGAAAGATCTACACCTGCAAACGTTGTTTTACGCACTTTGATGATCGATATGAAGGAGTTGAGAAGTTGAATGATCATAGGAAAATATGCAATCAGCACGGAGTTGCCAGGATTGTTATGCCTACAACGGATAACTCTATCGTCAGATTCAAGAACATTGAAAGGATGCTGAAATTGCCTTATGTTATCTATGCCGACTTTGAAAGCATTCTTACCCCTTACCACAGCTGTTCTTCTAATCCCGAAACATCTTATACAGCTCCATATCAGAATCATATCCCTATGAGTTTCTGTGTATATGTCAAACCCTCGACCTCGATTGAAGGCCTGCAGACCGATCTTCCTACTGAACCCTACGTATATCGTGGTTATGATGCAGCGGCGAAGTTTATGGAGTATGTAACTTCTCTTGCAAAGAAGATTAATAATGTGTACAAAACTTATGCTCCATTAACACTAACAGATGAGCAGCAAAAGTCTTTCGAATGCTCTAGAGAATGTTACTTATGTGGTAAAGAATTTACCGGAGAGAACTGGAAAGTACGGGACCATGACCATATAACCGGAGAATACCGAGGAAGTCTACATAATCAGTGCAATCTCACCTGTAAAACGTCCAATTATATTCCTGTCTTCATGCATAACCTGAGTGGATATGACTCTCATTTCATTGTTAAAGAGTTGGGTTTCACTAGCGAGAGAGTAGAAGTCATTCCTAGCTCCGAGGAGAGTTACATATCATTTTCCAAGTATGTTGGTGACATTAAACTCCGCTTTGTAGATACCTACCGTTTCCTTAGCACCAGCTTGGATAAACTAGCAAAAAATCTAACATCATATCCTGAAACCCTGAAATACTTTGGAGCAGAGAAGATCAAATTAATGAGCCGTAAGGGAGTATTCCCCTACGATTACGTTACATCATGGGATGTTTTGAGTGAAACACAACTTCCTCCGAGGGAGGCATTCTACAATAAATTAAACAAAGAAGAAATTAGTGATGCAGAGTATGAGCATGCAAAAACCATATGGAGTCACTTCAACATTGGAACGCTAGGTGACTACAGTGATCTCTACTTAACTTCGGATGTCCTCCTACTAACAGATGTGTTTGAGACATTCAGAGAGCAGACCCTGAAACCCCATAAAATTGATCCTGCACATTATTTTACATCACCTGGACTTACATGGGATGCCATGCTGCTGTACACAGGAATTGAACTGGAATTACTACAGGATTATGATCAGCTACTCATGGTTGAAGCAGGAATAAGAGGAGGATTATGTCAAGTTTCACATCGGTACGCAGAGGCGAACAACCACTACATGAAGGAGTATGACTCAAGTAAGCCTTCACAATATATTACGTACGAGGACGCGAATAACCAATATGGTTGGGAAATGTGCCACGCCCTTCCTTTTGGGGGTTTTAAGTGGGTTTCTCCTGAAGATATCAACCTAGAAATACTAAGAGAAGATGACCCTCTCGGATACATTTTAGAAGTAGACCTTCAATATCCTGCAGAACTCCATGACCTGCATAATGATTTGCCGTTCCTGCCTGAGTGTATCAAGCCTGCGGGTTCTCCTGTAGAGAAACTAATTCCTCACCTTGGATCACGAACTAAGTATGTGGTGCATTATATGACCTTGAAGCAGGCCCTTAGTCATGGGTTACAACTGACTAAAATCCATCGGGTGCTACAATTTCAACAGTCATGTTGGTTAAAACCTTATGTGGAATTCAATAACCGGTTACGACAAGGATCGAGAAATGATTTCGAAAAGGATCTTTACAAACTTTTTAACAATGCCATGTTTGGAAAAACTATGGAAAACATCAGAAACCGACTGAATATACGACTTGTCACCGATTGGAAGACATTGGAGAAACTGGTTGCTAAGCCTACATTTATTGATAGAACTATATATGGACCTAATCTGGCTGCAGTACACATGGCGTCGCGGGAGATAGTTTTCAACAAGCCTATATACATTGGGATGTGTGTGCTGGATATCTCAAAGACCTTGATGTATCGGTATCATTATGATGTGCTAATGCCGTTTTACGGGCTTGAAAATCGGAAGCTCATGTACATGGATACTGACTCTTTCATCCATCATGTGACTACAAGAGATATATACCAGGATAAGATACGTTTTCTGGAACATCTGGATACTGCTGATTATCCTAGCAATCACATATGCCATTCTACAACAAACAAGAAAGTGTTGGGAAAATTTAAAGATGAAGCAAATGGAAAAATCATTCATCGTTTTGTTGGACTGAGACCAAAGATGTATGCTCTCGACATCGATGGAGGTGTTATCAAGAAGATAAAAGGCATAAAGCATAGCGCCATTAAACAATACATCACCTTTGAGAGCTATGTGGACTGCCTTAAAAGTAGAGAAATCATAAGAACGCCAATGAACCTAATTATGTCCCGTCAACATAATGTTATGTCAGTGGAAGTGAACAAAATATCCCTATCTCCACATGATGACAAGAGAGTAATTGCAGATGATGGAGTATCCACATATGCCCATGGACATTACCATCTTTTGAACGGCGAATGAAAGAAGGAACCCTAGAGCAGAAAAAAAACAATTTCATTCCGAGAAACAACAAAAACTGGAACGTAGCTGACATCTAATAATGAAAACAGCTGAATAACAAGAGTGAGGAAGGCGTTAAGTCTACCGTTCAGAAAACAAATTCTGACGCTGGTCCCAAGTCCAGAGAAAAAGACGAGGGGCGTCTATCTCACCACATAAGCTAACTGAGCACACTTTAATGAATGTTAAATATGTAATTTGAAAATAAAAAAAGACCTACTACCTCATAATCTGAAATATCCTTGAAAACAGTTGAATTAGTATAAAATGATTTAAGTAGCTAAACTTGGTCTAAAAGAATCCCTGAAACGTACATAAACCTCAGAACATCTGAAAAAGCTTGAAAATAGCATTAGAACATTGGCTTAGCATTACGAAATATTGCAAGATGCAGAGGGAAAAGCTTGAAAAGGATACAAGAGTATGAAGACATCAAACTGCATGAAAAAAGTATGAAAACTGCACGCTTAGACCATTGCAAATATACCTCTAACAGTAACGAAGATATCTCTAGCTGTCAACCTTGTAGCTATGAAACCTATGGCTCTTAACCCTAGAGCTCCCAACTCATACCTCGAGACCTAACCTCTAAATCCTACAGCTTTTAACCTCCTGACCAGCAACCTTTAGCTATGAAGCTTAAAACTCTTAACTCTAGAGTCCTCAGATCATACCTGAATACGTAACCTCTAGATCCTACAGTCTTAAACCTTAGACCGAGAGATCTAACCACGAATCCATACGACTTAACCTCCAAACCTACAACCCTTAACCTTCAGACCTGCGAGCTTAAGCTATGAGACCTACATCCTTTAACCCCCCCAGGCCCTAAGATCTTACCACAAGATCTAACCGTGTGACCAAAAGAGATCAGCAACTTAACCAATATACATAGCCTTTCAGATGAAAAGACTTAATCACGAAGACTAAGATATAAGCCCAAGACCTCAAAACATAACAAGGTGGAATAGAGTGCCTGAAAGCATAGAGAAGGTACGAAAAACAAGAATCCTTTGCATAAAAAAACTCAATCTTTAGAACAGAAGCAGATACACAAAGGGTTAAATTTACTGTATAAAGATTTCTATTCATCATATATACCTCTTGCAGTAGCAGCTCTAACATTGACATGCCCCAAGAATTTTACACCAGACATACAATTTGTTGAGCTTAAAAGATATGGGTTAGATAGAGGAGAAAAGAAACATGCTTAGGATAGGTTAAGGAAGGAAGAATAGAGCAGCTTAAGAAAAGAGAACGCATGCTAATAGCAGAAACAACTAGGTTAGAGAATGATGAAAGAAGGTAAAAACAATGGAGTATATTAAAGTGGTAGAATAGAGGAACTTAAGGAAAGAGAACAGTTAGGTTAACAGATGCAACAAAGGATGCCATTAGCAAAACACAGCTAGGTTAGGGTAAAGAATGGTGAAAGGTACAAACAAAGGAGTATATTAGGTTAGGTTAAAGTGGTAGAATAGAGGAACTTAAGGAAAGAGAACAGTTAGGTTAACAGATGCAACAAAGGATGCCATTAGCAAAACACAGCTAGGTTAGGGTAAAGAATGATGAAAGGTACAAACAAAGGAGTACATTAGGTTAGGTTAGTTTATAATAGGATGAAATAGGAAAGCATACGTGTAGGACTTGTCTCAAGATTAACAATCTTTTAGTCCTGGGCTAGCAACCAGAACTTCAACATCACAAGACAATACCTCAACCCATACAAGATAGCCATAAGACCGTACAACCTTTATCCTGCTGACCAACAAAATTAAGCTATGCACCCTGCAACTCTTAATCCTTGGGCCCCACATCATACCTCGAGATCTAACCTTTATATCCTACAGCTATTAATCTCTCCGACCAGAAGCCTTTAGCTCTGAAAAAAACCTACAACTCTTAACCCTATGGCCCTCTCCAGATCATACCTCGAGACCTAACCTCTAAATCCTTCAGCTTTATATCTCCCCGACCAACAGATTTCTCCTGTGAAGAAATGCAACTCTGAACCCTAGAGCCTCAGATCATACCTCAAGACCTAACCACTAAATCTACAGCTATTAACCTCCCAGACTAACAGACTTGCCCGTGAAAACCTGCAACTCTTAACCCTAGAGCTCCAGATCATACCTCAATACCTAACCTCTAAATTCTACAGCTATTAACCTCCCAGACCAACATCCTTGCCTATGAAAACCTGCAACACTTAACCCTAGAACCTACACATCATACTTGGAGACCTATCATGTAAATCCTACAGCTAATAACTTCCCAGACCAACATCCTTACCTGCAACTCTTAACCCTAGAACCTCAGATCATACCTTGAGACCTAACCTCTAAATCCTTGAGCTTTCAACCTATGAAAACCTGCAACTCTTAACCCTAGAGCCTCAGATCATAACGCAAGACACAGGTTCATAATCTACAGCAAATTAAGAGGAGTGACTAAAATAAACACTGATAAAATATCCTGAAAACATAAATTATGCATGGCCGCCATATTGCTCTTTTGGGTCTGCGCTGGAAGACTCCTTTCTATTCTACTTGGGTAACCCACTAGTTTCACTCCGGATGTATATAGATTGGCTAAATTGTACAGATTTTACATAAAAGGTTCAAAATAAGTGTTTGAATACCATGTATGTACCTATAGAATGTCCTATAATCAAGTCAGATATGGACATTCTTGTGTCTGCCTGGAAAGGAGAGTTCATCCCTTCTCTTTTTGTTTGCTGTTCTCTAAACCATTAGTGGAACATTCCTTTACTCAATGTTGAGTTGTATTCGAATAGTTGGGGTAATTCAGGGACTAAATAACATCCATTATAGCTAGTGATCTTTTGATACCCTCCCCGATATCTCCGTCTTTGATGGATATACTGCCGGCTGCTGCAGCTAGTGAAATATAGAAACCTCTTCTTAGGGCATACGTGAGTAGATATGAGAGTAGACAACACATTATTTAATTTATTAGCACCGATTAATTGGCAAATTTAATGAAGGCTAATAAATTAGCTACTGTTTGAGGATGTAGAAGTAAACTGGTTCTAAATCTTAGAACTATAAACTGTAACCATTGAAGTTTTACAGCCTTTAACGTCTGACATATCAATAACTTTATGATTTAAAATGACGGTTTCGTAATAACATTGAGAAGCGTAAGTAGCTTAAGTAGAATGTTCTCTTGTGACGACCGCCAACTGTATATGGGGTTGGGGTATGAGTGCGCAGATTTCGTGAACTGGGAGATACAAATATGACGAATAATAAAGTTCCATAACAAATTTATCTATCAAAAAATAAAGGAAGTAATTGAACATTATTGAATGAATTATTTGCACAGTCAGGCAACTAAGTAGAATTGCACAGCTCAATATTTTTTTTTTTTGGTTTGTGGTCAGGAAGTCCTGCGCCGTGACGTAGTAGGTTAGAGCGTGTGCTTTGGTTCCCTGCGTCCGGAATGCGCCAAGGGTCGGAATTTAAGTCACGGGTATAGGACCGGCGCCCACTCAGCAACATGAAGAAATTTGACGTAGCGAACCCTGGTCTAGAAAGCCAAATTTTCGGCGGGGGTTGCCGAGTTGCTGAATACATCTTCAGCCCATATAGTTTGGGTGATCACCGACCTCAGCCTTGCGTATGCCGGCGGTTCAGGTTTAGGCTCACTTTGGGCTATTACGCCATGGGTTACGTTTGTGGTCAGGCAACGAGTTAAAGTCTAAGCTTAACCAACGCTTGAAAGCCGATTCGCCACGTGCTTATGTGTTTATCAGCTACCTGCTACTGCCAGTAGTGATTTATGGTGTTCAGTCGTATTCACGATACAAAAACTAAAAGCTGTGTTAAAAGGTAGGCAAAAGTTGATGAAGGATAAGAAAGTCAAATATTAATTATTGAGTTAGATCAAAACCATGGACTCTAACAAACAATAGTCCTAGAATACACATTCGGAAATGAAAGTTGTAAGAACTGGTTATAAAATAAAATTAAATGTGTAGTGTTTAACGCGCGCTTTTACTATCTACGGCACCAGAGGCGGTGGTACTGATTATACATGAGATTAATATGGAGCACAGTTGGAATGGGATGGCGTGGAAAGCCGCATATCCCGGAGAAAACCCGCTTCACTCCGTGCTGTACACCACAACCCTCACTTTGCGGTCGTCTGGGATCACGGCCGGCTAAGTGAGAGCCAAATGGTCTAACCACTCTGTCACGTGCGCAGCTGGGTATACTTAAGACTAAAAACGCAGTCAAAATATCAGTAAAAATGTTATTGGTATAGTGTCCGCGCTTAAAGCATCCCCAGGTGGCTCGCTTTGTACGGAAAACTGTTCTCACCTCTAACCACAAAGTCATAAACGTCTTAGGTTATACTTACCGGGGCGGAGGCACATGTTTACAGCTGAGAATACCCAGGGTTGCCGTTGTTTAAAGTAACGTTTAGAAGACAAAAAATCAAGCTGAATTCACTGTACGAAATAGTCATTGATCTTTTCAAATAAATTTTAAATAATTAATGTATCCTATAATAATTCATAATGTTACAATGCTTTGTAACATAACTGAAAAGAGATATATTACCTATGCTGTTATGGTGTAGTACTTTATTACCTACAGGAACAAAATGCGTAAATAGTATTAGCATAATATCCAAGGAAAGTTTAGTAAAACATAATTACAATTTTAAGAGGGTTAAATTCCATCATGTGCATGAATTTGCGAGGGATGTTTACTTGCAAACTAAATAAGCACTTTGGATATTCTGGTAGTTAATAATAATTTATAAGCAAAGATTGCACGTTAGAGCTGTGTTTATTGCAATTGTGAGCCGATTTATCCTAAAACATTTTCCTGTATTCTGTGGCAGCTACAGGTGGTGAACCAAATTTCAGTTGATTTAACAAAGCATTAAATACCTCAACACTAAAAAAACAAACTAAAGAATTAAAGAAAAGCAGTAAGGAAACTCTATTACTCTTTTGAATTGCTGGAAGCCTTTTACAAGGATGTCTACTAATTTTACAAGTTTGAATAAAGTTAAGCAGTTTAATTTCTTTTAGGGGTGGGGGACCTTCTGTTAAACATAATTTAAATAAATAATCACGAACATCCCCCATAATAAATAAATGTCGTAAATGCTTTAGAACTCAAGATAGGTTAGATACACTGTTAGGTATATATTACAAGTATGAATGGAAACATATGTTACCATATCCATGTTAGGTTCGATTCCCACGGTCTCCACATCTTACTTAAATTACGCAAGTCCTAAATGATAATAACTATTAAACACTAATAAATTTATAAAATTAAACTAAGTAAAACACTATGTAACTTCTATAAATATAAGCTTAATTAACACATATAATAAGCACGTTTGCACAGTCTAAGCTAATAGAAGGTACTGGAGTTCTGAGGACACAAGAAAAACATCGCAACAGTACTTTAATTTGGAGAATTTAGTGAGGATGGAAGATCCTTATAATTCCTTCCATGTGAGGATTGAAGCAACAGTGATTGGCGAGCGAATAAGTTGGCGAACAAAGAGTTCTACGTTGAGGCGCCAATTTGAAGCAATAATGTTTATGGGTGCACACTGTTCCACTTGACAATACAGTTTGAAGCACTTTTGTTTAGCTCAGGGTAAAACAATGAGGTTTCTCACAGGGTATGCGTGGATGTGTGTGAGAAGGATGTTTAATGACACTGGAATGCCCGTTTCCAACTTATTGATTCACTGCTTCCTTTTTCAGAACATCGAAATTGAAGTTGCCGACCAAGGGTTACCAATATCCCTGTTTAGAGTTACTGACGGCAGAATGTTTTTTACTCGATAAACTTTATTCGTTCCTCACGTATATATGAACCGACAAATATCCAAGACAGAACAAGAGGACTGCCCTAATCGCCCTCACACCTCAGACTGTTCTAATCGGCTCCACGCCGAAGACTGACTGAATGACCACAGATGCGCGTGTGGGTGTATCACTTTCACTTTCTGAAAGCCCTCTTCATTCACAAAAAATCTCTTTGTGGCTGTTTTGTCATGCCATTCTGAATGGTTCAAAGAATACCCTATTCATACAAGTCAAGTGAGCCCCTTTAGAAATCTGCTAAGGACACTGTTTCTTACATTGCTTTTGTTATAACAACTTTCCCCCACATTGCTATTCGCCTCAGCTGCCTTGCACGTCGTAACAAAGAACCAACATTCCTTTGGAATCCATCATGTTTCTTTACTTATGGCAAACCTTAATTTCGGTATCAGGATCTGTGGTCAGAACTGAAAGCTTTGCTTTCGCTTTGACGCCGAATGGGATGGTATGAACTCAGCTACTAGAACGATAGAAATAAATGACAAAAATAGGTCCAAAGTATCAGTAATAACAGAATACCTAAAATGGGTATAAACTATAAATCCAAAGGGACAAGAAACCAGGGAAAACCGAAGAAAAGATGTACAGACCAAATCGGAACCGGAACGGACTGAAAAGTCCAAAGCCGTAAAGTAGAACAACAATTACGGAAATACTTCATTCATGTATATCGTGGAAAGTTATATCAACGCCACATTTTGCTTAACAGGAAATGTATTAATTGTCAAGGACTGCAACATCAACATGATGTCTATTTACAGTAGATGATCAACATATGCTCCATTGAACTCTTTGCTATGACCTTTAGGTTAGTAATTCTTCTGTTGGGAAACTTTTTCGAGGTTTGCGCTTCATGAATGATCCAGCCTGCTTTGCCATAGGCGCGAAGCATACTCTTGATATGTAAAGACTGCTATAGTTCTGAATACATTAGACATATATGAAACGCTAACAGTACCTGTTGCGCCAAGTGTCGTGTCAGGTAGCTTTACTGTTCACCACATTCCTGACCTTCTGCTCCAAACGCACGCCAGTTTTGCGAGGTTGCCAAGCGTATCCTCACGACTTTATACCAATAGATGGACTGAAATAGAATTCTTTAATATCATTTTGTGATTACACAAATCATTTTATTAACATGTGGTAAAGACACAAATAACTCACCTTTTGTAGCTCTATCTCGCTATTCTAATTGCATAAGTAAATCCTAAAGGTGTGGTGAGTATTGCGATCAAAATGTTTATCAATTTTATTTTTATTTATGCATCCATACACTTTAGGGCCCGCCTCGGGGCAGCATGTTTGCTTCACGTTCAAGAGGTTCCGAGTTCGAATCTCGGTCAGGGTGAGTTACCTGGATAAGGTTTTTCCGGGGGTTTCCCTTATCCTGAAAGACGAATGTCGGGAAACTCTAAGCTCTAAGAACCCTGGCCCATTTCTGCATCATTTCACCCCTTCCATTCATCGTCCGATATGACTTAACGTTGGAGGATGTAAATTACAAAATAAATCCACTTTAGAGGAATGTGGTACATAACTTATATTTCAGTTTAACGTGAGGAAGTTGTCGTTGAATTCTGTGTACTCACACTCTTAACACATAAGTATAACTGGAGCACTACGGACTCTCGATAGAAAATATATAAATGTATGTAAGGTAAGTCGGGGGAAGATGACACACTTAATGGTTATGTACTTTTTTCACGAAATTGGGAATGGAGAAACATATAAAAAGTATCTCAAGATATTGCCTGTATATTTAGTTGTTACTGGCAGAAACAGTAATCAGTGCCCTTAGAGGTCAAGGGATAAAAAGGTACAATTAAGCTAATTGCAACAAAACTTACGTCTTGCCCCATCATTAGGGGAAGATGTAAGTTAGCAGTGGGGAAGATTGAAGAACATAGAGGAAGATGAAACAGCACAAAGTTTGAAATTGTAAAATAAATTACTTTGAGAAATTGTATTACAATGTAAGACACTTTATAAAATGTAAATTTAACGCATGTTACAGACATGATACAATAGAGATGGGAGAGAACCAAACTGCAGTCTTGTAACACTCTGGCCAGGGTTTGAATGAATCCAAGTATTCAAAGCTTGCTGCAGCAAAGTTTTCAATGGTGTGAAGAATGATTGGTCAAGCCGTCGTGATCGGTCATATGGAATTTATCATTATTCTTTAAGAACTTTCAACTTCCCCCAATGCCAGGGGGAAGATGCAAGTGAACCTTATTTTTAGTGTACACTACCAGCCTTATTGGTCCGAGCTACCATGTGCTCAAAAAGACACACATGGCAAAATACCATGGTTAGGTGAAACTTCATGCAGTACATCAAGTGCTAGACCTTATGTATGGGCAACTATATATTACATTGCGTATGCTTACCAAGTTTACAGATAGCAGTTTCTTGTTTATCACTGGATGAAGCAAGATATAAAACGGAAAAACACAACAGCACCCTTCCAACTGGATGCCCCTATTCTACGCTGTGTTAACTGCTGCTATCTAGTCTCAGATGGACAAAATATTACGAAATTTCCGTCTTCCCCCAACTTCCATCTTCCCCCCAGTTACCTTATATGCAAGACACCTAAAAAGCCACAAATAATAGAAATATCAACCTAAGCCTCTCCTACTTCACTACTGAACGTCCAAATCCTTGAGCTAATTCTTTGTTACTCATCTGCTGTCGCATCCATTAATGCATTTTACAAGCAATAACATCATATAATTACCATGCGCTGTACCCCCATAGCTGTTTGGAAACAAAAATACGCACGTTTACATGAAATAACTAAGTACAATATCGGGAGAAAGATAAACGTCGGTGTGAAATTTGACGGCTACCTTGCGGCTGGTAGTGGCAAAAAGGTGTTAACGGATATAAAAAGCACCATAAATATAGAATGTCTAAAATGGCGAGAAACAGATAGTGTTAACCGTGATTCATAAGTAAATAATGTGAATATTCTAGTGAATGAGCTGGTTAAAATAACGACAGAGTACAAGGGAGTGTCAGAAGTCTGTATTGTTCACGTTTGCAAAGGACTTACCTGAGAAACATTAATGATAACGGCACTGAATCTGTCCAATGTAAATACAGAGCTTCTTTAATATTATCTCTTCATTTGAGTGCATTCACTTAGACATTAATTTCCCCATACATTTCTCAGTATTCTCTTATTAGGAAAATACAGGGTGTATATGAATGAGTATCGCGGATTTAGCTATGTATAATATTTATTACATTCAACTTACAGCTATAAATGATATGTCAAATGAAAAAAGTACTCAGTTTTACCAAGAACCTTATAAATGTTCCATGTGACTACCCTTTGTCATAAGGCACACATAAAGTCTATAGCCAAGTTCTTCCCAAATGTTCATAAGTGTGTATTCAGCAACTGTAGCAACAGATACTTCAATCCGGTTTCTTAATTCAGGGAGGTCAGCTGGTAGCGGAGGTATGTCCACACGCTCCTTGATGAAGCCCCAAAGGTAAAAATCGCATCTCGCTAGATCAGGAGAACGTGAAGGTCATACATAGCAAGCCCTGTCATTGGGGCCATTGCGGCCTATCCAGCGCTCGAGTACAGTGGCGTTCAACCAATCACGTACTTCGTTATACCAGTGAGGTGCCGCACCATCTCGCTGGAAAATGAAGTTCTCTAGCTAATTTTCTTCCAACTGAGGGGAGGGCCATTGCTCTAGTCTATCAAGGTAAGAACTGCCAGTTACAGTAGGTTCATCAAAAAAGAAAGTCCCATAAACTTTCCACCGAGATTCGGCACAAAAAATATCCACTTTAGGGTAATATCGTTGCATTTGTACCATCTCGTGAGGATTTTATGAGCCACGTATGGGCACATTATGAGTGTTAACATGTCCACTAAGGTGAAAGGTCGATTCATCACTGAAGACAACACGATCCATAAAATCGTCATCGTCATGAAACAACATGTCGTTTGCGAAGTTGGTGCGTAATCCATAGTCTGTCGGCTTTAGAGCCTGTAATAACTGTAAACGGTAAGGACGTAGCCGTAAGCGTTTTCCTACAACTTTCCAAACAGTCGGCACAGGAACTTGTAATTCACGACTAGTCTTCCGGACTGATTTCTTTGGGCTACGAGTGAACGAGTCTCTCACTAGCTCAACAGTCTCTTCACTTACTCTTGGTCGTCCCGTGCTCTTCCCTTTACAAAGGCAGCCGGTATCTTCAAACTGATGATACCATCTAAGAATGTTATTATCACTAGGAAGATCACAACGGAACTTAATGCGGAACGCACATTGCACAGTAACTACAGATTCGGTCTTTGCAAACTGCAAAACACAAAACGCTTTCTGTTTACTAGTCGCCATCTTTGCTACTACCGTTCTCTAGCGGATTGCGGCAGAAACACTGCACGCACATGCGCACTGGTGCCATCAAACAAAATTGAGTTGCATTTTCATTTTACATATCCTTTATAACCGTAAGTTTAATGTAATAAATAGTATAATGAGTTAAAACCCCGACATTCATTTATATACACCCTGTATTATTTACTGAAACAAAACGTATTCTTAAGCTGTTCTGGTGCATCCAACATCTTTGGAATGTAATATAACGTAACACATGCCTGAAAGTGACACGCTCATGTACAACCTGTTCGAAGAATGCATGCAGACTGCCGACAGCAAGTTTACGTCATCATTCCCTGTACCGTTCGCCAGAACTTTAAAATAGTACTGGAAGGGTTCGAAAAAAGGTCAAAATGTATGCACTGCCTCATCGAGTCATACGCTCACAAAATAGGAAATGAATATTTGATGAGTTACAATTTGTAAAGAATAGAAATCTGAAGATCTACACGGTGTTCATTCTTATTCGTTATTTCCCGCCCTCCGACTGATCAAGAATGACGTCATATTTGACTGGTGAGTCTATTTTGAAATCATAGTGCCTTCTACGGAGAAGTGGTAATTTTTGCGCAACAGTAACGAATTACAGCGCCCTAAGTGTGGTTGTCAAGCAACTAATACAACCAGCTTCCTCTGGATATGAACACAGAGCACCGCGTTTTCATGGTTGAATGCTACTTTTGTACCGACATTAAAATTGGTGCGACATATAAATATAACTTAAACCGCTGCATAGAGGAGTTTATGCAACGCTATCCAGCATTCAGACAAGTCTCTCGGAACGTAATGTTGTCAAAAGTGTGCAGGAAACGTTAAATTGACATACTTATGTTAGCAACATAAACGTCTTACGTTTTATCAGTATATGATATACATTCTTGTCATTCTCAAGCTTAACTAAAATGTCTATTAATGTTGGTATCCTTATGTCTTTTAAAACCAATAGGTGAATCAAGCATTTCCAAGATACAGGATTACTTACTAGCAAAAAGAGAGACACTTGGTGCTATAAAGTTACTGGTTCGAATCTAGAAGCAATAAATAATGTTATGACAAAAAGGGCTCAAGCTTACCTTCTCGCAATACAGAAAGTGGTTAAGGGGAAGAGAGAAAAGAAATAAAAGAAAATGGACACATAAGACTATGTACTACATATATATATATATATATGTGTGTGTGTGTGTGTGTGTGTGTGTGTGTGTGTGTGTGTGTGTGTGTGTGTGTTTTCATGTTTAGACTTGGATAAAAGGTTTGCACATACTGTAACACTAATTTATTTTGTATTCATAGAACATGTTCTGCTAATTTTCTGATTTGTTTTCCTTTAGCGATTTTCTTTAGTCCTAACCTCCTAGATTTTGAATCCAGGACCCTCAATATATCAAGTGAAAAGTAATATATACTAGAAATTAATATTTATTTCACACTAACTGCATGTAGGACAAGCTCTAGAAAGGTAGAGAGAGACTAAAAAATGAGAAACCATAACCAGATTTGATCCACCGGAAGACCCCTATATGGAGTTTCCAGGTACATATGGTAAGTACATTGTTGACACAGTAAAAATCAGCGTAAAAATTTGTGAACGGCTTTCATAAAGCTCACGAGAAACTGTTTAAAATTGGGATTTTGTTGTGATATAAACATAACTACCACGTTGATGTACTTATATAAGACTGAATGGGTTTTGGAACAAGTTCTAACTTAAAGCCGTTTTCAAGTGAAAGGTTCTTATTTTGCCGAACCCATGTGTTTTGCTATAGCGCCCATCTGATCACGGGATCGAGCGTAGCCTCGCATGCGCGCGCGCGTTTGTGTGTGTGGGGGGGGGGGAGTAAAGAGAGCAACAAAAGAAAGAAAACGCTGATGTTGAATATTTATATTACACAACGATAAAATGATGGTAAGCTTCCACATAATAATACTACCCATTTATGTTGATATTTTTATTTTTGATTTACGTCCTCCAACGTTAAGTCATATCGGACGATGAATGGAATGGTTGAAATGATGCCCAAATGAGCCCAGGGTTCATAGAGCTTAGAGTTTCCCGACATTCATCTTTCAGGATAAGGGAAAACCTCGGAAAGAAACTTATCCAGATAGCTCACCTGGATTAAAAAATAGTATAGGTGCCAGGTATTATAAAAATTTAGAACAAAGTAGACAGAATACATACCTACTATGGAAGTAAAGGCTGTACATCTGAATTTAAATAATCGAATTACTGAACGATAAGGCATGGGTTTTTTCTAATGTTGTCCATATTATCTGTATTTAAATGAGGACGTGAATTACAATAAAACAATGATCTATGAGATATTCTCTGTACGATGCGAAGAACTGATGTGTCTATTAATATAAATATTTTGTATTCAGCTCTTGTATGCCACATTAGATTGCAGACGATTGTGACATGGATAACAGTGAATAATTAAGTTTAAAAGTCTTGCTGCAGGAAGATATAATTAAAACCTTTGTTTTTCATATCCAAGCTGAAGATATTCATTCGATAATGTACTAAAAAGATACGGTTCTTTGATACTCTTGTTCAAAATATTCATGCAGAAGTTTATTGCTCTACTTCATTGCGGATTGGGTGGCTCAGTCGATTAGACGCCCGGCTTTTTTGCCAGTATAACTTATGCTCTGATTTAGGACCTCTCCTGGTCGACAATTATGTTCATAGTTTGGAAATGTTGTAAATATGTATTAGCTTTTTCTGTTAACAATGAGTGCCCTACCTTTTGCACACGCATACTAAATTTACATTTTAAAAACTGGGGGGCTAGAGCTGAAGAAAACCCTTCTTTCAGCCTGAAACTGAGCTCCGGACATCTCTAAGTATTGAGGCGGCCGCAGCTGCTGCAACAGCAGCCCTACCACAATGTGGCAGCCAAGCGGCTGGCTCACTAATGCTTCGACTCGGTCAGCCGGCCGTAGCAAAAGCTGCAGCCCTACAACCACTCGCCAGCCATCGAGGCAGTCAGCCGGCTGCCTTTACAGATGCACAGCCTACCACTAGCAGCCGCGATCCTCCTCTCAAAGCACCATTGGCTGCACCATCCACCAGCGGTGACGCCCCCATGGACCAGAGCAGCGCGGAGGACGAGTAGATGGCCCGAAAATTCCAAAAACTGTCCCGAGAAGTTAAAGAGTTCCAGAAGGAGATCTCTCACCTCCAAGAAATCCTAAAAATTTCTACCTTCCTGGCGCGCTGCTACCAAGAGCACGCTATTAAAAAACTTCATCCATTGCAGCTCGGCGAAGGGTGGCAAGCCGCTCCACAAAGAAAGCGCCCCTTACACCAGAGCAGTGGCCAGGAATCGGATACCGACGGTGAGCGTCTGGGACCCCATACCAGGAAAAAGAAAAATAAGACACGGCACCTCAACCTACCGCTCAACACGGTCAATAGATACGCGGCGCTGTCTTCATCTGAGGAGGATGAGAACATTGACCAACCGACGCCAGCAAAAACCGACGCCAATTTACCAGCACGTTCAAATTCCACACCCACGCTCCCAAAAACCACAAAGACCCACCCGAGCATCCCGCATAATACAACACTCACAACAATCCACCTCCACGACTACCCCTACCCCAACTACCGCCGCTACAATCACCCCTTCAACTGACGCCCAAAAGCCGCCGCGTATCGTCATTCCCGACGATCGCCAGACGACAAACGTTCTCCGTAATCTCCAGGAGCTCTCTTCCCGCCGGACAATACAAGCTGCAGACGACACGCACGTGCCTGAAGCTCTTTCTTCAACGGAAGAAGGATGCAGTGCCGACCATGACGCTCCTGAAGAACGCCGGCATTGAAAACTTCGGCTTCACCCCCAGGAGCGACCAGCCCCTCCGCTACATCGTGAAGCGGCTCCCCGAGGACCTCGAGGAGGGCTTCATCCAAGAAACCCTGGAGGAGAAAGGCTACACCGGCGTCCAGGTACGCCAGCTTAAATTCCATGGCAGGCCCCTGCCAACATTTCAAGTTACACTAGATAGAACCACAAAAAATCAGAACTTGTTGCAAGAACGAGAGGTGTGCCATATCATGGTCACATTGGAGGACTTGAAAACAAACCGTAATATTACTCAATGCTTTAACTGCCAGCAGTTAGGGCACACATTTAAAATGTGCCAGATGGCCTCCCGGTGTGTCCTCTGCGGTGGCCTCCACCGCTTAGCTGACTGCCCGAAGAAGGTCAAGCAGGACGTTACACCCCACTGTGCGAACTGTGGGTAGACGCACCCTGCCAGCTATAGAGGTTGCGAGACGTTCCGCAACGAACGCCACCGTCGCCAACTGGCAGCCATAGACAGGGCACCCCAAAGTGCTCAACCAGGGCCAAGACCCATTGCTATCCCGGCCCTGGTCAGAGAAGGCGTCTCATTTGCACGCGCCATGAGAGGGCAAACGGCAACCGTGACCCCAGCACCCGTGCCGCCACAAACTGGCCAACCTCCAACAGCTCCCCCAACCCAGGCGTCTTCTGGCGACATGGGTGGCATTAAAGCGGTATTCAGTCTCCTTAAGGAACTGAATATCCAAGCAATCTTACCAAAGCTACAGCCCTTCGTTACGAAGTTTAAAAGCTGCAGCAGCACTTTGGAAAAAATAGATGCTGTAATATGTTTCCTCTCAGAAGTCTTCGAGTAAATGGCTCAACCAAGGGGAAATACAACTTTAACTTGCGCGCTCCTGTGGAATGGCAACGGCATCTACAGGCAGCAGCACGAACTTGAGAACTACCTGCGGCGTAACAAAATTGATGTCGCATTTATTTGCGAAACAAATTTAAAACAAGAGTACAATTTTAAACTCAGGGGTTACCAGACTTTCCGGAATGACAGAATTGGCAGACAGGGGGGTGGAGCCACCATTTTACTCAAAAAAAGTTGCTCATGCCCGTGTCACGCTGCCACCACTAACAACGTTAGAGTGCACGGCTCTTAAAACACGTATTAACAAGACAACGGTGATGCTGGTAGCCCTCTAGCGGCCCCCCCACTCTCCCGATATCCAAGACCTCGAACAAATGCTCGCAATGGAGGAGCACGTTATAATTGCAGGAGATTTCAACGCCCGGCACCCCTGGTGGTACTCTCGCCGAGCGAACGCGGCTGGAAATCTCCTGGTAAAACATATAACACAAAATGATGACCTCGAGGTTCATATTCCTCCAAAACCCACATTTTGGCACAAAACAGGGCACTTCGACCCTGAACTTTTGGACTTCGCACTCACAAAAAATGCGGCACTAGGAAACAACTTCATTGTCCATCACAGCCTGGACTCCGACCATCTTCCAGTGTATTTCGACATCTGCGGCGCCATCACGACCGATTTGACCGGCCCTCTGAGGCGCGCAGATATAGACTGGAATAAATTTACGCTCGAAATGCACAGGATGGCGCAGCCTGGGCTGTCATACTACAGCGAGCCGGACATTGACGCCGCCATTGAAAATTACACCGCCTCGCTGCACATGGCCAAAAGAAACTCTACCAGCTATACCGTAAGCCCACCCAGTTTTTGTACGTTCCCTGATGTGGAGCAGCTCATCGCCAGGAGGCGGCGCTTGACGAGACTTTGGCGGATTACCCGCCAGACCGAGTAAAAAGTACTAGCAAAATGGCTACGCAACATCATTCGGCAACAAATTAAACTCAACAAAATTGAACAGTGGGAGCAGAAAATGTTAAACACCACACATTTGGACCATTCTTTGTGGAAATTGTTAAGGGCACTTAAAGTCTCCTCGAGCGCCAACTCGGGCACTGAGGCGCTGCACACTCGCCTCGGCCTGCACTTCTCCTCCGAGGAGAAAGCCGAGGTTTTTGCAGACTGTCTGGCAGAAAAATTTACAGAGAACCCTGCGACGAACCCCGAGTTAAAACGGGAAGTTCAGACATGGATACAAAACTGGGTGGCACAGAGGCATGAGCAACACTTGCCCCTCACAACACCGCAGGAAGTCTACAAGCTCATTAGGAAGCTACCTAATGGGAAAGCCGCCGGCCCGGACAGGGTGACTAATGAGGAACTCAAGCATCTCCCGAGGAAAGCCCTGGTGCACCTCACAAAAATGTCCAACTCCTGTTTGCAGCATAACCACTTCCCTGACACTTGGAAACGAGCCAAGGTAATAATGCTCCCTAAGCATGGGAAAAGCACCGGGCAGCCTCAAAACTACCGCCCCATTAGTCTCCTGTCTACTATTGGTAAATTGCTCGAAAAGGTGGTACTCTTTCGACTCCAAGATCAACTTTCGCCACTGGATGGCATTTCCAACTCCCAATTCGGCTTTCGAAAACTACATTCAACAGATCTATAACTCTTAAGATTAACTGATGACGCGACAGAGCAATTTAACAATGGGGCTTCAACGTTGGCACTATTTCTGGACGTAGAAGCTGCATTTGATCGGTGCTGGCACAACGGCCTGATTTACAAACTGCACCGAAAGTTTCCCGGACTCCAAAATTTCTTAGCACTGCTGCACAACTTTTTAGAAAACAGACGCTTCTTCGTCCAAGTGGGCGGCTCCTCCTCTAAGGAGAGAGTCATGCATGCTGGCGTCCCGCAAGGGGCCATCATGTCCCCGCTATTGTACATACTGTTTACTAACGACTTCCCCGTGGACGCCAGATGCAGAGTGGCCACGTACGCTGACGACACTGCAATATACAACCACCATAAACATCCTCGTTTCCGTCTATTAGAGATGCAGCGGTATATTGACCGCTTCCTTTCATGGTTCCATGACTGGAAAATTAAAATTAATGCAAATAAATGCAAGCTTATCCATTTTTCAAAGCGGCACCCTTTGGCTATGGACCTAACGGTCGGTGGTCAAGTATTGCCCTGCCGTCAGCAGGTCAAATACCTCAGCGTGACTTTGACACGCACAATGAACTGGTCCACCCACATAAAAGATATTGCCAACAAAGGGCGGCAGCGATTAAAGATCTGCGCCCCCATATTTAGGAGTAAACAACTGAAACTCCGCTCAAAGGTTATCTTGTACAGGTCGTTCATTCTGTCAGTGGTTCTATAAGCATTTGTGGCCTGGGCAAACGCATCCAAAACAACCATCAAATACCTTCAAACACAGCAAAACCTCTCCCTCAGGAAAATCCTTTGCACTCCCATCCGCACCACAAACGACTCCCTCAATCAAGAAGTCCGCATCCCGACCATCCCCGAGGCATTGGAAAAAAGAGTCTCCTCCATTTGGGCGTGCACTCGTCGGCATAAAAACCCTTTAATCCATAACAGCGGAAAAGGTGAGCCAAAACACCGCAAACATAAACTGGTGAAAATACTGTAAATAAGGACGGCTCGCCACCCATTGCGCACCCAAAATTCCCGGCCCAAGGCCTCACAAACCGCCGGCAGGGGCCGCCAATCCCGGGCTGCCCAAGGAACTGAGCGACATGCTGCCGCACAGCAGGACAGCTGAGAGTAAATAGTGTACAAAGTGAAGTGAAGTGTGCGTGAATGAGTGTGTGAGTGCGATGGACGTACTACGTATGCCCATGAGTGCGTGCGTGAGTGTGTGTGTGTGTGTGTTATATCTGTAAATAAAGTCACAAAAACTGGAGCACCTAAAAGAAAACGAACTAACTAAAGCTGTTCTCGGAGCGCCCATAAAGGGACGCCGTATGGGCTTTATGTAAAGCCATGACGTCAAAACCAACAAAAACTGAAAAATGTAATATGATGCAAATGTAGAGCCTGTAAACCGGGTCCATTGTACCGGCACCAGATATATCAAACTAAAATAAAAAGCCTAAGCCTAAGATAAGGCATGGGTTTTTCCAGTCTGGCTTTGGATTAGAGAATGTCGGTTTATACACGATTCAGACAAATGTTTTTAAATTAACTTAAGAGGAACGTCCTCATGTCCTTAGACTTACTGGCATATAGAGTAAATCCTACAGGACACAATTCAGGCAAACCGCCAACGCTGTGGGACAATTTACAATATATCCAAGGTTCATGGTAGAGAAATAAAAATTTGATCAAACCTTTGTGGACGGTGGGAGTTTTTTTATCACATGCTATACCCTCAACACTTAGAGATGTCCGGAGTTCAGTTTCAGGCTGAAAGAAGGATTTTCTTCAGCTCTAGCCTTCCAGTTTTTAAAATGTAAATATAGTATGCGTGTGCAAAAGGTAGGACACTCATTGTTAAGAGAAAAAGCTAATACAAATTTACAACATTTCAAAACAATGAAGATAACTGTCGACCGGGAAATGTCCTAAATCAGAGCATAAGTTATACTGGCAATAGGAAATGTATTCCATTGACGTCCCGTTCTCTACTCGATATAGCGTCTACAAACTGCTCTACTACATGTTGGTTGGGATTGGGATTTCTTTGCGGATGGGATTCGGTACGTAGGCCTCCATGCTGAGCCCATTGTTCCTATGCCCCTAAGTGAGGGCCCCTCCGGGAGGAAGGATGAGGCGAAGGAGACAGAGGGCGGCCGACCCAAGGAGCCACGACAGTACAGAGGGCAGGGTCCCTACAGTTTACTTGGATAGAAACTTCCCCCGACAGGCCAGGACAACGAACTCGCTCCCCTACTGCGGGATGGTACGAGCCCAGCTGCCGAGCCCTAATGGTCCCAAGGCAGGCGATCCGAGCCCAAAAGTTCCCTGGCTGGCGTTCCTGAAATGGTCCCAGCAGAGGAGCGTAGACCTGCAACTGATCTACCGGAGGAGGAACTAGTTTTCCTCAGAGCATATCATCCTGCCATGCACCGCCGAGACACCCGCCAACACTTCTACCCTGAAAGAGACCACCAGATGAGAGATGATATGAAATGATAATGGAGATGAAATGGAGGGACAGGAAATTCGAGGGATGTAGCGACCCGGGAAACCCCCGAAAAAACCCATGGGTCAGGTAGGTCGGCCACGGCAATCGAACCCGGGCCTCCCGAATGCGGGCCACAGACGAAACAGCCTGCGCCGTTCCGCTCGGTACATGTTGATTGAGATATACATTTTAATAAGTTTGTTTATTTTCAAATGTCATTGTAAGCACAAAGGCAATAGCCAGCCAAATATATTAAAGCTTCTCGCTATTACACTAGCCTTTCTATCTTGAGAAACAATTGAGTAGCGAATGAAATTTAAAGGATGACAAAAGTATAAAATAGTTCAAAATGATGAGTGATTCTACAACAAAGGTATTTAAATAAATTGTGTGCTTTAACGAGCTCTACATTATTAGTGTAGTAAACGCGTTTCTCTGCCCTACCGTTCACCAGTTATACAAAACAATAAACATTCTTTACAAATGAGGGGGACGTCACAGATTATATCCAGAACATTCAAGACAACATTTTATTTAACGTTTAAATATCTAAACATTTGGTATTTTAATAAAACTGCCTATTACCATTTTGGGAAAACAACGAAACTATCGGAAATTCTCGTGTCTTATCTCCGTAAGATACTAAAGCCAGATATGAAGTTTGGTATTTATTATAACTTTTTTCGAGTGATGCTAGTGATGAAATCCAGCTTTTTCATAAAGGTGCTGTTTTAATTCAGGGCACCTCAAAACCTTATTGTCGTGAATCTCGATATCCAAATTTTGAATGGAACACAATATATTATGCACCAATCCCGTACATGTTAGAGAAAACCCAAATTAAATAAAGCGTGGAAAATAATCCAGTATAACTCGTTATAACGAACTTACTTATGGGTGGTTTGTTATAATTAGACTTCCATCGCAATACTCACCGCGCATTTACCCTTTCCTATCATCACGTACTTCATTGACTGGACTAGAATTTGTTGCCTTCATCTAGTAGGAATCTAACTTTAGCCAATCAGAGATATCAGAACATTTAAGTATGCTCAAATGTGTGAAAAGACAAGATGTCTCGAAATATTCTGGTGGAGGTGTGCTACAAACGCTCTTAAGACATAATAAGATAATTTTTGGGAGAAACATGGACATTCTGCTGTACTTTTAGCTCAAGATAAATATAGGAGATATTCCAATGGAAAAAATCTCATATAAGGAAACCCATTTGTGAAAATTGGTCAAAAATGGCAAAAAATGAGAAACAATTTTGGCCTAGTTAAATAGAGTAATCCGCTTACTTCAATTTCGTATTATTTTTAATGCCATACAACTCTTTAAATTGTGGCATATGACTTTAAGTGCGTCACTGTAAATGGGCACAATGCTTTATATTACCTATTTTAGTGATTTTCTCATGCTTTTAATTTTCAGCGCTTTTCAAAGTATACATTGCTCCACACAATGCAGCTTTCAAACTAGAAGCTTGAAAATGTTTGTGCTTGGATAAAATCAGTACCAAAGGAAATTGATGATTATATTTTTATACTGTCACCAGTGTTTGTGCAATTAAGTAACAAAACATATATTTCTCAAGAAAATATTGAAAATTTATAAAAGGAGAATTGAATAATCTTTTTATCTTAAACCAAGGGTCAGATTAAAATTTCATCTCATCAATTTACCAATACGATATTTATGAGCATAATGGCGAAGTATTAGTTTTCTGAAACTAAAATTGCATCACGTGGAACAGTTTAATTAAATGACAATAAAACTCTATAAATAGGAGAAGAAGAACTATTTACAAGAACTATTTTTGGCAAAAGTCTGAAAATTGGTCAGTGAACTATTGTTAATACTACAATAATTGTGTTAAAGTTCCAAGTCAATCCAAGCAAAATTGTAGATTTTAGGATTTTCACAGATGGATATCCTTAAAATAGCTATGAAACGCTGTGTGCGAATAATTCGTATAGAGTTCAACAAATCGAGCCGATCCATATAATAGTAAAATATATGGTTGAGATATCGGGAAACAAGCAAATTGAAAAGACGATTATAAATCGACGTTTCGGGAGCGTGCATCTCTCCCAACATCAGAATATTTTAATAAATGGTATAACCACAAATCTATCAGTGGATATAACACAAATATAAACAAAGACAAAACACTGTCAATACTAGTATTACTGAACAAGAGACTGTTTTCAGAAAATTACCTAAATGCCACGTTAGGAGATGGGGTGAGTATAAAAAATAATTGGGTCAAAGAAACGTAACTACTTAACTTGATTATCAGGCTTTATAGATCTGTGTTTCTTAAGACGATGGATTTCCTTTTTTAAGGCCGGTTTCCAAGAAGAGCTGAACTGAAATCCAGCATCACGATTAATCGTCCTCCTGTCGGAGGAAATGGCCAAAGCCTCCTCAACTCTCCGCTCCCAGTAACTGTTGCATTTTGCCAAAATGGTCGTCACCCGAAAGTTGGCTCTGTGGTCGTTATCGTTGTTCAGTGAAGCGATTATTGATACTGTTTTGTTTTTGCTTATAGTTGTGTTATATCCAGTAATACATTTGTGGTTATAACATTTATTAAAATGTCCTGATGATGGGAGAGACGTATGCTCCCGAAACGACGATTTCTAATTCTCTGTTCAACTTGCTTTATTCTCAAGAAAATCTCGAACACTTTCATCACCAGGAAAGCTTCAGATCTTATATTTTTATATAGTATGAATAAATAGAGTCACAATGAAAAATTCAATGCCATACCGGGGATTTGAACCACGGATTCCACCATCTCCGTCCGATTGCTCTTAACCATTGAGCTACTGTGGTCAACGTGCCAGCATGATATTAAATTCTCCAACTGACTCGTATAGTATTTTCTCTGTAAACCACTAGGCACTCTCATGCACAATGAGATACACGCCTCTTGTAGCGACTTACTATGGTGTAAGAACCAGAGTCCCAAGCTTGATAGCACAATGTGCTGACGAAGTGGTGCTTATCTCCACAGATAAACCCAGCCAGAGTATTTAAAGTTCTTCAGGGACACCTACTCCCCATACAAGAACGGTGCAGGCTCTGGCGATTGTCCATTTACCTGGAGCGAGCCAACTCATCTTATTCAGCAAGAGCCGCTATCCTGCCAATCTTTCCAAATTTGCCTATTCTAGTTGAAGGATTATGCGGACGAATCCCATAAAATACTTGGGAGTCATGCTGCGCAAGAGTAATCTTATTGATTTTAGGGAGCACTTCCGGGATTTATCTCATCGGTCATGCAGAGCTTCGGCTTCGTTATACTCCAACCTAAGATCCGAGATGTCTATACATCTTAAGTAACGCCTTCTGAAGGTTTACTGCTTCCTACCATGCTTTATGCGTCCGAAGTCTGAGGCATGACTGCAAAATCAAATTTGTTGCACTTACAACGGGTACAGTACAAATGCACTCGAGCCATCTGTTCTGTATGCATTTTCCCGTGAGACTACTCCACGAAGCCTCATCTCTCCCCTCCATCTGTTCTGTATGCAGACGCTTTCCCGTAAGACTATTCCACGATGCCTCATCTCTCCCCTCCAACTGTTCTTTATGCAGACGCTTTCCCGTAAAACGACTCCATCAAGCCGCATCTCTCCCCTCTAACTGTTCTGTATGCAGACGCTTTCCCGTAAAACTACTCCATCAAGCCGCATCTCTCCCCTCCAACTGTTCGTTATGCAGACGCTTTCCCGTAAGACTACTCCACGAAGCCTCATCTCTCCCCTCTAACTGTTCTTTATGCAGACGCTTTCCCGAAAGACTACTCCACGAAGCCTCATCTCTCCCCTCCAACTGTTCTTTATGCAGACGCTTTCCCGTAAGACTACTCCACGAAGCCTCATCTCTCCCCTCCAACTGTTCTATATGCAGACGCTTTCCCGTGAGACTACTCCATGAAGCCTCATCTCTCCCCTCTAACTGTTCTTTATGCAGACGCTTTCCCGAAAGACTACTCCACGAAGCCTCATCTCTCCCCTCCAACTGTTCTATATGCAGACGCTTTTCCGTAAGAATACTCCACGAAGCCTCATCTCTCCCCTCCAACTGTTCTGTATGCAGACGCTTTCCCGTAAGACTACTCCACGAAGCCTCATCTCTCCCCTCTAACTGTTCTTTATGCAGACGCTTTCCCGAAAGACTACTCCACGAAGCCTCATCTCTCCCCTCCATCTGTTCTGTATGCAGACGCTTTCCCGTAAAACGACTCCATCAAGCCGCATCTCTCCCCTCTAACTGTTCTGTATGCAGACGCTTTCCCATAAAACGACTCCATCAAGCGGCATCTCTCCCCTCCATCTGTTCTGTATGCAAACGCTTTCCCGTAAAACGACTTCATGAAGCCTCATCTCTCCCCTACAACTGTTCTTTATGCAGACGCTTTCCCGTAACTACTACTCCACGAAGCCTCATCTCTCCCCTCCAACTGTTCTTTATGCAGACGTTTTCCCGTGAGACTACTCCACGAAGCCTCATCTCTCCCCTCCATCTGTTCTGTATGCAGACGCTTTCCCGTGAGACTACTCCACGAAGCCTCATCTCTCCCCTCCACCTGTTCTGTATGCAGACGCTTTCCCGTAAGACTACTCCACGAAGCCTCATCTCTCCCCTCTAACTGTTCTTTATGCAGACGCTTTCCCGTAAGACTACTCCACGAAGCCTCATCTCTCCCCTCCAACTGTTCTGTATGCAGACGCTTTCCCGTAAGACTACTCCACGAAGCCTCATCTCTCCCCTCCAACTGTTCTTTATGCAGACGCTTTCCCGAAAGACTACTCCACGAAGCCTCATCTCTCCCCTCCATCTGTTCTGTATGCAGACGCTTTCCCGTAAGACTACTCCACGAAGCCTCATCTCTCCCCTCCAACTGTTCTGTATGCAGACGCTTTCCCGTAAGACTACTCCATGAAGCCTCATCTCTCCCCTCCAACTGTTCTTTATGCAGACGCTTTCCCGTAAGACTACTCCACGAAGCCTCATCTCTCCCCTCCAACTGTTCTGTATGCAGACGCTTTCCCGTAAGACTACTCCACGAAGCCTCATCTCTCCCCTCTAACTGTTCTTTATGCAGACGCTTTCCCGAAAGACTACTCCACGAAGCCTCATCTCTCCCCTCCAACTGTTCTGTATGCAGACTCTTTCCCGTGACGCTACTCCACGAAGCCTCATATCTCCCCTCTAACTGTTCTGTATGCAGACGCTTTCCCATAAAACGACTCCATCAAGCGGCATCTCTCCCCTCCATCTGTTCTGTATGCAAACGCTTTCCCGTAAAACGACTTCATGAAGCCGCATCTCTCCCCTCCATCTGTTCTGTATGCAGACGCATTCCCGTAAGACTACTCCACGAAGCCTCATCTCTCCCCTCTAACTGTTCTTTATGCAGACTCTTTCCCGTAAGACTACTCCACGAAGCCTCATCTCTCCCCTCCAACTGTTCTTTATGCAGACGCTTTTCCGTAAGACTACTCCACGAAGCCTCATCTCTCCCCTCCAACTGTTCTATACGCAGACGCTTTCCCGTGAGACTACTCCACGAAGCCTCATCTCTCCCCTCCAACTGTTCTATATGCAGACGCTTTCCCGTAAAACGACTCCACGAAGCCTCATCTCTCCCCTCCAACTGTTCTTTATGCAGACTCTTTCCCGTAAGACTACTCCACGAAGCCTCATTTCTCCCCTCCAACTGTTCTTTATGCAGACGCTTTCCCGTAAAACGACTCCACGAAGCCTCATCTCTCCCCTCCAACTGTTCTGTATGCAGACTCTTTCCCGTGAGACTACTCCACGAAGCCTCATCTCTCCCCTCCAACTGTTCTTTATGCAGACGACTTCCCGTAAAACGACTCCATCAAGCCTCATCTCTCCCCTCTAACTGTTCTTTATGCACGCTTTCCCGTAAGACTACTCCACGAAGCCTCATCTCTCCCCTCCAACTGTTCTGTATGCAGACTCTTTCCCGTGACGCTACTCCACGAAGCCTCATATCTCCCCTCCAACTGTTCTTTATGCAGACGCTTTCCCGTAAAACGACTCCATCAAACCGCACCTCTCCCCTCCAGCTGTTCTTTATGCAGACTCTTTCCCGTGAGACTACTCCACGAAGCCTCATCTCTCCCCTCCAACTGTTCTTTATGCAGACGACTTCCCGTAAAACGACTCCATCAAGCCGCATCTCTCCCCTCCAACTGTTCTTTATGCAGACTCTTTCCCGTGAGACTACTCCACGAAGCCTCATCTCTCCCCTCCAACTGTACTGTATGCAGACGACTTCCCGTAAAACGACTCCATCAAGCCGCATCTCTCCTCTCCAACTGTTCTTTATGCAGACGCTTTCCCGTAAAACGACTCCATCAAGCCGCATCTCTCCCCTCCAACTGTTCTTTATGCAGACTCTTTCCCGTAAGACTATTCCACGAAGCCTCATCTCTCCCCTCCAACTGTTCTTTATGCAGACGACTTCCCGTAAAACGACTCCATCAAGCCACATCTCTCCCCTCTAACTGTTCTGTATGCAGACGCTTTCCCGTAAGACTACTCCACGAAGCCTCATCTCTCCCCTCAAACTGTTCTTTATGCAGACGCTTTCCCGTAAGACTACTCCACGAAGCCTCTTCTCTCCCCTCCAACTGTTCTTTATGCAGACGCTTTCCCGTAAGACTACTCCACGAAGCCTCATCTCTCCCCTCCAAGTGTTCTTTATGCAGACGCTTTCCCGTAAGACTATTCCACGAAGCCTCATCTCTCCCCTCCAACTGTTCTTTATGCAGACGCTTTCCCGTGAGACTACTCCACGAAGCCTCATCTCTCCCCTCCAACTGTTCTTTATGCAGACGCTTTCCCGCAAGACTACTCCACGAAGCCGCATCTCTCCCCTCCAACTGTTCTTTATGCAGACGCTTTCCCGTAAGACTACTCCACGAAGCCTCATCTCTCCCCTCCAACTGTTCTTTATGCAGACGCTTTCCCGTGAGACTACTCCACGAAGGCTAATCTCTCCCCTCCAACTGTTCTGTATGCAGACAACTTCCCGTAAGACTACTCCATCAAGCCGCATCTCTCCCCTCTAACTGTTCTGTATGCAGACGCTTTCCCGTAAGACTACTCCATCAAGCCGCATCTCTCCCCTCTAACTGTTCTGTATGCAGACGCTTTCCCGTAAAACTACTCCATCAAGCCGCATCTCTCCCCTCCAACTGTTCTGCATGCAGACGCTTTCCCGTAAAACTACTCCATCAAGCCGCATCTCTCCCCTCCAACTGTTCTGTATGCAGACGCTTTCCCGTAAGACTACTCCACGAAGCCTCATCTCTCCCCTCCAACTGTTCTTTATGCAGACGCTTTCCCGTAAAATGACTCCACGAAGCCTCATCTCTCCCCTCCATTTGTTCTGTATGCAGACGCTTTCCCGTGAGGCTGCTCCACTTAGCCTCATCCCTCTCCTCCATCTGTTCCGTATGCAGACGCTTTCCCGTAAAACGACTTCATCATGCCGCATCTCTCCCCTCCAACTGTTCTGTATGCAGACTCTTTCCCGTGAGACTACTCCACGAAGCCTCATCTCTCCCCTCCAACTGTTCTGTATGCAGACGACTTCCCGTAAAACGACTCCATCAAGCCGCATCTCTCCCCTCCATCTGTTCTGTATGCAGACGCTTTCCCGTAAAACGACTCCATGATGCCGCATCTCTCCCCTCCATCTGTTCTGGATGAAGACGCTTTCCCGTAAAACGACTCCATGATGCCGCATCTCTCCCCTCCATCTGTTCTGTATGCAGACGCTTTCCCGTAAAACGACTTCATGATGCCGCATCTCTCCCCTCCATCTATTCTGTATGCAGACGCTTTCCCGTAAAACGACTCTATGATGCCGCATCTCTCCCCTCCATCTGTTCTGTATGCAGACGCTTTCCCGTAAAACGACTCCATGATGCCGCATCTCTCCCCTCCATCTGTTCTGTATGCAGACGCTTTCCCGTAAAACGACTCCATGATGCCGCATCTCTCCCCTCCAACTGTTCTTTATGCAGACGCTTTCCCGTAAGACTACTCCACGAAGCCTCATCTCTCCCCTCCAACTGTTCTTTATGCAGACGCTTTCCCGTAAAACAACTCCACGAAGCCTCATCTCTCCCCTCCAACTGTTCTGTATGCAAACGCTTTCCCGTAATACTACTCCACGAAGCCTCATCTCTCCCCTCCAACTGTTCTTTATGCAGACGCTTTCCCATAAAACGACTCCATGATGCCGCATCTCTCCGCTCCAACTGTTCTTTATGCAGACGATTTCCCATAAAACGACTCCATGATGCCGCATCTCTCCCCTCCAACTGTTCTGTATGCAGACACTTACCCGTAAAACAACTCCACGAAGCTTCATCTCTCCCCTCCGTTTGTTTTGGATGCAGACACTTTCCCCTGAGGCTGCTCCACTTAGCCTCGTCCCTCTCTTTCATCTTTTCTGTAAGCAGCGCTTTCCTGTAAGAATCCTTCAAGAACATCACTCTCCCCTCAGTCGATACTGTTTGCGGACACGTTGGTATGAGACTACTCTATAAAGCCTCGTCTCTCCGCTCCAACTATTCTGTGTGCAGACCCCTTCCCATGAGACTATTCCATGAAGCCTAAACTCTCTACTAAGTGAATGATGAGTTTAGGCGTCGGACCAAGAAGTTTTACGATAATTTACTACACATCAGAGAGCCCTGGCTAGGTCTCCTGTGGACATGAATTGCAGGTATAACCGGTAACCCTACAGTTTACCTTACTGTCTCATAATTATTGCCACCCAAGAATTGTCTGGATTCACAGCATTCAAAATTTTTTAAATATTTACCTGCCCCGGGGCCAAAAGGGTCGTTGTACCTGACCTCTCAGCTGTTGAGGAGTTTAAGCTACCTCCGTTATTTACCCTGACCTAAATTTCATGATGATAAAAATATTTTATAAATGTTAATAACAGCCACAAAAACAAGTTTTTGCTTTTTAGTTACTGCATTACATTGTAATTATACGGCAGTGTTAGAAATTGATGACACGAATCGGAGCTTTCATTCTTAGAGGGGCTTCTGCGCCCTAAATGATTTATTACTTTTCGGATTGTTTAATGTTAAATATCTCGTGTTCTTGCTACGATAATGAAATAATATATTTTTAACTAAGGCATTTTCTATCCTATTTGATTAATCCAAACATATATATGTAAGACTTGAAGCTTTCAAGGCGAGCGTTGTTAAATCAAAGCTTCGCCGGTGATCAGTCGTGTCTGGTTTATGAATGTCGAGCTTTCGGTCATTGTAAACCACATGGCCTTCTTCAGGATTTGAAGAACAAGTTTTTAACCATTTTGTGCGCAACTCTTTCATATCACAATTGTTTTAGTGGTTTTTAGTTAAATGAATAGCAACTTTGTTAGCATTAGATTAGAGGTTATTGTGCGCTGTGTTTTAAACCAGCTCAAAGTAAGAATGGACACCAGTAAATAATATAGTTTAAACATAATACTTCAATTTGAACTAATTAATATTTTGCTTCTCACGTCGACGCTAATGATTGTATTCATTACAGAATTACTAAATAAGCATACGCTTCTTGATACTCTTGTACAAAAATTCTTTCAGAGGTTCATTGCTCTACTTCATTTCGGATCGGTTGGCATAGAAGGTTAGGCGCTGGTCTTTTGATTACAAGGCCACTGGTTCATACATGGCCCATACAGATATTTTTAAGTGTGCTAAAAGGCGACAAACTCATGTCAGTAGTTGTACTGGCATGTGCAATAGCTCCTGCAGGAAACAATTCCAGCAAACAGCCGCCGCTGTGTGACAATTTCAAATATATCCAAGGTACATGGTAGAGAAATAAAAATAAGATTTAAATGTTAGGATACAGATAGACGTTATTATCAAGTCCATTTTTCAATTTCAAGAGATACATATTGAATTAATGGTAGCAAACTCGGTAAAGTGTCTAAGAATCATTATTCGAAACTTTTATTCATTGAAATAGAGTAACTTTACAACTTATTGTTTAGACAAAATCTGAATATGCATATTTTATTTGAAATCTTAACCTCTAAAACATACAACCTTAATCAAGTACAATCAACATGTTTCATATATATTAATTAAAGGAAAAGAATATTACTCGAGATACACAAATTACTAAACACTTTTAGAAGTATTTAAATTTAAATCTCTTAATTTCAGAAGAGACATTGCGGGGTTAATACTTGTATATAAAATATTGCATTCCATTACTGATGATGCGAAATTTACAGCAAATATGCCTTTTTTGTGATTTACGTCCTCCAAAGTTAAGTCATATCGGACGATGAACGAAATGGGTGAAATGATGCTCAAATGAGCCCGGGGTCTATGGAGCTCAGAGTTACCCCACATTCGTCTTTCAGGATAAGGGAGAGCCCCGGAAAAACCTTATCCAGGTAGCTCACCCTGACCGAGCTTCGAACTCGGGACCTCTTTAACGCGAGACAGACATGCTACCATCTACGCTACCGAGGCGGGCACTATTTATGTACCCAATAAAATACGGAGAATCTAGCGGCACTTTTCACCTCTAAAACAAATACAGAAATGCATAAAAATTTCGCCATTAAACACGATTATTTATTTATATATAACGAACCACATTATTTACATTTAGGTATTTGCAACATGTCGGAAACTGTTTTCAGAAACGTCATACTTATTTACTACTCTTTGGTAGGTCAGGTAGTAATACTTGTAAAGTTGTTGTAATTAGAAACAATAGCATCTATTTTTGCTACGCCACCTTCTCTTTTATTTTTATTATTTTACCTTATTGTTCCTATTTACATATGTGCATAAACATTACTGTATGTAATCACATTTTAATGCCCATTGTAATTGAGATTGGGCCAGTTACGCGCAACAGAATAAAAAAGAAATGAAAATAAATGTGTAATTTTTGCGCCTCCAAATTCCAAGCCCGAAACTCGTACCTAGCTTGCCTCACTCCGCTGGGTGCGCTTCTGTCTACAAAGTGGGTAATAGTCTATCCACTCCAACGCAGAGATGGCGCTGAAGCTCTAATTACATCTTACGATACAAAACGTCAATGTGTTTTAAATAATTTAAAAGATGAGCGCACAGGAGTTTTTAAATCTATTTTTAAATTCACGCTCTGGTTTAAAAATATTTAATGGCAGATATGAACATTTTAGGATAAAATGGACAGAATAAATACTTACTATGGAAGTAAAGGCCGTCCAGTTTTATTGACATACTACGAATTACTGAAAGACAATTCATATATTTATTCCAAATATAACACATATTTCAAAAGTATCAAGGCTGTGAATTTGAATTTAAATTCAGCCAGGTATATACTGAAACCTGAGTGAAATATTTTTCGCAATTGTAGTAATGTGACTAAGTTTTGGTTAACAGCACATCTACAAGATATACTCTGTGGCAATGTGAAGAACTGATGGGCGTTATTGAAGAAACCATATACGTAGTCCTAGGTGGGTTGCAATATCATCCTGTATTGTTCCAATACGCAACCAAATGGAATATACCAATCATTAAGAGCTTTTATTAATATAAGTATAAATAAATAATTTCCATTCTGCGCTTGAATATCATATTATACTGAAGACGATTACAATGCTGCAGAGAGAATTAATTAAAAGTTTTGTTTTCTCATATCCAAGCTGGGAATTTCCACGTAAAAATGTCCTTCACAAGAAGCAAAATTACAATTAAATATGTTTATAATTTCAATAGGACACCACTCGTTGAAGTGACTTAAAATAGAGGTCTAAATGTTCATTGGACAAGCTCAACAGACATATTAAATTAATCGCAGCAAAATCGCTAAAATGTCTAGAAATACTTATTCGAAACTCTTATTCATTTAAGGAAATAAGTATAACTCTGGTTTACAGCTTATTTATTAGACAAAATCTGAAAATATATTTATTATTTGGAATATTAAATTTATTAAACTTATAACCATAATATATAAAGAAAATACAATAAAAATTTTTAAAATATAAGGAGCGTTCAAAGAAAACGATCCAGAGATATAATTACATACACCAGTACCTGTATGTCAGAACTATTGGCCCTGGATTCTAAACAACCTGTTCCACTGTGACACAAGGCGTTTTTTTAAATTTATTCAATTATCGATCAGCAGTATATGCTTTACAGATCCTTGTTAACTAATTGAATCTTTATGAGCTATATATTAACATGTAAGGAGAACCAAGTTGGCTCGTATTATCTACTTAACACTGTGAAAGAAGAGAGAAAAAAACTTAATAAAAAATAAAAAAACAAGTAATCAAAGAGATAAGAACAACAGTCATTGTGAAACAATATTCATAGCTTTTTTCATTCAGAGTCACTAAAGAAATTAAATGAAATTTGTAGTGTTTAACGCCCGCTTTTACTACATACGGCACCGCAGGCGGTGACACTGATGATACATGAGATGAAGATGGAGCACCGGTGGAATGAGATGCCGGGGGAAACCGGAGGTCCCGGAGAAAACCCGCCCCAGCGCCGTGTTGTCCACCACTAATCTCACTTTGCGGTCACCTGGGATCGAACCCGGGGCGCCTTGGTGAGAGCCAAGCGGTCTAACCACTGAGCCACGGCGCGGCCTAGAGTCACTAAAGAGGAGAGAAGATCCTGTGGGAGTCGTCTCTTCAGGCGTGTGGACTGGCGAGTTCGTACGCCGATGTCGTACAGCACAGCTCCTGGAACATCTGGCAGGTTTGAGAAGAAGTGAGATGCGGTCTGACGTATGTACTGGTGAAGAGGAAGGAGACCAAGTTCTTTATGCAGTTGTTGATTTCTTACGTACCAAGGGGAATCCGTGGCGATGCGCAGAAATCGTTTTTGCAGGACCTGTAACCTTCGGAGATGAGTGCTGCTAGCCGTATCCCATACCTGTGAAGCATATGTGATAAGTGGTCGGACAAGAGATTTGCAGAGAAGCAGAGAGCATTCAATCCCAAGATGAGTGTGTCTCTGAAGCAGCGGGCCGAGTTTTGAAAGTCGTCCTGATTCCAACGAGATAAGTCGATCAATATGGGCTCGCCAAGTAAGTTTAGTGTCCAGCATTACTCCAAGGTATTTAACGGAGGTGGTAGGAGATGGCCAGTGAATTGATTCCTGCTCAATATGCAATTCGGGAGAGTTGGATACGCGACATAACCTTAAAACGTTAGCTGAGGCCTTTTGAATGTTAACACGTATGCGCCAAGTATCGAACCATTCAACGAGGCAGTCAAGAGAGGTTTGTAGCCTGTGAATAGTTGTAGAGAGATCTGTTCCGGAATAATATAAAACAGTATCATCAGCGTATAAGGCTATGGAGGTAGGGGCCAAGACAGGAAGAACGTAGATATAGATACTAAATAAGACTGGGGCCAATATGGATCCCTGAGGAACTCCTGCTGTAATATGGCGCTGAGAGGACTCCGTGCCACCAATGCGAACAGTAAATGTGTGACCTGATAGAAAACTACAAATGGTAGTAAGCAGATACTGTGGAAGTCCAGTGCTATACAGTTTGAAGATTAACCCCTCATGCCAAACTTTATCAAAGGCCTGTGCTACGTCGAGGAACAGGGCGGTTGTAAGCTTTCGTTGCTCAAAACCATGAATTACTGTTTGTGTTACACATAGTAGTTGGTGTGAGGTAGAATATCCAGAACGAAATCCAAATTGGAAGGGTGGAATGATATGGTTTTCAGAGGTATATTTAAGGAGACGGCGAAGAAGAATCTTTTCAATGAGTTTGGACAAGGTAGGCAGCAAACTTATCGCACGATAGCTGTCGGGGTGGTTCTAGGTTTATTAGGTTTGTGAAACACAATGATTTGAGCCAATTTCCAGGTGTGAGGAAAAAAGCCAGGTCGAAGACAAGCGTTCAGGATTGAAGACAAATGTGCTAGGGCCTTCTTTGTCAGGTTTTTCAACACAGTATTAGGAACCAAGTCGTATCCCGGTGATTTCCTATGAGGAAGAGAGCGAATTAAATGCCTAAGTTCAGCAGGACTAGTGAAGGAGATTCTGCAGGGAACAGTTGGTTGGTGTCGAAAAGCGGAGAGCCGCTATTCTATACTCGGGGTGGTGGCATGAGATGCGTTTGGTGTGAACGTGCCTTCAAAGTGGTCTGCAAGAACTTCACATTTAGCTTTGACCACCGTAACAAGGGTATCAGTGGTACGCAGAGCTGGTATAATAGTTGGCTCTCGCAGAAGTCGTCCAGTGGCATCCCAGAGCGTGTGTTCTCATGCGGAGAGATACTCGCCAGTTGTCGTTTGTAGGTCTGAAGGCAATGACGGTCCAATTCGGCTTTTACTAGCCGATTCAATCCATTAAACTTCCTACGCAGCCAAGGTCGTCGTTCCCTTTGCCACTGACGTCGAATCCTGTGTTTTTCATGGATAAGTTGAAGAATGGGCGCAGGTAAGTAAGAAGCAATATGAGTCCGCTTGGAGCAGGTAGTTGAAGTTCGCACACAGTGACATATAGTGTCTGTAAAGTGCTTAATGTCATCCTCTATGTCAGCTTCAGGGCTAAGGGAGTAAGTGTGGAGCGCTGAATCCAACTGAGCATGGAACTTATCCCATTGGACATAGTCATTAATAAGTCGCGGCGCAGAGGGAAATATGTTCGGAGCGAGTTGAAAGGTTATTAAGACCGGGCAGTGGTCAGAGTCAAGTTCCGCTAGAGTAGACATGTACGCTGGAAGAGGGAGATTCTTGTGAATGCCAATGTCGAGAATGTCAGGAGTATTAAGAGGATTGGTAAGATAATACGTGGGATCTGTAGGCGCCAAGACGGATAAGCCGCAGGTGTTCAATATGTGGTAAAGGCGTCGGCCATTGGGATTAGTAGGGTGGCAGCCCCATGACGAGTGCTTGCAGTTTAGGTCTCCGAGAACAAGGATGCTGCTGTCGGCAGGAAAAAGCAAGGAGAAATGAGTAGTATTTAGTTTCCGGTTAGGAGACCTATAGGCGCTGATAACAGTGAGATCATTACCATCGGTTGTAGGAAGTTTAATTCCTACCACTTCAAGGTCGTGAATGCCAGGTAAAATATAGAATGGTCAGTAACGTTAGGTCGGATCGCAATAGCTACACCTCCAGATGCTGTTGGAGCAATCCGATCCTGTCGATGCCCTGTGTATCCAGGAACAGTAAAGGTTTCGTTAGGAAGTGAGTAAGTCTCACTGATACAGGCGATGTCAATATTATGTATCGTAAGAAAATTAATGAAAAAATCGTGTTTAGTGCGTAGTCCATTAGAATTCCAATTTAGAAGAGTGAGCCGTAAAAGGGTTAGCAGTTTACGGGTTGCCATCATGAAGTACTTCAGAGATGAAGAGTGAGCAAGCATATTCGGTTAATTGTGGCCGAAAGGGCGTAACAAAGACGCGGAATAGCGAATAAAATTTGCTAAAGAGGTCGGTGAGAAACGACCAGAAGGAAGACGATGCGCTAGATTGCTGATTTTGTGGAGGGGAGAAGACGAAGAACAAGGTTGATGGCGAAGAGAGGAAGAAGAAGAAGAAGAAGAAGAAGAAGAAGAAGAAGAAGAAGAAGAAGAAGAAGAAGAAGAAGAAGAAGAAGAAGAAGAAGAAGAAGAAGAAGAAGAAGAAGAAGAAGAAGAAGAAGAAGAAGAAGAAGAAGAAGAAGAAGAAGAAGAAGAAGAAGAAGAAGAAGAAGAAGAAGAAGAAGAAGAAGAAGAAGAAGAAGAAGAAGAAGAAGAAGAAGAAGAAGAAGAAGAAGAAGAAGAAGAAGAAGAAGAAGAAGAAGAAGAAGAAGAAGAAGAAGAAGAAGAAGAAGAAGAAGAAGAAGAAGAAGAAGAAGAAGAAGAAGAAGAAGAAGAAGAAGAAGAAGAAGAAGAAGAAGCAGAGAACTTTACTGCCTGAGTATAGGAACGCTTTTCCGAGATAGGAGGTGATTCTTGTTGCGGAGACTGATGCGGGCGAGGTTGCCGGGTTTGGGAGTGTTGTGATGACTGCTGAGGGTGTATTGGTTGAGGATGCTGACCTGGTCGCATCTGTGAAGCTGCTGCTAGACGGAGAGCACCTTGTCCTTGAAGTCGCTGGGAGATGCGTTGTTTCAATTCTAGATATTGGGGGCGACTCCGATAATTGGCCGGGTGATCCTGACCACAGTTGACACATTGAGCAGGTGTAGTAGGTAGCTTGCTGCACTTAGAGAAATGGTGATCGCCTGTACATCGTACACAGCGAGAAGCCAGCTGACAGTAATTTTTGGTATGGCCATACTGCTGACATCGAGTGCAGGTCACTGTTACGACGTCTGAGTTCAACTGACACAACACTGTACATCAAACGTGTGAGCTTAAGTATTTCCCTACCTCCATCGGTATTTTCCAGCTCAATTGCACATACCGGAATAGGTTGTTTGCTTCTTTCTAGCACACGTGTAACCTTTTCGACAGGAAAGTTAAGGACGATGAGTTCATCATAAATTCCCTTATCGCTGAGGGAACAAGGCAGATTGCGGATAATCACTGAGAAAAGTTTGTCAGCTGGGTTCCTGAAAGTGTAAAACTCTTGATTTATTAAAGTAAAGTAGGATGTAAAACGGCGGAAGTAAGTTGAACTAGAGGCAAACACTTTTATAAGGGCTCCTATGAGCTCAGTATGAAATTCTGAGAGAACACACTTTTTCATATCTTGAAGGAACAGTTGGTAATTCTGAATATTGCGCACACAAATCGGTGGAACTTTCTCCTTGGGTGCGGTATTAGGAGCTAAATCTATCTGGTCAGAGCTTTCAGATAAAGCATAGAATCGGTTAGATGTTGGAATAGCGTAAGCATAACGGAAGGTATTAGACTGCTCAGAAGATGGTGTCATACAAATGCGTTTACTTTGAGTTTCGCAGTGAGAAGGCGGCGAGCACTCATCTCGACAGTTGCGACTAACCAATTTGACTATGTCAATGTCCATGGTAGCATCATGCGGTACACTGGAATCGAAAGAGTGAGTAGGCTGTGTCAGCTGAAACTGAGGTGGCAGAAGAATTGATTTACTTACATTGAGATCAGAAGTTATACCAGAGCTCGTAGAAGGTGATGAAGCTTTATGAAACGAAGTCTGTGGATGTAGTGGAGGATACGATGACGTAATTTCTAGTGTGGACATGCTGTCCATCTCTTCTGACGATGAAGACTGTAATGTTGATGATTCGGAGGTAATGTCCATATTCCTAACCACATGTAAAGATGTGCGAACTAACTGGTCGGTATCATGGGCCGTATAGGCAATGACAGCTGGCGAAATTACTAATAAAAATTAGTAGAAATATGTAAGATATTCACTCGCCAAACGGCAATATTTGACTGTAAAGGTATCACAAATAACAAACATGCGCGGTGTTATGTGAAGGCTACACGGCAGCAGACGGACAGGTAAAACACGACCGTCCACTCCGACGTACAAACACCGACTGAAACAAGGCGGTGAATGGCTGTCTCATAAATGTCCCGGGGCTGAGATACGAGTCAGTTCCGCAGGAAGTGTATCAGAAGGGGGCCATCTTGGTCAAAGAAGAGCGTCAACTTAACCTTTCCGTCACTTGTGTGGATGGCCTCGGCTTTCTCTTTCACCATAAGTCATTTCCAGTCACCACTCGTACCAGAACTCATTCCTGTCACTAGCATAGCGCTGCAGATGCCCAAGACAGTGGGCCATTCGACATGCTTCCTGGTGTGGTTGAAGAATTGTGGCACCCATTGCGCAAACAATGCGCAAGAGCAGTCGTTCCTTCATGAAGGTGTGAACACTTCCGACCTCGGCGGCTATGGTTTTCACTGTCACTCGGTGGTCCTGGGTAATGAGTGCATCAACCAGCTGGACGATGTCATAAGTAATGCAGTGTGGTGCTACAGATAGTGCATCATCTGCTACCAACACCCGTCCTCCCCTGAGCCGCCTATGCCATGCCTTGACCCTTGCAAGGGACATTCAGTGTTTGCCGTACACTTTTGATATTCATCTTCCCACTACTCCTTCTGCTGTCAGAAAACGAGCAACACCCCCTTGCTCTTCTTTTGACGCCTCCATAACACTGTTTGCAATGCGACTGGTAGCGTTGGACGATTGACGCATGCTGTTGCTAACTTTGTATATTCACGTGACGTGCACACGTACCCACTAGTGACGGGCTCTGATCTTCCACGCTCTGGTCGGAACAACACTTCGTTACGTACGCCACGATACTATCATCCTGTCACCGGTTTGCGCATACCAGACTGCGGTTCGTTTCTCTTAGAATGCGCCTTATGCATATTATTTAATAGAATTGGATATTACACGAGATACACAAATTATGAAACCCTTTAGAAGTATTTAAATTTAAAACTCTGAATTTCAGAAGAGACATGCATAAAGTATTGCAATTGATTATTGATTATATGAACATTATAGCAAATATATCTGTTTATGTGCCAAATAAAATACGCAAATTCAAGTGATAGTTTTCAGCTCCAGAACGAGTACAGAAATTTGTAAAAATTCACCATTACACACGATTACTTAATTATGTAAAAAAATATAATATTTACATGCGGATATTTGCAATATGTCTAAAACTGTATTCAGTAAGGCCATAATTACTCACTACTCTTTTCCTAAATCAGTTTAATTACTGAAACTAGTAATATCAGTAAATAAATATAATTAGAAGTAACAGTACTCTTACTATGCCACCATCTATTTTATTTTTATTATTTCTATTTACATGTGTGCATAACTATTACTGTATGTAACTACAGTTTAATAAACATTACAATTGAGGTTAGGCCTATTACGCGAATCAGAATAAATAAATAAATAAATAAATAAATAAATAAATATAAACAAATGATTTCATGTTTGTGCCTGCAAATTCAAAGCCCGATACTCGTACCTACTAGTAGTTTGCCTGATTCCGCCGGGTGCGCTCCTGCCTGTAAAGTGGGCGATAGTCTACCCGTTCCAACCGAGATGGTGCTGAAGACCCAATTACATTTTATCGAACAGGATTTCAATATATTTTACATATTTTAAAACATAAGTACGCGGTTTTTTAAATCTATTTTCAAATCCTCTCTGTGGTTTAAAAATATATACTTAAATGGCTGATATTATTAACATTTTGGAATAAAATGGACGGAAAAGATACCTACTATGAAATTAAAGGCTGTACATTTGAATTGAAATACACCGAATTTCTGAACGATAAGGCATGGGTTTTTTTCTAATCATGTCCAGGTTATATGTATTTCAATGAGGACGTAAATTATGACAGAAATAATGTATAAGATATTTTCTGTATAATGCGAGGAACTGATGTGTCTTACCGAAAAATTATATACGTAGTCCTAGGTGAGATGTCAAAGCATCCTGTATTGTTCCAATCCGTGATGAAACGTAATATCTCATCAACTAAGGACTTTTATTAATATAAATATTTTGTATTCAGTACTTGGTTGCCACATTAGATTGAAGATGATTGTGGCATGGACATCAGTATATAATTCAGTTTAAAATTCATGCTGCAGGAAGATATAATTAAAACCTTTGTTTTCCATATCCAAGCTGATGATGATATTCATTCGATAATGTACTAAATAAAAAATATGGTTCTTTGATACTCTCGTACAAACTAGTCTTACAGGGGCTTATTGCTCTACTTCATTTCGTATTGGGTGGCTAGGTGCTGGAGTTTTGATTAGAAGCTCGCTGCTTCATACACGGCCCACATAAATATTTTTATGTGTGCTTCAAAGCTGCGTCCTCATGTCCGTAGATTTACTGGAATGTATGGAATCGCTCTTACGGGACACAATTCCGGCAACGCTGTGTGAAAATTCACAATGTATCCAATTTACAATATATTTATAATATATATATATATATATATATATATATAGTAGAGAATTAAAAATTAGATTTACACATTTGTGAACTGCTGGATTCTATTATCACATGTTACACCCACAACACTTGGATAAATTAAGTCCGGAGTTCAGTTTTCGGTTTAACATCTTTGCTGACCGGCAAGTGTCATAAAGTCAGAGCTTAAGTTATATCGGGAATAGGAAATGTATTACAATGATATCGCGTTCTCTACTCGATATTGCGTCTACAAACTGTTCCACACATTGATTGAGATATACATTTAAATAACTTTGTTTAGTTTCAGACTTCATTGTAGGTACAAAGGCAATAGCGATCCACATGTATTGAAGCTTCCCCTTATTTTACTGGTCTATCTAACGTGGGAAACAACTGAGTAGCGAATGAAATTTAAAAGATGTCAAAAGTATAGAAAAATTAAAAAAGACCAACGATGCTACAACAAACCTATTTAAATAAATTGTGTACTTTATCGAGCTCTACATTATTAGTGTAATAAACGTGTTTCTCTATCTTATCGCTAACCAGTTATACAAATCGATACATCCTTTATAAATGAGGGCGACGTCACAGGTTATATTCAGAAAATTCAAGATATCATTTTATTAAACATGTAAATATCTTAAACATTTTTTATTTTAATAAAAATATATATTGCCTCTTTGAGAAAATAAACTATAAAGCTGTTTTGGGGATTTTATTGAAAATTCTCATGTCGTATCTCCGAAAAATACTGAACCTGGATATCAAGTTTGGTATTTATTAGAAGTTTCCTTTATGAGTAATGCTACTGATGAATGCCAGCTTTTTTTTTTAAATAAATTTGCTTTTTAGATTCAGCGGACCACAAAACGTTACTGCCGTGAATCTCGATATCTAAATTTTAATTCTAACACAATAGCTTTTCTACCCATCACATATATGGTTGAGAAAATCAAAATTAAATAAAGGGTGGATAATAAGCAAGTATAACCCGTTATAGCGAAGTTAACTTATGGGTAGTTGGATATAATTGGACATTCACTGCAATACTCGCCGTGCCTTGCAACGTCTCCTACCGTCACATACTTCACTGGCTGGAGCAGAGTTTGTTGCTTTCATTTAGTAGGAATTTAACTCCAGGCAATCAGACATGGGAATATATATGTGTACTCATATGTGTGAGAAGACAAAGTATCTCTAAAGAGTCTGGCAGTGGGTTACTATAAACGCTATCTAAATACAAAATTATACTAATTTTAGGCTAAACATGCGCATTCTGTTGCACTTTTAGCCCAAGACAAATATGGGAGATTATTCCAATAGAAGAAATCTTATTTAGAATCGTTATGAACTAATATCTACGAAACAATTCGTACACAGTTCAAAAAATCAAGCTAACCATGCAATAATAGAATATATGGTACCCTGTTTGCTATGTGCAACGCTATATTAGTATATAGTTTGGTACACATAAACAGTTGCAGGTAAACATCTCTGAATTTAATAGAAACGGCAAGGGTTCCAAATGCTATTGAAGTTACAGGCTAATCCACGGGGTCTATCATAGACCACAGGTGAGGGCAAACTCAATATTTTAAAGAAAACCAGGTTATTTTTTGTGTAGTTTGCGGGAGGTATCCAGCATTCGATGTCAACGAAGCTGACAAGGGAAGTATCATGTACTCACACATCATGTGGTTTGGAAGTAATTATTTTCCCCTTGTGTCATACATATGTATGTTAGTATTTGTTACACATTGATTTCCTAAAAGCATATAGGAGGATGGTCTGAAAAGTTTCCGACCTAATAAAGATATGCCATTTTCTCAGAGTTTTATCCTTTATCTTATTTTTCAACACAGTCTCCTTGTAACTCTACACACTTCTGCCAGCGATGCTCTCATCTCTGTAACACTTCCAAATAGTACTCGGCGTTTTTCTCTGCGAAATAACTGTTCACGAAGGTCATTGCCTCTTCATTTGACGAAAATCTCTGTCTTCCGAGCACAATTTTCAGATTAGGGAACAAAAAGAAGTCGCTCGGCGCTAGATCTGGTGAGTAAGGTGGATGGTCTAGCAGTTCCAATCGTAATTCGTGGATTTTCGCCATTGCAACTGCTGAGGTGTGAGATGGTGCGTTGTCTTGGTTAAAAAGGATTTTCTTTTTCTGCAAATGTGGCTGTTTTTCCGCAAGTTCTGTCTTCAGCTTGACAATTAATGATGCGTAATGGTTTTTACTTTTTGGAGATAATCGTTTAAAATAACTCCATGACTATCCCAAAAAACAGTCGCCATCACTTTCCCATTTGAAAAAATAGTTTTCCTGTTTTTGAGCCGGTCCTCCCTTTACAGTCCACTGTTTGGACTGTAATTTTATTTCGGCCGTATAATGGTGTATCCAAGTTTCATCTACAGTAATTAATCGGTGCCAAACCTGGGATTTATTGCGCCTAAAGTACGCCAACACAGCGTTGGAAATGTTCAGTCAAAGACGTTTTTGCTGTAAAGTGAGCAAACGCGGTACGAACGTGCTGAGAGCTTTTTCATGTCTAAATGTTGATTTAATATGTGACAAACACGTTCTTTTGACATGTTCATAGCCTCTCCTATCTCTCTCACTTTAATTCGGCGGTCGTCTAGCACTATCTGGTGAACTTTGGCGATGTTTCCGTCGATCGTTGCAGATTTTTGGACGTTCCGAATTTTCATCGCATCCTAAGCTCTTACAGCCACGTTTAAATTCAGCTGCCCAAAATTTCACTGTGGTAAATGATGGTGCAGAGTCCCCATATACAGAATCCAACTCATCTGTGATTTGCGTAGGCGTATTGCTTTTCAGAAACAAATATTTAATGACCGCTCGATACTCGATTTTGTCCATTTTCATGAAAACACTCTCATCAACTCACTCAAACGACTGTCACATAACAACTGAGCGTCCAAAATGGCTGAAGCTTTGGTGAGTAACTGTAAACAGATGGAGAACGATATTTACTAGCTTTTATTTATAAGTTCCGCCATCTTCATGTTGAGGTCGGAAACTTTTCAGACCACCCTCGTATTTTATACAACTGAACATGTACCTACATAGATGATAAGGTTAGTATTTTTAGGTCTATAAGGTTTTCCTTACACGAATCTTTTATATCAGATGGCATACGGGCTAAGATAAGTATCGATTCTAAATATATTTAGAATAGTTTCTGAAGCTCAGTTCATACTGAATAACCTTTCTGTTACTGAAAAATGAAACATGTAAATCTCATTAAAGTATGCAATTTATATCAATCACTTTCTTCCCTTATGTTTTTCTTTTGAGTCAATAGTTTCTGAGATATGGTTTATTATTCCTTTGTATTTTTCTATGCTGATATCTTTCTGGAATAAGATGGCGTTATTTGTTTGTTATGTCCTGAGAAGTTTGTCAAGGGCGTCACATAAAGACCTGCTCTTAAAACATTTAACTACCTACTAACTCGACTGTATTCACTATTTCTATTGCACTTCCAATAAAATATGTAAGAAACGATTTCTACAAATATTTATTTTGGTTAAATGAAGTAAACAAAAGAATGAATAAGAATAGTTTGTTGGTACGTGAGTGAGTGGGGAAGTGAACACATCAGATCTTTGCTCGCTACGAGCAGTTGGATTGCCACAAGTATTGTATCGATTTTTCTGATTTATCTTCCTCCCATTAACTGTCTATGGTTAACGCCATTGAAAGGAAACAAGCGCCGTATTTTTATAAAAATAAAATTCCTCTCTGTGTCTAACAAGTTTGATTTTAATTAATGATAACAACCATACATATTTATTTTCCATTGCTATAGGCGATGGATAATGATTGGGAAATACAATTTCAAAAGGATCTGTTTTACATAAAACAAATGTCTAACCTGTTGCTGTGTACTTCAACGCTGTTTCATTTATCATTATGAGGAAGTTAAGCATTTTGCTTCGATAAAATGAGATGACACTTCGGGACGTAATACCAAATAATAGAGAGATTTACTTAATCGCATGTTACTGTCTTTCTTTAGATTTTTAATTTGCTGCTGCTGCTGCATAGAAATAAGATAGAGAAAACCTCGTGTAACAGGACCTGCAGATCTCCGCTCAGTAAGAAGAATGCTACAGGTCGCAGATAACCGAATCGCAAAGAATCGCGGAATTCGTTTTTTTTTTTTTTTTTTTTTTTCCATTTTCGTCATCCAACGTTAAGTCATATCGGACGATGAATGGAATTTGTGAAATGATGCTCGGTCCATAGAGCTTAGAGTTACCCGACATTCGTCTTCTAGAATAAGGGAAAACCCCTGAAAAACCCCTATCCAGGTAACTCACCCTGACGGAGATTCACACTCGGGACCTCTTGAACATGAGGCAGACATGTTACCACCACGCTACCGAGGCGGGCGTTCCGAAACTTCTAACTATACAGAGTTCAGAGGCCGTTTCACTCTTTCAGTTCTCTAGAGACGGTAATGAACGACCCGTCGACCGAGCCGCCCTCTAATCTCCATGGGCAGTAAGTACTATTTCCTTCGAGCAAAATGTGAAACCATCACAGAAGCCACCAAACAAGCAGGGATATTTAGAAAAATTTTAAGGCCAGTGTGGGAATTGAACCCAAGATCTCTCGCATACAAGACATAAAGATTAACTGGAGCCAATGGAAGGATTATTGCACAATATCCGAAACTTCAGGGTCGAAATGACACTGGAACACATACGAGGCGTGTCCGTAAAATGAGGTCTCCAAGGCACTGGAGCCGTGAGGAATGCTATTACGCGAGATCCGGCAACACTGGAGTGTAGCTTGGTTTCACCCCTTCAAATCCCCACCAAACCGAACCCGTTGCAGCCATTAGTCTTGGCTGGACAGCCGTTTGCGATGGAGCTTCCTATCACTTCCTCCGCCGAGTGCGAGTTGCGTGCAGTGATCCGTTTTTGTTTTTTGTTGTTTTTTTTTTTTTGAGTACCAAGGGCACTACCCCCACTGACATTCATCGTCAGTTATGCGAAGTCTATGGGCCACAGTTTATGGACGTCAAAACCGTGCGAAAGTGGGTTAGAGAGTTCAAAGACGGGCGTACAGATGTCCATGATGAACAGCGTTCTGGTCGGCCCTTGGTTTCAGCCGAAACAATTGCAAAACTAGAGCAATTGCTTAAACATCGGCGAGTGACAGTTCGAAGCTGTGCGAACTTATCCCTGAAGTCAGTAAGACTACGATTGACAAGATTTTGACCGAACATTTGCATTATCGCAAGGTGAGTGCGAGGTGAGTCCCCAAAATGTTCACCGAAGACCATAAACGACAACTTGTTGTTGCGGCCCCCCGACTCCTCGAGCGCAATGCAGAACAGGGCGGGGAACTGTTGGATTCAATTGTCACTGGCGATGAATCCTGGGTGCACTACAAAACACCAGAAATTAAGAACGTTCTCGTCAGTGGTGGCATTCGAATTAGCCGAAGCCGCGAATGTTCATACAGACATTTTCTGCCGACAAAGTGATGGCCAATGTGTTCTGGGACATAAAAGTTGTATTGTTGTGCCAGTTTATTCCTACCGGCATAACTATGAACGCCGCTAGCTACTGTGAGACTTTAAAAAAATTGCGACGTGCCATTCGAAATCGCAGGAGGGGAATGCTGACGAAGGGAGTGATTTTTTATCACGACAACGCTCCTCCTGATACTGCACATGCAACGGCTAATCTGCTGGCCCAGTTCGGATGGGACATCCTCACACATGCCCCCTACAGTCCAGACAAATCACCTGGTGATTACCATTTGTTTCCTGAGTTGAAGTCACACCTGGGTGGAACACATTTCCAGACCGACGATGATTTGAAAAACGAGGTTGAGCGCTACCTGCGCAACTTGGTGTGAGAGACAAGGGTATACAAAAACTGCCACAGCGCATGCAAAAGTGCATCGATCGCAATGGTGATTACGTTGAAAAATGGCTGAAGTTCCGCCTTTCCATCAGGGTGACATTCGTTGACAATAAACATGCTTTCTCTTTAGTGAAAGCTATGAGTATTTATTTATTTATATTGTGATTTTTGGAAGGAAGTGAGAACCAGGGTACAAGATATAGACACTCAGGAGATTTGGGAAAGTATAGAAGAAAAGAAATCTTTGAAATTTTATAAGCAATTCAACTCAGAATGGGGTAGGGATTATATAGATTATATAGATTAATGTGACAAAAGTAGATGAGAAGGCGTAGCATGGATGAGAGTAGGAGTAATATATCTAAAAGCGTTGAGAAGTAATGAGGTAGGGGTATGTGAATTTTGTGGAGATGAAGAGAGCACTGTTCATTACCTGATAGAATGTAAGGAGTTAACAAATTGCAGGAGAAAAATATGGGATAAGAAATGGGACAGCGTGAGCAAAGAGGTAGTGGCATTACGCATGTTAACGGGAATGAGTGAAAATAAAAATAGATTTATAGGAGAATTCTTATATAAGTTAAGAGAAAAGTGGATTAGGGTAAAAGAAGCGAAGGTCAGGAAGAAATGACATCAAGCTGCTCAGGAAAACCAAAGGCTTATGGCCAGGGGACCTGAGTCAGCGAGTAAATCTGGGGTCAGCAATTTCATGTATTTGTGCAGGAGGTATAATAGTGATTGTTAGGTGTCAAAGTAATTTTAGTGAAAGTGTAATGGAAACTGTACAAATAAATATCATATCAAATATTTATATTGTTTTCAATTTACGTCCATTCATATGGAATGATTAATGAAATTGTGAAATGATGCTTAAATGACTCCAGGGTCCATAGAGCGTAGAGATATCCGACTTTCGTCATGCAGGGTAAGGAAAAACTCCGGAGAAAGCCTTATCCAGATATTTCGCTGTGACCGAGATTTGAACTCGGGACCTCTTGAACGTGAGACAGACACGCTGCTATCTACGCTACCGAGTTGTGCGTGCGTCTGTGGGTCATAATTTAGAAAACAAATTCTGGTTCTTATAGTAACTTTATCAAGTTGTTGTACTTGTTATCAAGTACCAGGCGCTGTAACCTATGACATTGGACGAAGAAACTTATAAAGCACCAGACTGAAAAGAAAACTGCCTCGAGCCATCCCACTCATTGATTCAGAAGATAGTGACTTTCCTTACTAATTCAAAGTAGGTATATTTTATATTTTTGTCATAACACCACTGATCATTATGTAGCCTCACATATATAACCTCTGTTGTCAATCCTTATCCATCTTATCCTGTTGTATACTGTATCTTTTATTATCTTTCATTTAAATGTGTTCTTAATTGTTATCCCTTTGTTTATATTACAAATTTATCACCTATTGTATATGTTAGAGCAGTGTTTCTCAAACTCTTCTGCCTCAAGGACCCCCTGATCTAACAACTTGTTTGCGGACACCCATAGTTTGGCAACTCAATTTATATAAACGAGTCGACTTTTGGTTGAATGTTATAATTGGAATTTAAATAATTACTGTACGTAAAATTTAAGATATTTTCTTGAATATTTAGTTTTAAATTTAATTAAAGCTAAACTAAATAAAATAAACTTTTGTATAAAATGTATTTTAAATAAAAATATATTTTAAATTGTCTTTACTAAAAAAATTTCACTTGGAATTAAATTGTATACAAGTTTGCCCAACTAGATTTTTATTTAACTTTAGCCTTACATCAGTAAAAATTAAAACACCACACTCTTTGGATTACCCAAGGATTAATAACATTACGCACATGTTATAAAAATGAATTTATTTCCCATGTAAAGAAACTATTTTTATACATATAACAAGTTATTCGTAATGTTCTGAATCCACCTTTTCAACAAAGTTAGTATTGGGTTCCTAAAAAATCAGTTCACGTGGCAAAAGCTTGAAACTTTGTTCTTTGGAATGTATTAATGCGTACAATGCAACTGTTTTTCTTATTGAATAAACTCAGTTAAGCTGGGCTTAATGTTGGTGATCCTTACTCTTAAGTCCGTTGGTAAGTACATTGGTAAGTCTGTTTCTCTTCAATGGCTTGACGTTGCACAACTCTGAAAATGTTTGCTCGGACATATACGTGGTTGGAAAGGGCACCATATACGTCCTTTGGTAGCAAGTTCAACAACATTCCGTCAGTGCCATTATAACGCTGTACTACACGCCCCCGACTGTTACGTTGATTGCATCTCTCAGCTGTGTTATATCGTTACGACATAGCTCTATAAAAATGTTAACTAAAACAAATATAATTCGGCACGGAGCAGATAAGTGACTCAGTAAATACAATTCTACGTTTTCTATAGTTTTAGTTCAACATTATAACTTGACTTAAGGGACACCCTCATGGACCACTGACATCCCCTTGCGGACCCCAGGGGTCCGCGGACCACACTTTGAGAAACACTGTGTTAGAGGACAGTAATTCCTCAGTTGTTAATTTGTATATAGTACTTACGTAATTTATCAATGGCTTACATAGCAACACTCTTGATCAGCCAAGTAATACATTTTTAAAAAGTCCAGTAAATGCCAAAGTTATCAAGTTATTCTAACAATGCGACATGGAGTGTTTCAAGAGAATTTGCCACTCCAAATTGCTCTTAAATCGGACCTTTATTAAAATACGTAGTTTAAGATAACTACATGTTAAAAGTTGTACAATTCGTATTATCTGTGAAATACTTTTGTTACATACAGTTGTATAACTGGTAAACTATCAAGCAGACAAAATCGTACTGTAGAAAAATGTAGCTCTCTTTAATATACACATTTTATTTCAAACAACCTTTAGCCATTTCCGAGATAATTTTGCAATAAGTGCGATACTTCAAAGTGCTGATGATAATCAGATGTCATGGAAAGGGTATAGAACAGAGGAAAACAGCGTCGAGAGTTGTGAGGCATTTTAGTCGGGAATGAGGCCTGCAGTGCGTGTTACGTCAGGCAAGAGCCGTGTAGTACCAAGTTGCCTATATAAATGGGGCAGTGAGTACAGAATTTGAGGGTTCAGTCAGGTATAACACACTTGATGGCAACAATGTAGCTACCGCGTACCTAATGGAACTCTTATATTTACAATGTGACGATGTATTAAAGGACAAATATACACATAAGAAATACTTGGCTGATTTTTACAAGAATGTCCCCCAAACCAGATTTCCGAGGTTGTATTCACTTGCCGCACGGACATGTGTATGTTTGGCTCGACATAATGTGTGCGAACAATTTGTTTCTGTTATGAAATTAGCTAAGTCCAAATCCCGAAGTACTTGTCGGATCACAGTCTAACATGCAGTCTTCGATTACTGATTTCCCAGATATTACGTCCTGACATTGATAAACCAGTTAAAGAAAAATGAAACAGAAAGTGTCGGAAAATGTCCACTTAATTTTGTTCTGAATGGGTCTCCTCTAATTTGCAGACAAAATTACTTTATTTTATTTTATTTACTTTATAACATGCCTGACCTCCAGATAAACTACGAGTTGAAGTTTTAAATATTTATTCATAGCACAGGGCCAAAATGTAATTGTTTATAAACTGTGATCAATTAGGTAATTAAAACAGTCAGCATTACTATTACAACAACCAACATGTAAGTTGTACGTATTCTTAACACCCAATACGTTTCCTGTCTTTCCTACCCGCACACATCAAACTACTACTATTCCTTCCCCTTCAACAGAAGTAATCAGCTCAGTGACGTAACACGCAAACCTGTCTTTCGTTCGGGAATATAGTTTGCGGAGAGAGCTGGCGGAGCTGACGTCACACCGCTACTACTTGTCATCCCCTGGTATAGAATCACTACACCAGTGTATAGGGAACCGATTGTAAACTTTTGGGTATGGTTTAGTGCCTGCCTCTTGTAACGAAACCATCTCGATTAATATAAAACAGATAGACATACTGACCTTGAGCTTTTTACCCAGCTCGGTGAGCGAATGCTTTGCTGGTTTTCGTATCTGCCGTGATTTTCTTTCCATTATTTCCCCTTCTTCTCGTGTTTCACTTGTTTTTCTAGGTTTCATGGTATGTGGTGGTGTCGAGCGGATGCACAAAGTAAAGACACTGCTCGTGGACGACCGAGGATTGAGTTCATCATCCTCTCTGGGTAACTACAGCAGCAGGACAGGTCTTCGAGTCTGGTACCGTAGCCTGTACATTTCAACCCTTTCTCGTAGGCGTGGTAGTGTGTGAGGTACTGTCCATTAGTAGCCAACCCCAATCGTTTTGTATAGCTCTTCACGGAAGTTGAAACTCGCAAACTACTTTTCCCGCAAGCCAATTCTTGCTGAGAGGAGTCAGGTTTGTGACGCATTATGGATTTAGATGGTTGATTAGTCGAGTACAGAGCTTGTTATCTCTAACAGTCACTGGATGCCAGACACATCGTTAACATATCTGGCCTACCTTTGGTTTTATTTCCACAGATCTACAGCTTCCTCTCAGAATCAGCAACATTTTGTTATCACTCAAGGCAGATTTAACGCTGAACGTCTCTATCTGTCACATTTTTTTTACGGTTAGCATTAAGTTGAGGCTAGCCATAGCATTAGTTATACAACGCAGAGCGATGCCTCGCACATATAGATCATAGGAGGCAATAGAAAGACCTTGACATTTCCAGGCTCGATAAACCGTCCTACTGCTGAAATTGTCTAGAGAGGGCGCTGAACGTTCCGTCAACCAAGCAGCCCTCTGTTGTCCAGGAATACTCTTTCCTTTAATTATCCGCGACATTTGTTTGGCACCGCCTTACGCCGCGAAACCTAGAAACACGTAAAATAACAAGAAAACAGAATGAAAGAAAATCGTGTTAGATGAGAAATCACCATTATTGACCAGAGAAAGCTAGAAAACCCAAAGATCAGAGTGATTGGCCTACCCCAGAAAAACCCGGAACCTTCTTAATGCGAACTTCGCACCTCATTGCAGAACTATCACGTTCGGTTGCCTGTAGTAAGCAGAGGAACTATGGTATTCCACCCAAATATTTAGCCCGCCCTTGTGGTGTAGATGGTAGCGTATCTGTCTCACGTTCAAGAAGTCTCGAGTTCGAAACTCGGTCAGGCTGAGTTATCCGGATAAAAGGGTTCCCCCTATTCTGAAAGATGAATGTCGGGTAACTCTTAAGGTCTATGCACCTTCGACTCATTTGAGCATCATTTCATCAGTTTCATTCATTGCTCGCTACTACTTAACGTCGCAGAACATAAATTAAAATTTAAAAAGAAATCGATGCCGATGTTTCGTGGTAAATAAACATTTAGTTCCTGGATAAAATACATTTTTAAAAAAGGTATCATATTGTGTGTGTGTGTGTGTGTGTGTGTGTGTGTGTGTGTGTGTGTGTGTGTGTGTGTGTGTGTGTGTGTGTGTGTGTGTGTGTGTGTGTGTGTCATAAATCAAAATCGAGAAACAACGTAAATATCACTTCAGTTCAGCATTTTTTAAGGTTGCCATAACATCTTCAACAAAATCTCACCTTTACTCAAAGCTTCCATTTTGATGGAAAATTTTTCGTTATATTAGATTGTTTATAAAGTGGCTCAAACATTTTAATTTGCATGACAAATATAATGTATGTTTTGAATTTCCTCGGAACATATATTTAAGTCCTTTTCATTCTGTATGTGTTCTGTATACGTGGGCAATCGTAATAGATAGAAATATCTTACTACATAAAGTGTTAAACCTCATCAACGCGCGAAATATATGAGAAATTTTATTTTTATTTTTTTGAGTTAAGGATATCCGAGGTAATCTTGTTATCGGTTTGAATTTTCACATATTTAAAGTTTCCTTGAATGGGAATGCGTTGCTCTTTTTTGTTGTAATTTATGTCCTCCAACGTTAAGTCATATCGGACGATGACTGCAAAGGGTGAAATGATGCTCAAATGAGTCCAACGTCCATGGAGCTTTGAGTTACCCGACATTCGTCTTTTAGGATAAGGGAAAAACCCGGGAAAAACTTATCCAGGTAACTCACCCTGACCGAGATTGGAACTCGGGACCTCTTGAACGTGAGGCAGACACGCTACTATCTACGCTACCGAGGCTGGCTTACTTGTTTCTCTCTCACAAATTCATTTTCTCACTTTCGTCATCTCGAAGTATGTAACCTTTGCTAAAATCATGCATGTTGATTAACATAAAGTAGACAAAAGCAATTTGTAGAAATGGCTTATATAAGATGCACCAGAGAAACTATGTGAATACAAAACAATTTTTTTTTTTTTTTTGCTTCGATGTAGTTTAAACCTTGCACTTCTAAATTTTTGGGTGACGAGAACACCTTCTGAGGAGGTAGATAAAAGTGACACTAGTCTGCCGTAACGTTCAATGGTATACAATACTTAAGCACCGCACGTACTTCAACCTGGCCGGCAGTTTGTCTCGAAAGGGAGGGCTTGGACGGGGTCGCTAACGAGACCAGATTGGAAGCATCTAATGCCGTTCAAACTGTACACAAGCCACGAGGCTTGCAAAGCCAGCTTCTCACAGAGGATAGGTCCGATAGTACTCATATTGATATTGTTTCGCATTGGGGTGTACATGTAAGCATAACGCCGATATAAGGGTTGGTAGGCCTCTATCATTTATGGGTTGATATAGATACCATGTGTTAAAGACATTTTGATGGCGAAGGAAATGTTGGTCGTCAAGAGAAGCCAAAGGAAACTTTAAGGTGGACGTTGACGTCATGAGACTGATATAACCTCTTTGTTATCAGGCCCTATTGTTGGTCAAGACCACTTGATTTCCACGGATCCGAAAGATTCGACTTCGATAATATTTCATTCCCTCTTTTTTAGAGATTTCCATTTACCGAACGTTCTTCACCGACCGTCAGGCTCTAAGAAGTGAGCGCAAAGCACAATCTGGTGTTCAGTTCAGTTCAATTGCTAGTTGTGGGTTGACCGATAAGTATAGTGCTTTTGACTCGACTGGTGCAGTTGCGTAGCGAGCAGTAAACGTATAGAAGTTGGAGCAGCCCAAGTTTGTGCATGTAACGGGGACATGCAGGAACATTAGAGTGACGTATTGACTCTGAGTATTTGTAAAATGTGGACGTGATTGTAAGTTAGCTTTAGGATGATGATTCTACTGACAAGTGAGTTTAATGCAACTTCGAGTTGTCCTTTTAGTCACAATAATAACAATAGTGAGTAAGTTGCGAGAGGTGCAACAACGTAGTTATGTACGTTGCAAGGATATCGAGCAAAGACTTTCAAGGAAAGAAATATTTGCAACACAGAGAAACTGTATAAATTGTCATTGGTCCTTTAGCATATTTTCTACTGTTAGTTACTATTGTAATAGGTTTATTGTGTTCATTTCCATGTTAGCTTTAGGCGGATTTCGTCCAATCTTGAGTTTAACATTGAAGCTGTCATTATAATAATTATTATACCTGGTGGGTCACCTACCCCTATTTATTTTTGAACTTATGCAACGTGATAAGCGACATATGTGACCTACGCCTTTCCTGAATGACTTCTAATGGATGACTTGCAGAACCGTTTATTGAGAAGGGGTAGACAGCTCAGTGCATAAGTATTGTATGGGACAGAAAGCAGCCACTATGTATGTCTATTCCAAAAACATCATACCCAGACATATACTATGATACAAATAACCCTGTTATACGATAAGAGTTTACAAAATACAATAATCGCCACGTTTTCCACTGGCAGATAGATATAAATTTATAGTTCGTAATACTTTTATTATGGTCGTTATTGTCCTTCATCCAATCAAACAAGTTTCAAACATTTTACAAGTGCAAATGAAACGTAAGATTTAGGTATGAAACCAAAACTATCAGATTTAATGTCGTCGTAACGCTGCTAAAGATGGAAGCACCTATGTAACATGGTTTACACCAAACGCGGCACAGATTTTAAGGGTCATAAAGTTAAACATGATCCCTAGTTAATGATAAGCAGACATAGGATCTCGTACACCTTAGCAATCAATGTACGCACACAGGCACTATACAAGGTCAAGCGCGACATCAACAAACGTCTGTGTCAACAAGTATACCGAAGCGCTGTGTGTGTGTGTGTGTGTGTGTGTGTGCGCGCGCGTGCGCGTGCGCGTGGGCGTGGGCGTGGGCGTGTGCGTGTGCGTGTGTGTGTGTGCAGTCCGGTACGGATACGAAGTGTAAGCTACGTTACAACATGCCATCCTTCTCATTGCTTTCGATGCGGGAATTACAGTGAACAACCATGTTCATTCGTAAATTGTCGAATGTGAATTTTCTACGCCTCTCACTGAAATAATATAAAAATCGTTCAGTGTCAAATGACGTTAATGGTACATATGAGTAGTACAAATCATTTTCATATGTTTGTACTTTATTTCTTATATTACGCAGCACTGAAAATCCAGTATTTTTATGTTGAATACTGGACAATTCATTTTTTGTTCGTTTGATAGGTGGTGCATTCCCTATATTGATAATTTTTGCATACACCTTCTCGGCTGATTTTAGACAGCTCAAAAGTACATGCTTCAAACTGTTTAATGGTTGTTCATAATACATAGAACTTTTGATTTATAAAATAGAGGTTGTCCAATAATTGTAGTAATGGTATTAACGCAATATGTCAAACACCTTGCACTCCTTGGAAGACAGATCTACCTGCTTGGCTAGCAGTAGTTGTAATGAAACTAAAGCTACGCGTTGCGAACCGGACTATCCCTGCGTGTTGTCCCCGGGATTGACGTCAGCAGTTATATACTGTTAGACTCGTAAACTACATATCCCTTTAAAGGTGTACGGGCTCCGACGTCTGATAAGGGCAGTCCGTAGTTTTATTTGAAGGGCAAGGGCATCTCCTACCTCCCAGCAGGATGAGCTCGGCGGAACTTAAAAAGTGAGCTAGTGCATGTAGATCCATAATTATCGGATTGTAATTCTTGTGCCTTTGGATCACAAGAGAAGCAATGGCAACAATAAATAAATTAGTAACTAAAATACAGACAACAAAGACTAGGAGAAAGAAACAGAAACAAAAAACCGTGACGTCGTTTCGAACCTAGCCTTTGCAGTACCATATCCCCCCGCATCTAACCCACTAGGCAATCTGCGACGTATTTATTCTATGTCGCCCTCTACAAAAACATTCCTTTATTACCTTGCTAGTATGATATGCATGAAAGGGCGTAGTTTATTTAAGTTTTCCGCAGCTTCTTTGTCCACACTGAGGGCTGTAAGTATTAATGTTGCGTGCGTATATTACCGAATAGAGGGACAGAGTTGCAAATCCGGCTTTTGCGCTAAAAGGGTCAATGTTTTCACATTAGACTGTATACTACGGGTTGTATGTATAAGAATAAATAGATGCAGCTGACTCACGTGATACAGCATTGAATATATTTAGTCAAATTTTAAATTTTATTTTTGATACTCTTCTTTGTGAATAACGTTTTCTATAATTTACATTCGATGTTTCACCAGGACAGTTATGAGATTATAAATCCCGATATCGAAGACAACTTTTGTCAGAAATCCTGTTAATTTAACCATTTTCGAGATATTGTTTATGTTTGGTTTAAATGTTCAAATAATTATAATTATTTTAAGTCGGGGCTATCTTCATTAACAAGGTATACTTAAGTATATATTAGGAGACTATTTCTAAGGGTAGCTTCTAGGTGACCGTGTTAAGAATGTTATGCTGATACAAGATATTAGATTTATCTAAAAAAATCTTTTTTCGGAAGAAATAATTTACAGAATGGAGTACGTCACTTCTAAAAATTATAACGAACTGCCAGAGAAAACCAACGTTATATAAAAATCTATCTAAACCACAAATTCTCTCTTCTTACTACGCAATAGATATATGCTGACATGGAAAGCAAGATCTACATCACAAAGTTACTGACTTTAACAGCAGCTACTATCATTTTTTGAGCCAGCACTTATTTAAAATAGAAACTTTTATTGTGTTGCCGTTGTTCACTTTTAGTTTTACGTTTAACGGACCAAAATTCTCCAAAAGTCAAATATATGCCCAACTTCACCTTCGTAGTTTGTCCACGTACAGAGTTTGAAGAAATACTTGTTTGAGACACCTTGAATTGAAAAAGACTACTAATTATACCACTGTTGTACATACAACAATACCTCAAGATATAAAAAGGAAATGTGCTTGAAATATCTTAAGAGCTTCCTGAATGACTGAAATTTTAACAGATTTCAAACAGTGCGCTGTCGGCTCATTTCAGTTAATTCGAAAATTCAATTAAAAGATATCTCGCGGAGTTACAGCCACAAAGAATTAGTGAAGCAATAGTACTCTTAGTCCAAAAAAAAAAGTTAAGAGAAGAGGGCCGAGAAGAGAATATGTGAACCCCCCCCCCCCCCCCACAAAAAGAAACAAACGAATATTTGATTAAAATGCTCCTTCTAAGAATCTAACACGCCCTATTGGACATCACCGGAAAAATAATTACCAGGCTCTAGCGGCAGATGTCGCTGGTGCTCAAACAAAACAGAAGCGTTGTGCGTGTAGCATTCTAGCGCGAGCTCTAGGAGGTCGCGGATTCAAGCCTAGCGGAGGGACTAAACTAAAAACGGTGCTCACGTGTCCTATATTTACAGCACGTTAAAGAACCTCAAATATGATAAAGAGGCCATTATTATTATTATTATTATTATTATTATTATTATTATTATTATTATTATTATTATTATTATTATTATTATTATTATTATTATTATTATTATTATTATTATTATTATTATTATTATTATTATTATTATTATTATTATTATTATTATTATTATTATTATTATTATTATTATTATTATTATTATTATTATTATTATTATTATTATTATTATTATTATTATTATTATTATTATTATTATTATTATTATTATTATTATTATTATTATTATTATTATTATTATTATTATTATTATTATTATTATTATTATTATTATTATTATTATTATTATTATTATTATTATTATTATTATTATTATTATTATTATTATTATTATTATTATTATTATTATTATTATTATTATTATTATTATTATTATTATTATTATTATTATTATTATTATTATTATTATTATTATTATTATTATTATTATTATTATTATTATTATTATTATTATTATTATTATTATTATTATTATTATTATTATTATTATTATTATTATTATTATTATTATTATTATTATTATTATTATTATTATTATTATTATTATTATTATTATTATTATTATTATTATTATTATTATTATTATTATTATTATTATTATTATTATTATTATTATTATTATTATTATTATTATTATTATTATTATTATTATTATTATTATTATTATTATTATTATTATTATTATTATTATTATTATTATTATTATTATTATTATTATTATTATTATTATTATTATTATTATTATTATTATTATTATTATTATTATTATTATTATTATTATTATTATTAT
>CM060948.1:179124278-179219278 GCA_030765055.1 Mantis religiosa
TTGTATAATTTTGAAGAAGAAGAAGAAGAAGAAGAAGAAGAAGAAGAAGAAGAAGAAGAATTAAAGTGAAAATAAGAGCGAAAATTGGTTCAGTTTGGTCTTATTAGTGGTATTACATTACGACTAAAAGCAAGTGAATGTCGTATTAGAAAAGATTAAAAAAGGCGAATAGTTTTTTATAATTTTGGGCTCGTAGCAAAGAGGATTGATTATGTTTGTCATTTCTGTCTCGGGAGATAACTAATAAATAAATAAATAAAAAATAGATAAGTAAATAGATAAATACATTAATTAATTAATCAGTCAATCAATTCATAAAGACATAAATATGTAAATAAACGAGTGAGGGAATGAGGTACTGTGTGAATAAGTAAATGAATGAATGGATGAATGAATGAATGAATGAATGAATGAATGAATGAATGAATGAATGAATGAATGAATGAATGAATGAATGAATGAATAGATGAATGAATGCATGAAGGAAAGAACGAACGAATGTCTGAATGCATGCATGAATCAATGCATGAATGATTGAATAATTTTCAATAGCATAAACAAGGAACGGCAACCAAATTGTCGAATTTCAAATATCAGAATTTACTGTTATGATGTTCGTTTCATTTACGAATGAGGAAATGTTGCCCTCTAGAGTTAGTTTGGAGTAATATTTCTTACTCTTCCAGATATTTTCTCCTGATTAATAGAACATGTCCTTCACTACTTCTTAAAATTATCACGATAGTTTTAAATATATGTAAATATAAATGTTAAAAAGTATAGGCAGGAAACAGAAGAATCAAATGAAAAATAACATGAAAATTTGTTTGGTTAGTAGCACTGCGAATTCTACGAGCTAAACACTTCGTCGTATTGGCGGCATTGCCTTATGATTAATAACAATTGAAGATCGGGAAAGGAAAAGAGTAACAAAAGGCTAAAAAATTTGAACTATTTTGGCGTCGTACAAAGAGTTTTGATTGCGTTTCACTTATTTCCATCTCGGGAGATAACAGATAAATAGAATGAAATACAATGTTGCATATCGTGAACAATGAACAGCAACAAAAATGTCGAATGTCATTTAAATATCAAAATTTACCGCAATGATATTGTTTTGTTTACGAATGGCGAGGTAGCGCCCTAGTATTAGTTTTGAGTACTACTCCTTGTCCCTCCAGAGTGTTTCTTCTTATGACAGCATTATGACCATAAAAAAACAACAAATAAATAATAAATAAATATATGACGTTGCATAACCTAAACTATAAGGCGCAACCAAAATTTGGAATATCAAGTAAATATAAAAATTCGCCCATATGATTTTGTTTCCTTTAAGAATAGCGAAGTAGCGCCCTCTAGAATCAATTTTGAGTACTATTCCATATGCCTTCAGATTTCCTCTTTTGGATACTGCGTTTACTGTTTCATTACTACCCAGTGAGCGTAATGTTAGGGCCCGCTGGGCCTGCAATGCGGGTGGGCCCGGTATTTTGGGGGCCTGCAGAAAAGGAAAAAAAAAACGCATATTATTGTTCATGAGTAAAACAATTTGAATATACACAGATATAAATTCTGAAATATGTATAAGATAAATAATGAATACCAAAACATTACATTAGGCAGGACGGTGTTCTCTATCGATGTCTAGAGTCTCTGATATCGTAATATGTACATTTTTGCTAAACATTTAAATTTTGTCACACTTCTCATTCAACAATAATGTCAATTATACATTAAGATGTGGATAACAATCAACAGTCAACTCAGTTTCAGGCGAGCATTCTTCGCGGGAACTAGGTGCTTCGTAAAAAGTGGTGTGATATTTTCAAAACTTTAGTGGTTAAAAGTTTAACTTTTCCATTTAACTGTGTACTTTTTTAGTAAAATGAAACATTTTAAAGTTAATTAGGAACTTTCAAATGAAGAAGAAGAGAAAAAAGAAAAAAGAAGCGTGAGTTAGAAAAGAAGCAAACAAATTAGTGAAAATATGTGATCCTTTTTCTCCCTGTAGTACTATTAGCTCAACTGTTACAGAAGTTTGCAGTGTCACTAATGAGTACATTTCTGAGGTGAACACCAATAATTTTTTTTAATTTACATCCTCCAGCTTTAAGTCATATCGGACGATGAATGGAATGGGTAAAATGATGCTCAAATGAGCCAAGGTCCATAGAGCTTAGAGTTACGCGACATTCGTCTTTCAGGATAAGGGAAATCTCCGGAAAAAACCTTATCCAGGTAACTCACCCTGACCGAGATTGGAACTCGGGACCCCTTGAACCTGAGGCAGACACGCTATCACCACGCTACCAAGGCGGGCCCAATAATAATTGTGAAAGTGAAAACGAAGATAGCAAACTCGCCATAAATATAATTAGGCCTATCACAGACTATTCAAATGGTCGTGCAGATGTAGATTATCAATAATAGATGTAGGCAATGAAACAAAAATGTTCCTTGTTAGAAAAAATCCTTGTAAGCCAGCGGGCCAATTCCCCAAAGATGTTAAGCAGGAAAACTGACCCTTTCCACTAAATATTACGAAAAGTTCACATTGGCAGGACAAAGAATTTGGGAGAGAATGGTGGTGTTATTCATCTAAAAATGACTCTGTTTACTGTAAACCGTGTTGGCTGCTTGGAGGACAGAAATCATCTGCAGCTTTTAGGGAAGGAGTTCGAGATTGGAGGTGCCTAAGCAAAAGTATATTGTAACGCGAAACTAGCTATGCGCTTTTGAACGCAGGCGCCGTTTTCAATTCGTGGCGTAAGGAAAAAAACACTTGACGCGGGTATGAATTCAGAACTAAAGGAAAGTAAGAACATACGGAAATAGGTCCTTGAGCGTATTGTGAATTAACTCTGGCATCCAATAATTTAGCTTTTCGGGGGTATAGGGAGTTAATTGGAAAATCAAACAGTGGAAACCTTTAGGCAATTATTGAACTTCTCGCAACGTACGATCCGGTATTATGCGATTTAATAAATAAACCAAGTTGCACGCAAAAATACATTAGCCCTGCAATTCATCATGAGTAAATAAACGTCTTATGCCGTGTAGTTGAAAAAGAAATTATTAATGACATTAAAGCTGCCCCGTTCTTTTCTATTATCACAGATACAACACAGGAGATTACAAAAACAGATCAATTAACTCAGATATTTAGATACCTTACAGTTTCACATGTCACTGGAAAGCCTTGTGACGTGAAGATAAATGATTTGTTTTTTAGATTTTCGTGAAATAAAAGATTAAAGTGCATTAGGAGTAGAAAAATAAATACTAAGTGCAATAGACGAGAAAGGACCCTCGTTAACTAAATGCCGTGGTCAGGGTTATGACAAGTGTGTCAATATGTCAGGCATATACAAAGGTGTTAGAACAAGAATTCAACAAAGACAAAGAACCGCAAAATATGTGCATTGTGCAGTGTATAATTTAAATCTAGTCCTTAAGGATGGTGTATGTGGAATTCTAGAAGTTAGGTCCTTTTATGACACAGTAGAAACGTATCTTTTTTTTAAGTATCAGTATTAAAAGATGGGAACTATTGGTATCTTCTTGTACCTGAAAAAAGCTTTGCCCATCTTGTTGGTCTTTGATAAACCAGTCTGTTAAATCCCTTCGGTATGCATATGTCGATTTACTTAAGGCTGCCAAAAAAATAATATTAATATATAAAAAAAGAAAGAGAGGAAGCTGTAGTTTTGAAAGCCAAGTAGAGAAATTTGAATTCATTGTCAGATATTGCTGCAATCAAAATTCTAGAATATACAAATTTAGCATCTTAAAGTATGCAATCGAAAAATTTAGATCTTGTTAAAGCGTGTTCTCTTGTTCAGAATGCAGCTGATAATTTATCTTGTTATTCAAAAAAACTTTGAAGAAGCAATGTCATCAGCCACATCATTGGCAAACAAATGGGGCACTTCACCAAAATGTGAAAATAAATGATTTGAAACAACATTTTGATGAATTGTGTCAAGCGAGCGGCTAGTGGATCAAAATATGTATTTCAGAACCGTTGTTTTTAATTGCTGTTTGGACATTATTTTAGCCCAGTTAAGAGAGAGAAATGAGGGTATGCACAATGTTCACCATTTCTTCAAAATTATTTTCCCAAAATTCCTAAATTCTTTCTCCGATGAAGAGATTCATAATGCAGCAGTAAATCTTCTAAATGAATATGGTGAGGATCTATCTAGTGAATTTCCAGACCAAGTGATAGGTTTAAAACACGCTCTGAAAAAAATAAATATCCGCAGTAACCTCTGTACTCGACTTAACAAAATTATTAGTAACAGAAAATTCAATCGTAGGTGCTAGCTTTCCAGATTTATGCACAGCATTTTACCTCTTTTTAACTATTCCTCTTACTGTTTCTTCGGCTGAACGGTCATTTTCGAAGCTCAAGCTTATAAAGGACTATCTGCGGAATTCTATGACATAAGATAGACTAAGTGAACTCAGCCTCCTCAGTATAGAAAGTGAAACAGCTAGATCCATTGATGTGAGTGAAATCATCCATGCCTTCGCATCAGAGAAATCGCGCCGCATGGTCCAGTTTCAGTAGAGCTCAAGGTGAGTAGAGTGGGGTTTTATAAATACAAGTACATAAATTATCAAACAAGAGATAGAAGTATAGATTTAACCTTATTGATATAGATTACCAACCCCTATAATGTATTTAATTTTAGTGATATTAATTTTGTTCAATACTTAGAAAATAGTGATTAAATAATAGCTTTGTTTTTATTACGTAGGATTATACAATGCATTTTTTTAATTTACGTCCGCCCCAACGTTAAGTTATATCGGACGGTGAATGAATTGGGTGAAATGATGCTCAAATGAGTCCAGGGTCTATGGAGCTTAGAGCTACCCGACATTCGTCTTGAAGGATAAGGGAAAACCCCGGAAAAACCTTATCTAGGTAACTCACCCTGAGCGAGATTCGAACTCGGGACCCCTTGAACGTGAGGCAGACATGCTACCATCTACGCTACCGAGGCAGGACGTATTACATTAAACTTTCTACCTGAGTAATTGAAGTTACGTTAATTACTGATCGGTTATACATTTTATTTTACGGGACCCGGATTTTTATTTTTGCAGGCGGGCCCGTAATGCGTGCGTTACGTCTCTGTTACTGCCTAAAAGTTATCATGATAGTTTTAAGTTGTACTTAAATATTATATTAAGTAGTCGAATAAAGAGGAGGAGGAAGTAATATTTTTTATTCTGACAGACATTTTCTCCTGATGCATATTACATCTTCTTCACTACTTCTTAAAATTATCACGATAGATTTAAAATATATGTAAATATGAATATTAAGAGTATAGGCTAGAATGAAAAAAAGATATAACAATTCTCTTGGTCCGTAGCATTGCGAATTCTATGAGCTACACACTTCGTCTTATTGGCGGCATTACATTATGATTATAAACAATTGCAGATCGCGAAAGGAAAGAGTAGCAAAAGGCAAAGAAATTTGAACTATTTTGACGTCGTACAAAGAGGTTTGATTGCGTTTCACTTATTTCTATCTCGGAAAATAACAGATAAATAGCAAACGCGACAGTTTCTCTCACCTTGTGTTAACTAATGACATTTCGTTCCTATTCGTTCACACTACGGCTCAGATTATTAAGACTTCACAAACAGATTTCTTTGTCCACTTGTCATATGAACCTGTTCTGCTAAATAACTATTTGTACCTCTTGATAGATTGAGTCAACATGAAACATTGAGTGCCATGTCCGGGATTTGAACCACGGATCTCCTGATTTCCGTCCAGTCGCTCTAACCCATTAAGCTACCATGACCAACTTGCCCTCATGACATTAAATTCTCCATTTGACTCATACATTTCCCCGGTAAACCACTAGGGGGTCTCACATCCGAGATACACCGTTTATGGGAAATTAGTATCGTAAGTACTTGAATCCCAGTCATCATAATTAAACTTCTATTCTTTTAGTTAATTAACGGAAATATACCCGAACCATCGTTTCTCGAAAGTTACCGAACTAACACGATCTTCCTGACGGCAGGTGAAGTTGCGGGAACTGTCCAGACATCACCCCTGCTCTTTCTCTATCGGCATGTAACAAGCACTCTTCCGCTCCGTGGGCGTGGCTTTGGCGCTATCTGTCTCTTTCAGTACCCCATTGGCTTGGCGCTACTACAAAGATGGGGTGACAATATTCTGAAATCTCTTGGTTCAAATATAGGAGGACCAATGATGGTCGGAATTATCTGTTTGAAAGGAGCGATATTGTTGCGGCAAGACTAAAATTTCTGCGCACAATGCACAACATTAGTATATGAGATTCACGGTGTAAAAATGCTTCATAAAAACACACTCATATCTTCCGAGTTTATTGAGTATTTTAATGAAACAAACATTGGTTTAAACTCCATTACTGGCAGTATACAAATATAGTATCATTAAAATACAAACTACATTCAGAAATAGTTGAAATGTCACTACTTTGTTTCAGTGTACCAAACACCTTACTTACTTGGTAGAACAAACCAGTATTGAATCATTTTGTTTTGTGTGCATATGAATGATAGCTACGTAAGCAAACTATTCACCAGTTCAAGGTTTTAAGGTACAGATTATGCGATAATCATTGTATATGTTCTCTCACACATGCTGAAATATTAAGCGAACATTTCTGTCAGCATCTGTATCACTGTAAATCTCATCATCTGTGTGATAGTTGCTAGGTTGAGACAAACACAGGTATATCTTCCATCTCTGTCAACCGCTAACCCTGGAATTGGCAACGCCAAGACAGTAGGATAACCGTATTGGCTCAACTCTTATTCATTATTATTCTGTAGCTACTTTTAACTGAATCATCTGATTAGCTGCACTCACAAGACTTCCTCTACTCTTGTAAAACTGATCGTGCAATAATAACTACATTACGTTAGGCGATATAAACCTTGTCCGATTCCCAATTTTGCTGTAGGTACATGGAGAACGCTAGAATGCCATAGACTTTTAGCGATAGTCAAATTTTTAAGGAGCTCTTCTCCGGGCGGTGTCTTTTGAATTGCGTTCTCTTGGCATGATCAAGATTTAACAAATGAATAATGGTTTTCTATCTAAACGTACTGGTAAATTCAGAGAGATAATAAGGAATAATCTAAGATATGTTACACCACAAAAGTTGTTTTACACAGATCTACATTTAGATAGATTTCTTGCTAATATAAAGGTTATCCGGAATTAAACGTACCTCTGCAAACCTACCTGAAAATCCAAGAGAAACATCTGTTTTGTCTTAAATATAACTGACACGTATTATATTTCAAGAGTTAGCATAATTTTTGGCTAATTCTTAATTTATAGGGGGGATATGGAGTTGGGTGTGTTTCTTGAAATTGTAGGTGGATGCTGCACCTAAACAACATTTTGTTAGGTATTTAATTGACATTTTATTTTTTGAATAAGCTGTTCAGAGAAATAAAAGTACAGAGATCACCTACAAGGTCATTTTCTCCAAAATTACTCAACTTTGTTTGGTATTATGAGGACCCTGAGACGTATGTTTAATAAAAACAATCAAAGGTAAAATTTTTGCGTGGAATGCAATAGTCTCATTACCATAAATACTTTTTAGAGAAAAGAACAAGTACTGAAAATATAAGCTTGTATATACCTAAAACTATCACACTTAGAATGAAAATGTGCATCCCATTTCTCTTCATTAAAGCTCTCCGATGTTAGGTTATGTCGGACTTGAATGAAATGGGTAAATGACTTTCAGATAGTTCTGGTGTCCGGTGAGGTTAGAGTTGTCCGATATTTATCTTTTGGGATGAAGAAAAACTCCGGAACAGCACACATTCAGGGTGCTCATCCTGACTTAGCTTCGAACTAGTGACCTCTTAAGCGTGAAAAATAAAAAATAAACAAACATGCATCCCATAAAACTAAATACCAGAGACGTTGGGTGTCAGACAAGATGGTTCGAGTGTCAGTGGCCTCGATGGAATCGACATCGCGTCCAAGAAATCCCTCATTGTGGTCGGAAAGTTGGAATTTGCTGTGCTGTCAGTGGTAGACGTATAATTGTCCAGCACTCTACGAGCAGACTGTAAACGTATAGAGGTACCGAAATGACATTTTCACCCAACTTTATCATTAACTGACAGAGAAAGAGAAATCATAAGGGTAGTTTTAACAAGATTCTGCTACTGCCCATACAGGAGAGGAGGCCATGATTAAAGTTAGGGAAGTGTTTGCAGATAGAGGGATTCGCACCATCGATATAATAGTTTATGATTTTAGTTGTGGGGTAACCTGAATAACAAAGTTTACGAGACAAACTCTCATACGACGTTGAATATGACGTTGTAGCCTCGATCACTAAAGCTAGCAAAGGGAAATCTGTAATACAGCTAAAGTCAGATAAGCCTACCGCTACAGCCTGCATCCTGTTTACCGGCAATCTATCCGGCAGAATCAGCAGAATTGTCGCCAAATACAACATCAGGACCATCCACAAGCCACCTCCAAACATTAAACAGCTGTTGAGACCAATGAGAGACAAACTGGACATAAGTTCCGGGAGTGTACCGCATTTCCTGTGAATGTGGAACTCCGTATATAGGACAAAGCGGAAGTACCATTGCTACCAGAATAATCGAACATGAACAGAGCATACGTGTAATGCAACCTGAGAAGTCTGTGCTGGCAGAGCATTGTTTTGATAACGATCATAGAGCCAACTTTCGGGAGACGACCATCTTGATAACTTACAAATAAATTTGATTTTATACAACGACAGTTTTCTCGATAACTTAATTTCAAAACAGAAATGTAGGACTTCTCTTCCGGTACCTTTGTAACAATAATAAAATACAACTAAATAGTACATCGTGCAGTTACAGACGGAAAGAGATGGGGAAGCAACTCAATATTAAATCTAAAAAAGCAAAAATTTCGTCCAAACTATAGTATTGTATGTCTACAAATCCAAAAAACATCGATTAAGGTGTCTCCTTTTACGAAGCAGCAATCGCGGTCACTATAACAACTACAATAAACAGGTTACAAAACCAGATGTCGCTGGTGCCAAACAAAAAAAAAAAAGTATCGTCTTGTGTGTAACATGCCTCCTCTGGTTCCCGAGTTCGTGAGAACTTAAATACCAACTTTGGAATTTAATGGACAATTAATTTAGTAGTTAAACTATTCACAGACAAAGGCACATACAGAAAAATGGAGAGCGAAAGAAATCGGTATAAGAAACTTTAGCGCATTTTTCTATACGTTTATCTATTAGTTTAGTACAGAATTCAAGGTGTACCAAACCGTTTTTTAAATTTATACCTTTGCTTACTTTATGTTTATGAATATAAACGTTTGTATAAAACTAACCCGTGTAGATACAACGAGATTAAGAAAACTCTATAGGCTTAAAATATTGTAAGATGTTTCAAGAGCAGCCCCTATATAACGTCTCTGACATTCCCCTTTACTGCATGGTCAACAGATGAAAACGAACGACTTTTTATATGAGAAAAGTAAGAAAAGTATTTGTATACACAATATATCCAAGTAATAATAATTATAATAATAGTAGTAATAATAATAATTAATATCATACTTGATGTTCTTTAACTTGCTGTAAATATAGGACAATGGCCTGCAGCTTTACCTTACCCTCTCCGCCAGGCTTGAAACCGTGACATCCTGAAGCACGGGCTAGCATGCCACACGCATGATGGTTCAGTTTTCTTTTAGCACCAGCGACATCTATCGTTATAGCCTGGTAATTGTTGTTCTGATGATGTCCGATAGAGCGTACTACTTTGTTTAAATGGACATTTTAATCATTTTTTTTTTTTCATTATTGTGGGCAGGGGTGCTTCACACATTCTCTTATCCATACAGTTTCACTATTTAGACGTAAGATTACTATTGCTTCACTGACTCTTTTGGCCGTAACTCCGGGTTATATCTTTAAGCAGAATTTTTGTATTAATTGCAAATGAACTGAGAGTGAACTTTTAAATTCCTGTAAGCCATGCAGTTATTTTATGAAAAATCCGCAAAGAGGCCTGGGAAAACATGTTAAGGCAAACCAATCTCCAGGAGAGAAAACCATGGCGAATAGTCCGTAGCCTGCGGAAAGACAAAACCGTACACCAGCACCCCCTACATAGCCCTAGAGGTCGACTCGTCTACGAGTCGAAAGAAAAGGCAGAGGCGCTAGCAGATTATCTGGAGGCTCAATTCCAACCCAGGGTAGAGCCAATGGACGATGACCATGCTGACCTCGTGGAACAGGTGGTGGAGGACTTCCTAGAAGCTCCGCCCCCTGACCACGAGGAGTTCCACATTCCCATCGTTACCCCTAGAGAGTTAGCGACCACGCTTAACTCTCTAAGAACCAACAAAGCACCTGGGCAGGACCGTGTGACAGCGGAAATGCTCAAGCACCTTCCACGAAGAGCCGTGATTCACTTAACCCGGATTTATAACGCGTGCCTATACATGCGCCACTTTCCAGCTATCTGGAAGGAGGCGCGCGTGGTGTGCGTTTTAAAGCCGGGGAAAAATCCGGTTTTTCCTTCCAGTTACCGATCAATCAGCCTTCTCCCAGTTTTATCGAAGGTATTCGAAAAACTGCTCCTCTCCCGGCTCCTTCCTCATCTGGAGGAAAGGGGCCTAATCCCGGAACATCAGTTTGGCTTCCGTTCTGGCCACTCCACGACCGAGCAGCTACTGCGGGTTGCCGAGAAGGCCTCCCTGGGTTTCCAGGAAAGGTCTGAAACGGTAGCAGTGCTGCTCGACGTGGAGAAGGCATTCGCCACTACCTGGCATGAAGGACTCATTTACAAACTCCTGGAGCATGAAATTCCCCGTCCATACATTTCCTTGGTGGCCGGTTTCCTCGGAAACCGAAGCTTCCGAGTAAAGATGGAGGGGAAGATGTCCACCGAGCGGCCCATTGGCGCTGGAGTACCGGAAGGCAGCGTGCTGTCGCCGGCGCTCTTCGCAGCTTACATGGCCGACATCCCAACTCATCACAACACCCAAACCTGTCAGTATGCGGACGATCTCATGATCTTCGCAGTCAATAGGAATACACGGTACAGCTTCCGGCAAATCCAAACCCAGCTCCGGGCCATTGGCGAATGGAGCGCAAAATGGCGAATGGCAATTAACCCGGAGAAGAGCTCTGCTATTCTCCTGGCGAAAACCATAGCCAACCGGTTGCAGCAGAACTTCGTTTTACGGCGCCGTCGAATCCCTTGGGTGCAAACGGCGAAGTATCTCGGGGTGACGCTGGACCGCAAGTTAACTTACGTTCCGCACGTCAAGGGCAAGGTCCAGCTGGGGCACGTCGCACTCCGGAGCCTATACCCTATCTTCAGATCAACCATGCCGATCCGTCTCAAACTCCAACTGTATCGGGCGATCATTCCGCCTATGATTTTGTACGGCTGTGAGATCTGGGGAACAGTGGCTAATACCACTTTCGTCAGACTCCAGACGCTGCAGAACAAGGCACTACGCATCATCTACGATACAGGCTGGAGATTCCCGGCTCATATCCTACATGAGCACTCCCAGATCCCGTACATTGTCGATGTCATTCGCGAGAGGGCACGATCAATGTACGAGAAAATCCAAATTCACCCCAACCCTTTAGTGAACTCCCTGGGAAGGTATGACCCGAGAGATCAAAGGCGCTTGCCGTCCTTCAGACTGCCGAGAGACGTCCTGGGACCCCTTGGGTAACCCAAGGAAAACCCCATATGTCTCTGGGAACAACTTCTACGCCAAAGGACAAGCGCTACACAACCCGTATCCAAAACGGGGCAAAAAACTAATTCGTGTCTCCCAAAAAGGGAGAACGATTAAGTACAGCTGCCCACGACAAAGAGGGGCAACCCATTCCAAACCTCTCCAAAATTTCAAACAGTAAACAAATTCAAACACCCCAGCAGAACATGGATCTACTAGTTCATTTCGCAGGTTAAGCCGCAAAGCGGCTAGGTACTGCGGCATATGACACCCGGACGGGGAAAGCCCCGCCCGACTAGGACTACCTCTGGACCTCTGGATTTTATGAAAAATCCCTCTTGTTTTACATTTTGAAATATTGCATATCTCGGACTATGATATAATAAACAGACTTAAGGCAGAGCTACACACGGCTAATGTGAAAGAAGAATTTCTTTTACTTGACATAATAGTGGACTGAACTACAAATCCCGGGCCTTAAAGTACTTACAGCATAGTAAGTCGCCAATAACCTAGCTGTCACATGTGTTTATAACAACTCCTAGTGGTTTACCGGCAAACACATGAGTCAGTTGGAGAATGTATTGCCTCCTAACATGTTGGCCATGGTAGCTCAATGGTTGAGAACAGCTGGACGGAGACCGGAAGATACGTGGCACAATTCCCGCCTACGGCATTCAATTCCTCGGTCTCACTCTACCTACTTCTCTGAAATCAATCTTTATTGAGTCGATTACCAATTAATGACAATCTAAACTCGCTTCTCCTTGAGCAGGGCAACAAAGTCTATGGAATGTATATTATTATCATTGTGACGGTAATACTAATATTGTCATGGTAAGGGGATGGGATGTTCTCAGAACCCACCTTTAACCAGACTTAACAGGGGTGATGCTTGGCTAGTGAGAGGTTATACATTACAAAATCAAAGAAAACAGATAGAATTTCACAGGTACTTATTTAATAAAACACAACACTGTACTTATGTTACAGTCATCAGTTCTATACCTTCATTCTGAGCTTCTCATTACACACTTGCATCACTATATACACATTATACAAAAACTAGTTGGTTCCTTCCAAGAGAAATGTGTCCGCCTCAAGACCCACGCTAAGAGTGACCGAGTGACCGCAACAGAGGGTGGTCATACCAGTTCAAGCCGGATGGTTCAACCCCTCTAGGCAACCATTGCCCACCAGAGCAATGCTGTCACCCTTCCGTGGACGCGGCCTTGGTAACGCAGATAAAACGCTGTACACTAAATTTACCTGTCGGGTTGGCACATCTCCCCCGGCCCAGCAATTCTCGTCGTCCTCGACGAGGTACAATTCAGAATGCTGAATGACAGCAGATGTTTACAGGGAGCCCAGGTTGTCACATAACTGTACTATTCCTCTGTCACTTATGCACCACAAGAAAGTAACATTGATGCACCACTGTATCTTAGCACAGCACTGGTCTGTAAATGCTGTCCCGGGTGAAACACTGCACTTACACCTTGACAACTAGATTGTAAATACTGTGTTGGAGTAACTAGCACTCGGAGTCTAGCGTAGAGGGCCACAAGCAGAAACATTGATCCCAGGGAGAACCGATAGGATGCCGGTCTCCTCCCACACCAAACATGAGTGCAAATACTGACCCACGGAGCAATATCATGACAAGATGGCGACCTTTGGCGAGTAAGGCAGTCAGCAACTGGTAGCAAGCAAAAGTGCAGTCATAGATGAATGATGCCATCCAAATGTGCAGAACAACAGAAGTAGGTGCAAAAAGAAAGACTGGAGGTCCGAAGAGCCCGGGGCTCCCATACGCTACCAGTCCATAAGCTTCTACAACATTTTTCCAGAAGTATCAGATTAATCATATAACAGTAAATAAATGATGCAAGCTCTCCAAGAAATAACAGACCAATACAATGATGAAAGTCACGATACGAAACAATATATTACAACCAAGTATATTACATAATATTGTGACTTTGTGGGCTCGTGAAATGAAAAGTCCAATTTCACCACTCAAAAATGTTCTTTATTTTCACCTTATTCCAATTTCAGTTTACTATACACAATTACAATTTACCAGTTTGTCCGTTATCGTTCCATTGCACGTACACAATTGCGATTTAATTTGCACCATTCAACCTTGCCAGTTCGTCTTTACCCGTCCGCTCAACTCGACTACACTTCCGCCCGGCTCACGGTCACTCACTCAACTCACTACACGTCCGCACACCGCGACGTCCTCCACTCCACTAACCGTCGCCTCGCTTGTATTGATCGCCCCGAAACCTCTGGATTCTTCCATTATGGAGGGGGAAATCATTCTGGAGTCTTCGAGCACCTTCGCGCGGTAGGAGGAGGTGCCACCCCTTGCGTCCCCCCCGACACCACCGCCAGTCCGCATTATCGATCGGCAACGCGAGTTCGCCGTCTACGTCACACTGCTCCCTCCTCAAGGCTGGTCGTCCCGAACAGCACCATCGTAGCGGGCTAGACGGTCCAGGTGCACCACCAGCATCTGCTCGGAGTCTCAGCCAGTAGTAGCGCTGCCGAAGTTTGTCAATCGTTCGGTTCGCTCCCAGGTGTCCTCCTGAAGTACCAGCGTGCACTTCTTCCAAGACTTCCGTTACCTTACTCCGGGGAAGTACCAACTGTTCTCTCTGCGTCTTCCCATCGGGTGATTCCCATACCCGGAACAGCACGCCCTCTCTGGTCTTCAACGAGTCCCATTGGGCCCAGTACGACTTGTACGTGGCGCTCCTCGGTGCGATGTCCTCCCAGGTTGGTCTCGTCCCTGCCTCCACTTCCCTGAAGAGTGGCCCCAAGTCTGCGTCCGCCAGCTGCTCCCTCCTCAGGCCTGCGCTATCCCAGCCATCCGCAGGCACTGCCGTGACTACTCGGACTGCTGCGGCACGCTCCTTTTCCTCCACTCTTGTACACTGGCCGCACTCTCCTGGACAAGGTCTTCGGGACATGGCGTCAGCGTTACCGTGGCTCTTCCCTCTACGATGTTCCGAGGTGAAGTCGTACTCCTGCAGCCTCTGTACCCAACGTGCTGTCTGGCCTCCCAGGTTCTTAAAGCTCAATAGCCAGGTTAGGGCGGAATGGTCAGTCCTCAGGTGGAATGGCTGACCGTACAGGTACTTGTGGAAGTGCTCCAATGTCTTTACTACCGCCAGTAACTCCCGTCGGGTGACGCAGTAGTCCTTCTCTGCCTTGGATAGCGTCTTGCTGCTATCACACGCCCATGGCCGTCCTGGATCTGCGATAGGACACCTCCAATGCAATGGTCACTAGCGTCGGTGTCCACAATGAAGGCGCCACCCAGTTGTGGGAAACCCAAAATTGGGATACTGCACAGGGTTTCCTTCAGGTGCTGGAAAGAGTCTTCGGCGGCCTCCGTCCACACATAAGGTCGGTGTTCCTCTGTCAGGCGGGTGAGGGGTTTGGCGATGTTGTCGGCCTTTTCCTCTAGGTCATTAAGGCAGTCGTCTACTTGACCCATCCGCTTGCCCAGATTCGTGACGTCATCCCTCACGCCGGCCAACTGTTCCTCAAATTTGGCGGCGAGAGCCTCGTTCGCCACCTTCATTTCCGTGGCCAGACGGTCGTTCGCTGCTCTCATTTCTGTGGTTAACTCGGCCTTCATTTATTCCATCTTCTCGGTGATGTCGTTAGCCGTCTTCATTAGTTTCAGTTCCGCGGCCAGGTTGTTATTTGTAGTCTCCAGCTTCGCGGCCAGGCTGTTATTTGCCGCTTCCGTCTTCTCTGTTAATTCGGCCTTCATTTCCATCATCTTCTCCAAAAAAAATTCCAATGCCGCGTTCATGGTCGTAATGTTCGGTGATGTTATCATCCCACTCCTGACACCAGTGTGACTTTGTGAGCTCGTGAAATGAAAAGTCCAATTTCACCACTCAAAAATGTTCTTTATTTTCACCTTATTCCAATTACACTTTACTATACACAATTACAATTTACCAGTTTGTCCGTTACCGTTCCGATGCACGTACACTATTGCAATTTAATTTACACCATTCAACCTTGCCAGTTCGTCTTTACCCGTCCGCTGAACTCGACTACACGTCCGCCCGGCTCACGGTCACTCACTCAACTCACTACACGTCCGCACACCGCGACGTCCTCCACTCCACTAACCGTCGCCTCGCTTGTATCGATCGCACCGAAACCTCTGGATTCTTCCATTATGGAGGGGGAAATCATTCTGGAGCCTTCGAGCACCTTCGCGCGGTAGGAGGAGGTGCCACCCCTTGCGTCCCCCCCTCCGCCACCACCGCCAATCCGCATTATCGATTGGCAACGCGATTTCGCCGTCTACGTCACAATATGATACACAGATATGCTTTTATGCCTAATAAAAGAGTCTAAAAAGCCAATGTGGAAATCTAGAGCTCTACCATGGCTTCACAGACTTGAATTTAATACAACGACAATCACCACTTTAAACCCAACTTAACCTAAATGTGGCCACAAACTATACCCTACGATGCTTAAAACATAAAATATCTAAAGCTTGCAAAGAAAGTTATGATATACACACTAAGTATGACAATTATTTACAATGGTAATCATTTCACTTAGTAGGCACCAATATGAATACCAAATGAGCCCAACATTGGTAACACACATACAACAAAAAGGAAAATTCTTGAACAGGGATTCCTTACGGACAATGAAGAAATGCAGCAAACACAAAACACAATGTCTCCATTACACGAATCTCATAACACTACAACATACAATAAAACCCTAATGAGTGCTATCAAGGCCAGACTTTCAATGCATATCATATTCAATCATGCATTATAATGCAGGCAAACAAGATGCAGGTATTCTTATGGAAAACTAGCCAATAATTAACAATGCCGAAATATACTGTGCCAAATCTAAGATGAAGTCATGTCAAACATGGACGAGTCTCTGGATTCAAGGTGTTCTCAAAGTTCGCTCAACTATGTGTGTAACAGGTCCAATACAAGAGGTAGCAACATATGAAATGCAACTACATTCTGGAAGAGAGCAAAGCATTAACTTAGGCGAAGCATAAATCAGATCAGAGGGCACATAACAACGTACATGCACACAGCAGCAATATATAAACTTAAAATCCATGGGGACACAACGGCCAAACCACTGGGTATACAAGCACTAACACCTATCCTAAACACAAAAACTGGCAATACCGCGCCGTTCATTAGGTCCATTGCAGTAACACTATCGACAAGGCAACTCAAGAAAAATCAAAGCATCTATTGTGTGTCTCAAGTAAAAATACGGTAATGACGGCTATAAATTGAGCTTGGCAACTATTCACTAAACAAACCGTCTAAATGCAAAGTACATGAAACGTAAGTACACTGTTACAATGCAAAACACAGAATAGGCGGAACAGAATAGTACATTGTGAATTAATATAATCAAAATCAACATACTGGTAAGTGCAAAAACATACACTGCATTGGACACTGAAACAATATTTAGAGGCGGTAAGGACCAGAAGGATCATAATAGGGGAAGATACGAGACACATGTACGGATTGAAGTTTGGCTCGAGGTGCATTCGGTCGACGAACAGCTTAAGTCACTGGGGTAACCTGTTTAACAATCTCGAAATGTCCAAAATAACGGTGAAGCAGCTTGGTACACTTACCTTTCTTTCTGACAGAGGTGAAGATTTTAACGAGCTGGCCAATGTTATATGAAACATGTCTATGTTTAGCATCATAGCGTTTTGCCTGTTGCTGGTTGATGTTGTGAACAGCCAGTTCCCGTGCCTTATGGATATCGTGTAGGGTTTTCCTGATGAACAAATCATTGGCGGTAGCCTGTAACTGAACTTGGGTAGGTAAAGCTGGCTCGCGAGCATATTTCAAGAAGAAAAGAGAAAACTGTGTCGTCACTTGAACAGATGAATTATATAAAAATACAACATATGGCAAAATCTCATCCCAGTTTTTCTGGTTATCATTCACAAAATGGCTCAACGTATTCTAAAGCGTTTGATTGAATCGTTTGCTAATTCCATTACAGCAAGGTCTATAAGCACTAGTAAAATTGGGTGAAACAGAAAAGCACTTCAATAACTGCTGAGTGACTTCACTCAAGAAAACTCTATCAGACAACAGATGGGCTGGCGCACCATGGTGGCAGATGATATTTTGCAAAATGAACTTTGCTACATGTGAGATAGTAGCAGCGGGTAGCGCCGCACACTCAACCCAACGGGTAGCATATTCAGTACAAACAATTATGTGTCTGTTACCCGAGCTGGAGGTGCCAATAAATCAATTCCCCAGCGATCACCTACAGTAGATACTGGAATAGGCTAAGGCAAGCCTGCAGGTTTTTGATTTTGGGGACCCTTTCGAGATTGACAACTAGGACAGGTCTTCACAAACTGTTCAATATCCTTTTTCATCCCGTTCCAGTAGTACCTGGAGTGAACTTTACTAAAGGTCTTCGAAAAGCCAAGATGCCCTGATAATGGATAATAGCCAATAATTCCAGCTCGGGCAAACTATAATTCTTTTCACATTTTGAGAGAGTGCGTGAAGCATAGGCAACAGGTCGAAGAGTGCCATTAACCCGTTGCATCTGTGTGAAGTTCTGTGTAGGCGCCCGGAGTGTAATGTGCCAAAACGGGAGCGGAAGACAAGCAATCTTTAAGAGTCTGGAATGCACGCTGTTGGTCATCTGCCCAAACAAAATCTTGATTTTTCTTGGTGAGCTGGAAAATTGGATGAACAATTTTCGCATAGTCTTTAACAAAGTTCCTGTAAAAGTTAAACAGACCCAGTACTTTGCGAAGATCTGACATTTCTAGCTTTACGTAGTTTCTGAATAACAACAATATTTTCGGCATCAGGAGAAATGCCCTGTTGAGACACCTCGAAACCTAAAAGTTTAATCCTATTCATTGCAAAGAAACACTATGCCGGTTTGAGTTTAAAATTGAACTGTTCGAGCCTTGAATACATCTTCCATATTACCCAATAGTGCATCAAAGGTTTTAGCAAATACTACAATATCATCTAGATAGGCCAGGGCTTTATTATACTTCAAGTCGCCTAGGAGCTTATCGGCGCAGTAACTGAAAAATCTAGGGGCATTAGAAAGGCCAAAGCTTAATCTTTGAAATTCATATTGACCCGCAGAAGTAACAAATGAAGTGTATTTCCTAGAGCTTTCCTCAATGGGAACTTGAAAATATGCCGACAAGAGGTGAAGAGACGAACACCAGGTAGCCCCTTGAAGGTAGCTCAGAAGATCGTCTATGATGGGCAATGGAAGAGCTGATGTGACAGTAACCTGGTTTAGTTTGTGATAGTCTACGCAAAACCGGATGGAGTTATCCTATTTCTTGACCAGCACTACTGGGGAAGCGCATGGGGACTGAGATTCAGTGATTATGCCGGCATCCTGCATTTATTTCACCTGCTGATCAATAATCTCTTTTTGTTTTTGAGAGACCCTATATGGACGTTGCTTAATTGGCGTAGGGTCAGAAACTTGAATTTGAAATTGTGAGATATTAGTCGTGCCCAAATCCTGTAGGCTGGTAGCAAATATATGCGCATACTTAAGAAACAAAGCATGAAGTTTGTCTTTCTGGTTCTCTGTCGTTGAAATCAAATGAAGGTGCTTTCAAAGTGGTCACATCCTGAGATGAAGTAGTTTCCTTGCATAAAATCGACATCATGCACATGGGCCAAAACGGTACCAGAGAACAAAGTTTTTGGTTCTGCCATATTATTGTGTACAGGTATAACATGCTCGTCTACAGGGGTACAAACAACAGGTGGTATGGAAATTTGCTTTTTGTGCATGATACCCTGAACAGGTTCAAACATAGCGTCGTGACTAACTTCCGCGGATAACTACACTGCTACATGAGAAACAGAAAAGGGTGGAATACGAACATCATTCTTGACAAATACTTTATTCACAGGGTTAACATAGTCATCATCTAGCACGGGATTTACCGCAATGTTAGCAAGCGGTGTAACATCATTCATAAAAATAGGTACAGTAAGCATTGTGTCTTCCACTCACCTTAATAACAGAATAATCAATTACTACATTGTGTGTTCTAAGAAAATCAGTACCAAGGATTAAGTCATGGGCCAAGTCTTTCACCACTAAAACATCTTCCTGAAAATGAAAGACATTAATGCAGAATGACAGTAATACATGGTGCGGGGCATCTAACAGTTTGTTTCCTGCAGTCCGAAGCAACATATCAACTGGTTGTAACTGTGTAATATCCACGGAGTGAGCAGCGTTAACAATAGAGACAGCACTCTCAGAATCTAAAAGTATATGGACCTGTTCACCATTCAGTACAGCTGTAATCTGTAAGGCATGACCTACGGGCAAACACAAAGTGGTTTAGACACACTGGGTACCTGCTGCTGTTGCACTGCAACTATTTGAAGTGGTGCGAGGTGCGGCTGAGAAGCATTTGGTTGTTGCCTGCAAAAGCGTGCCATGTGGCCAGGTTGGTAACTTCTGTAGCATACCATAGCTGAAAAGATATAGAGTTACTGGGCAGTGGGAAGCGTGCAAAGTTCCTATCCTGCGATGCATTCGGTCCGTGTGGATGCTGCAAACTCTGAAGCTGTGCGGTTAATTTTGCAACTTGAGTAGTCAATCGGGCAATAGGGTCCTGAACAGGTGCAGGGGCAGAGGGTAGAGCTAGTTTTGAGTCAGTGTTATTTCCTGAAAATGGAGAAGGTAAAGCAAAATGACCCACATTAGGAAGGGTGCCTGTGTAGAAAGTACATCTTGACGGTGGGTGACATAAAATTCTGCCCTATCCACCTGCTTGAGAGCCTGTAAAACACTGTCGACAGTAGGCAAATTTAAAGGTAGTAATGCTTGTATATACTGTGGTTTCAATCCCTTAAACAAATTCTTGATACGCTCAGTTTCGGACATGTGAGCTTTGACTTGGTCACAAAGCATAAGAACATCATATACATAACTAAGTACTGGGTCAGAATCACCTTGGACTCGCTGCCTAAGTTTGATTTATAGTAATTCTTCCTGGTGGACAATTTGAAAAGCAGCTAGAGATGAGGTCTTTAAGGTGGCCCAGTCATAATTGGGATTTCTGTGGCAAATAGTTTGATACCATGAAAGGGCGTACCCCATAAGTAATACGGGAGAAACTTACGTTTTCGATATTAGTCCAGGAGTTAGCATCAGCAACTGGTTCAAAGTTCCTAAGGAAGTCATCAACTGAATCTGGTTGCACAGCATCAAAACAAGATGAATCCACAAAAGGCCTTGACGCACACATAGGTGAAGAACTAACAGTATTTGTTACAGCAGTTTGCATTAACGATATAATATCAGTAGAACCTATATCACTAGCTTCTGAAGCGGGGTTTGTGGAAGCCATGGTAATTGGTTCAGATATTACAAGATCAGAGGGTTGTTTAGTACGTTTACCAGGCATAATAAAGCAAATGCGATGAACTCCAGGTGGAAAGTGTAAATATACTGAAATGCAAGTGTTAACTTAAGTGTAAGGTATACTAAGCACAGTATCATTAACCAAGCAGAAAATCAGTGTTATGCACTACCAATAAGCAAGTATACAAGGCAGCACTGTAACACAGTGCAACACTAGATGTGCAGGACAGTACAAAACTATATGTAAGGGTACCAATATAGGTACTCCAATAAATTTACAAATGCCAAAAACACCAAACCTGGCAAGAGCTATAACATCATAACGCTCAAGCAATTATGATCACTGTACCTAAAACAGTGTAAAGTATCCTCTCTGCAAACAATGGCTGTGAAAAAAAAAATTATAAACTCTAACTTACCTTAACAGGCGTGGCTAATTGAGCTCTCTACAACTTAATCAGCAAGTGGAGGTGCAATGCACTGCAACACTGACAATATTAATGCACAAAATGTAAACATCTCCTAGTGCCAGACACCGAAGTAAATGTAGAAAGGCAAATTACACTGGCATAGAAGTTATGTAGTAACCACCCTGATAGGAACTGATAGGAATTAACGCTTAACCTCTAAAACTGGAACCGAACAATCATCAAGTTCTAAAGCAACACCACTAAGGCTGCGCCGTGGCTCAGTGGTTAGATCGCTTGGCTCTCACCAAGGCAGCCCGGGTTCGATCCCAGGCGACCGCAAAGTGAGATTTGTGATGGACAACACGGCGCTGGGACGGGTTTTCTCCGGGATCCAGGTTTCTCCCGCCATCTCATTCCATCTTCATCTCATGTATCATCAGTGTCATCGCCCGCGGTGCCTTATATAGTAAAAGCGGGCGTTAAACACTACACATTTCATTTCAACACCACTAAACACCATAACTATCTATAACCTGATACAAATACCATCACACGAAGTTTTACCACTGAGCAAACCTAAATTAACTCATTTCCACGTGGACCACTTAGCTCCCTCTGCTGGGGTCCAACACTTGTACAATACACAAAACTAAAGTTATGTCCCCCAATAAATACCTCAGGCATGAGAAATATACATGTGATTCATACAGAATTAGAAGGAAAGCCGACTAACAACATGGTGAAAACTGAAACGAACAAAGCAAAGAGAAAAAGAGACGTAACTGGAAAAACTGGCCCCCACTAAAGCAAAGAAATGTTGCTAAAATTTGAAAACGCTACCAATAAAGCACACAAACAAGAAAAAGCTACTGCAAACCACAAACAGTACACCAGAGAGTACAAGGAAAATACATAAGGAAACCGATACTCACGTACATCACAATGGCACCAAAAGTAGTAAGATCAGAAACAGCAAAACCAGAAAAAAACTATAAAACTAGCATTTTTGTTAAAACATGGAAACTGCGACGAAAAGGAGATCAGGTCGCCTCCACCAGTTTGTCATTGTAAGGGAATGAGATGCTCTCAGAACCCATCTTTAGCCAGACTTAACAGGGGTGATGCTTGGCTAGTGAGAGCTTATACATTACAAAATCAAAGAAAACAGATAGAATTTCACAGGTACTTATTTGATAAAACACAGCACTGTAGTTATGTTACAGTCATCAGTACTATACCTTCATTCTGAGCTTCTCCTTAGACACTTGCATCACTATATACACATTATACAAAAACTAGTTCGTTCCTTCCAAGAGAAATGAGTCCGCCTCAAGACCCACACTAAGTGACTGAGTCACCCCAACAGGGGTGGTCATACTGGTTCAAGCTGAATAGTTCAACCCCTCTAGGCAACCATTGCCTACCTGAGCAATGCTGTCACCCTTCCGTGGACGCGGCCTTGGTAACGCAGACAAAACGCTGTGCACTAAATTTACCTGGCGGTTTGCCATAATATTTTAAGCATATATTTGGTATTTGTAAACAACGTATTTACCTTAAGAAAAGTCCTGCATTCCACCCGAAATCTACCAATGGAATTTCGTTGAAAATACTTGTTTAGAAGTCCTCTGCATCAGAAAAAAGAACATCATTATAACTTTGTCTAATCAAACTTCAGAAAACGTCGTTTAAAGATCTTACCCCTCTATCTAGTTCATGTTTATAGAGACAAACATTTGTACAAAAGTAATCCTGATAGGTGAACCTGAATTTACTTACAAGGTAGTAAACAGTTTTAAGAGCCTGACGCTGTACGATGTCTTCACTCACCAGTGTCTTTCCATAACCAAGAGACTCAATTATAATGACGAATTTGTAGTTGAGAAAAATACAGAAAGGTTGTCTGTAGAAACTATAATATACCAGTAATAATAATAATAATAATAATAATAATAATAATAATAATAATAATAATAATAATAATAATAATAATAATAATAATAATAATAATAATAATAATAATAATAATAATAATAATAATAATAATAATAATAATAATAATAATAATAATAATAATAATAATAATAATAATAATAATAATAATAGTAAATATAATAAATATAATAATAATAATAATAATAATAATAATAATAATAGTAAATATAATAAATATAATAATAATGATAATAATAATGATAATGATAATGATTATGATAATGATAATAATAATAATAATAATGATAATAATAATAATAATAATAATAATAATAATAATAATAATAATAATAATAATAATAATAATAATAATAATAATAATAATAATAATAATAATAATAATAATAATAATAATAATAATAATAATAATAATAATAATAATAATAATAATAATAATAATAATAATAATAATAATAATAATAATAATAATAATAATAATAATAATAATAATAATAATAATAATAATAATAATAATAATAATAATAATAATAATAATAATAATAATAATAATAATAATAATAATAATAATAATAATAATAATAATAATAATAATAATAATAATAATAATAATAATAATAATAATAATAATAATAATAATAATAATAGTAAATATAATAATAATGATAATAATAATAATGATAATGATAATGATTATGATAATAATGATAATAATAATAATCATAATGATAATAATAATGATAATAATAATAATAATAATGATAATAATCATAATAATAATAATAATAATAATAATAATAATAATAATAATAATAATAATAATAATAATAATAATAATAATAATAATAATAATAATAATAATAATAATAATAATAATAATAATAATAATAATAATAATAATAATAATAATAATAATAATAATAATAATAATAATAATAATAATAATAATAATAATAATAATAATAATAATAATAATAATAATAATAATAATAATAATAATAATAATAATAATAATAATAATAATAATAATAATAATAATAATAATAATAATAATAATAATAATAATAATAATAATAATAATAATAATAATAATAATAATAATAATAATAATAATAATAATAATAATAATAATAATAATAATAATAATAATAATAATAATAATAATAATAATAATAATAATAATAATAATAATAATAATAATAATAATAATAATAATAATAATAATAATAATAATAATAATAATAATAATAATAATAATAATAATAATAATAATAATAATAATAATAATAATAATACACTACTAAGATACTAGCCAAAGATACTACCATTTTGTTAATTCTATACAGCGTAATCTAATTAATTACATATATTAAGTAAACAAGAATTTATGAAACTTAAGTAACAATACATAGACAGTTTTTGCTTTATTCTTACAATATTATTCAAATATTTCAAAAAGTTTCCTTGGGAGCGATCCATTTATACCAAAAAAATGACAATCACAGAAAAGCTTTCAAAGCAAGAAATGGAATTAGACACTGCAGGGAAACCTACATCTTGGACATTATAGAAGTTTTCATAAGTGACTGTGATACAAATAGCATTCTAAATGATGGACCAAACACTTTATAAGTCATCATTACAAAACTTTAGTCTGATAATGAACAACCCAAACAAACGAGGCCATATTCGGGGAGGGAGGGAGAGAGAGAGAGAGAGAGAGAGAGAGAGAGAGAGAGAGAGAGAGAGAGAGAGAGAGAGAGAGAGAGCAATACTAGATCCAGACTTATACCAAACACACACACAGAGGAATAGAAAGCGCCAAATTTCTATATGAGACATGTCACGAGGACCACGTCACAAGACTTCAATCGACGAGTGGTATACCGTGCATCGAACTAGTGTTCCTGCAGTTTATGTGGCCTTTAATGTTCACAATATCATCTAATTGCTTCCTCTGCTCAAATCCCCCCCCCCCCCAGAGTGCTGGTTTGCAAGTGGTTAAACTTTCACTGAACTATTAACATTATGCACAAATTGTGTTTAAGAATAACCAAGAACGGTATACTCTGTCTCCACCTAGTTTAATCCTGTTGTAAACATCTGGGTGGCAAGACAGACAGAGTCAGAGTAGTTGGCACAGAAAGTGGTTAAGCTGTTGATTGCTTTGTGAAGTTAATGTACGTTTTGTTGTATTTGCATGCGTACGATAAACCCCTCCCCCGTTAAGTACAGTACTGTAAGTAGTTTTCTTAACATTGCTCTGTGCGAGCTAATTTCGGTGAGAGAAAAGTATGCAAATGTTTCAATTCTTATAAAAGTAATAGGCCCAAATGTTATCTTTCTGCTTCCCATATCAGAGAGATTTGTTCTGTATGCTATATACAGATTCGACAGAAGACAGGTGAAATTATACACACTATTAAATTATAATGTTAAATTAAGCTGCATTTATTTAACAATTACTAAAGGCACTGCGATTGTATAATATTTTTGCATTACTATACCAGGCATTTCTCTCGCAACCAGGTCTGTATCGAGTTGAATGCTGATTAAGATGTTATTGTTTATAGTGTGGAGTTGCTTCTGATATTGAACATTCTTTTTCCTGTACATCTCACGTACCCCACATCCCCAGGAACACTTATGTACTAGTCGGCAAAGATATGAATGCACTTGAAGGAGGGCAGCACTGTTTTTTTACTACATGAAGTTTAGGGAACCGCACAGAGCGACGGTTAGTGAGGGGAAAGGCCATGCTGGGAATGTACTGTCGCACAATTAAAACAGTACACGCCTGCTGGTGTCTTCACGTTAGTTCTTGGAAGTAGCAAGTCTGGAAATGTTTGTTTTAGGTCCTTTATCTGCAATATCCGTGTCACTGTTCCCTTCATCAGTTGTATCCCCACGTCCTTTTGCTTCAATATTCATATTCTCAAAACAACATTCATCACGATTGCAATCTATTAACCTATCTCGGCGCTTAAAATTTTGCTCAGTCCCTTTCAGGTGTCTGCATACTTCTATCCAATCATTTTGTGTAATTTGAGCTATGCAGCTTGTTATCATAGCCTTCAGATTACTCAAAGTAATCGATTATACATCTTTTGTTTAATTAAATTCCAGATAAGTCTATAGGGTTAAGGTCACAGTGGTACGGAGGAAAACGTAAGACTGTAAAGCCCCTTTGTTTCATTATTCTATCAAGCCAATAAACAAGCTTTTTTAAAATTAATTTTCACTGTCTCTAGCTCATATTTTGTCATTTGCGGGTATGTTTAATTTTATTTTGTATTAGCCAATGAATAACCTGTGCTTTTCGAGATGAAGTGTTAGGGGCTTTATTTTCCTGTACGGTATGACACAGCAATGCTTTCAGGTGGAATATTTTATATTAATTTCTCTTCTACCCATTTTTTATAATTTTGACTGTTCATTGCATCATGGTAATTCGCTGATTTGGATTTTGAATCGGAAATCAATTCGGCTCCGTCAATAAATCCCATGGATCCCCCCCGCATGTGCAATAATTGCTATTTGACCATCACTAGTATTATTTAAAACATCTGGTACTTCGTAATATTGCCATCACTTCTTGCCGATTTAGTGAGTATGCACCTAAGTCTCGTCCGTATAAACTACTGGGTTCCGTGTGCCTTTTACACTTTCACTAATAGCCGTTAAGTATTCTGCAAGTTTTGCAATAATTTATGGTTTCTCCATTAGCACAGATCATTTGCTTTTGCATTTTTCACATTTAAATCCCATTTTTCTTAATATTTTTCTAAATGTTTCTTTGCCATCCTGAATATTTATTCTTTAGCAAAGTTCAGGAGTTTCCTCAAAGTAGGAATTTCCTTTTCCTTTTCATAGTACTCCAAAAATTTTCTATTCTCAACGCACTTATCAAACTCATCAATAGATATGATTGTGCCTGATTTTGGATTTTTCCTAGAAGTCCTTAACCCCAGTTGTTGAAGCATATTCTGTTCATGATACCTCTCCCAGACTTTCCCACTAATTTTGCTTCCCTAACTGTTGCTTTCTCAAGGAGTAGGAGTAAACTTTTCACCTTTATTTCTTGTCTACAGACGTACAAACACCGACTGAAACAAGGCGGTGAATGGCTGTCTCATAAATGTCCCGGGGCTGAGATACGAGTCAGTTCCGCACGTCCAGCTTGACGTAGTCGTCCGAGGTGAATCGTTTACTCCTCTGAGCCTTTTTAAGGGGACCAAAAATGGCGTAATCACAGGTAGAGGGGTCCGGACTGTATGGAGGGTGGCCGAGAACCTCCCATTTGATATTCTGTAGAACTACTGCGACTGTGTTGGCTATATGAGGCTGTGCATTTTCGAGGAGCAGAATGACCCCACGAGTGAGATTGTCTGGTCGTTTTGATTTGATCGCTTAGCAAAGGTTGGTCAAGGATTGCGAGTAACGCTGGGCATTCAATGCTGTCCCGTGCTGCAGGAAGTGTATCAGAAGGGGGCCATCTTGGTCAAAGAAGAGCGTCAACTTAACCTTTCCGTCACTTGTGTGGATGGCCTTGGCTTTCTCTGGTGGTGGTGACCTCAGATGCTTCCACTGGAGACTGTCGCTTTGTTTCTGGTTCGTAGTAATGACACCATAAGTCATTTCCAGTCACCACTCGTACCAGAACTCATTCCTGTCACTAGCATAGCGCTGCAGATGCCCAAGACAGTGGGCCATTCGACATGCTTCCTGGTGTGGTTGAAGAATTGTGGCACCCATTGCGCAAACAATGCGCAAGAGCAGTCGTTCCTTCATGAAGGTGTGAACACTTCCGACCTCGGCGGCTATGGTTTTCACTGTCACTCGGTGGTTCTGGGTAATGAGTGCATCAACCAGCTGGACGATGTCATAAGTAATGCAGTGTGGTGCTACAGATAGTGCATCATCTGCTACCAACACCCGTCCTCCCCTGAGCTGCCTGTGCCATGCCTTGACCCTTGCAAGGGACATTCAGTGTTTGCCGTACACTTTTGATATTCATCTTCCCACTACTCCTTCTGCTGTCAGAAAACGAGCAACACCCCCTTGCTCTTCTTTTGACGCCTCCATAACACTGTTTGCAATGCGACTGGCAGCGTTGGACGATTGACGCATGCTGTTGCTAACTTTGTATATTCACGTGACGTGCACACGTACCCACTAGCGACGGGCTCTGAACTTCCACGCTCTGGTCGGAACAACACTTCGTTACGTACGCCACGATACTATCATCCTGTCACCGGTTTTCGCATACCAGACTGCGGTTCGTTTCTCTTTGAATGCGCCTTATGCATATTATTTAATAGAATTGGATATTACACGAGATACACAAATTATGAAACCCTTTAGAAGTATTTAAATTTAAAACTCTGAATTTCAGAAGAGACATGCATAAAGTATTGCAATTGATTATTGATTATATGAACATTATAGCAAATATATCTGTTTATGTGCCAAATAAAATACGCAGATTCAAATGATAGTTTTCAGCTCCAGAACGAGTACAGAAATCTGTAAAAATTCACCATTAAACACGATTACTTAATTATGTAAAAAAATATAATATTTACATGCGGATATTTGCAATATGTCTAAAACTGTATTCAGTAAGGCCATAATTACTCACTACTCTTTTCCTAAATCAGTTTAATTACTGAAACTAGTAATATCAGTAAATAAATATAATTCGAAGTAACAGTACTCTTACTATGCCACCATCTATTTTATTTTTATTATTTCTATTTACATGTGTGCATAACTATTACTGTATGTAACTACAGTTTAATAAACATTACAATTGAGGTTAGGCCTATTACGCGAATCAGAATAAATAAATAAATAAATAAATAAATAAATAAATAAATAAATATAAACAAATGATTTCATGTTTGTGCCTGCAAATTCAAAGCCCGATACTCGTACCTACTAGTAGTTTGCCTGATTCCGCCGGGTGCGCTCCTGCCTGTAAAGTGGGCGATAGTCTACCCGTTCCAACCGAGATGGTGCTGAAGACCCAATTACATTTTATCGAACAGGATTTCAATATATTTTACATATTTTAAAACATAAGTACGCGGTTTTTTAAATCTATTTTCAAATCCTCTCTGTGGTTTAAAAATATATACTTAAATGGCTGATATTATTAACATTTTGGAAGAAAATGGACGGAAAAGATACCTACTATGAAATTAAAGGCTGTACATTTGAATTGAAATACACCGAATTTCTGAACGATAAGGCATGGGTTTTTTTCTAATCATGTCCAGGTTATATGTATTTCAATGAGGACGTAAATTATGACAGAAATAATGTATAAGATATTTTCTGTGTAATGCGAGGAACTGATGTGTCTTACCGAAAAATCATATACGTAGTCCTAGGTGAGATGTCAAAGCATCCTGTATTGTTCCAATCCGTGATGAAACGTAATATCTCATCAACTAAGGACTTTTATTAATATAAATATTTTGTATTCAGTACTTGGTTGCCACATTAGATTGAAGATGATTGTGGCATGGACATCAGTATATAATTCAGTTTAAAATTCATGCTGCAGGAAGATATAATTAAAACCTTTGTTTTCCATATCCAAGCTGATGATGATATTCATTCGATAATGTACTAAATAAAAAATATGGTTCTTTGATACTCTCGTACAAACTAGTCTTACAGGGGCTTATTGCTCTACTTCATTTCGTATTGGGTGGCTAGGTGCTGGAGTTTTGATTAGAAGCTCGCTGCTTCATACACGGCCCACATAAATATTTTTATGTGTGCTTCAAAGCTGCGTCCTCATGTCCGTAGATTTACTGGAATGTATGGAATCGCTCTTACGGGACACAATTCCGGCAACGCTGTGTGAAAATTCACAATGTATCCAATTTACAATATATTTATAATATATATATAGTAGAGAATTAAAAATTAGATTTACACATTTGTGAACTGCTGGATTCTATTATCACATGTTACACCCACAACACTTGGATAAATTAAGTCCGGAGTTCAGTTTTCGGTTGAACATCTTTGCTGACCGGCAAGTGTCATAAAGTCAGAGCTTAAGTTATATCGGGAATAGGAAATGTATTACAATGATATCGCGTTCTCTACTCGATATTGCGTCTACAAACTGTTCCACACATTGATTGAGATATACATTTAAATAACTTTGTTTAGTTTCAGACTTCATTGTAGGTACAAAGGCAATAGCGATCCACATGTATTGAAGCTTCCCCTTATTTTACTGGTCTATCTAACGTGGGAAACAACTGAGTAGCGAATGAAATTTAAAAGATGTCAAAAGTATAGAAAAATTAAAAAAGACCAACGATGCTACAACAAACCTATTTAAATAAATTGTGTACTTTATCGAGCTCTACATTATTAGTGTAATAAACGTGTTTCTCTATCTTATCGCTAACCAGTTATACAAAACGATACATCCTTTATAAATGAAGGCGACGTCACAGGTTATATTCAGAAAATTCAAGATATCATTTTATTAAACATGTAAATATCTTAAACATTTTTTATTTTAATAAAAATATATATTGCCTCTTTGAGAAAATAAACTATAAAGCTGTTTTGGGGATTTTATTGAAAATTCTCATGTCGTATCTCCGAAAAATACTGAACCTGGATATTAAGTTTGGTATTTATTAGAAGTTTGCTTTATGAGTAATGCTACTGATGAATGCCAGCTTTTTTTTTTAAATAAATTTGCTTTTTAGATTCAGCGGACCACAAAACGTTACTGCCGTGAATCTCGATATCTAAATTTTAATTCTAACACAATAGCTTTTCTACCCATCACATATATGGTTGAGAAAATCAAAATTAAATAAAGGGTGGATAATAAGCAAGTATAACCCGTTATAGCGAAGTTAACTTATGGGTAGTTGGATATAATTGGACATTCACTGCAATACTCGCCGTGCCTTGCAACGTCTCCTACCGTCACATACTTCACTGGCTGGAGCAGAGTTTGTTGCTTTCATTTAGTAGGAATTTAACTCCAGGCAATCAGACATGGGAATATATATGTGTACTCATATGTGTGAGAAGACAAAGTATCTCTAAAGAGTCTGGCAGTGGGTTACTATAAACGCTATCTAAATACAAAATTATACTAATTTTAGGCTAAACATGCGCATTCTGTTGCACTTTTAGCCCAAGACAAATATGGGAGATTATTCCAATAGAAGAAATCTTATTTAGAATCGTTATGAACTACTATCTACGAAACAATTCGTACACAGTTCAAAAAATCAAGCTAACCATGCAATAATAGAATATATGGTACCCTGTTTGCTATGTGCAACGCTATATTAGTATATAGTTTGGTACACATAAACAGTTGCAGGTAAACATCTCTGAATTTAATAGAAACGGCAAGGGTTCCAAATGCTATTGAAGTTACAGGCTAATCCACGGGGTCTATCATAGACCACAGGTGAGGGCAAACTCAATATTTTAAAGAAAACCAGGTTATTTTTTGTGTAGTTTGCGGGAGGTATCCAGCATTCGATGTCAACGAAGCTGACAAGGGAAGTATCATGTACTCACACATCATGTGGTTTGGAAGTAATTATTTTCCCCTTGTGTCATACATATGTATGTTAGTATTTGTTACACATTGATTTCCTAAAAGCATATAGGAGGATGGTCTGAAAAGTTTCCGACCTAATAAAGATATGCCATTTTCTCAGAGTTTTATCCTTTATCTTATTTTTCAACACAGTTTCCTTGTAACTCTACACACTTCTGCCAGCGATGCTCTCATCTCTGTAACACTTCCAAATAGTACTCGGCGTTTTTCTCTGCGAAATAACTGTTCACGAAGGTCATTGCCTCTTCATTTGACGAAAATCTCTGTCTTCCGAGCACAATTTTCAGATTAGGGAACAAAAAGAAGTCGCTCGGCGCTAGATCTGGTGAGTAAGGTGGATGGTCTAGCAGTTCCAATCGTAATTCGTGGATTTTCGCCATTGCAACTGCTGAGGTGTGAGATGGTGCGTTGTCTTGGTTAAAAAGGATTTTCTTTTTCTGCAAATGTGGCTGTTTTTCCGCAAGTTCTGTCTTCAGCTTGACAATTAATGATGCGTAATGGTTTTTACTTTTTGGAGATAATCGTTTAAAATAACTCCATGACTATCCCAAAAAACAGTCGCCATCACTTTCCCATTTGAAAAAATAGTTTTCCTTTTTTTGAGCCGGTCCTCCCTTTACAGTCCACTGTTTGGACTGTAATTTTATTTCGGCCGTATAATGGTGTATCCAAGTTTCATCTACAGTAATTAATCGGTGCCAAACCTGGGATTTATTGCGCCTAAAGTACGCCAACACAGCGTTGGAAATGTTCAGTCAAAGACGTTTTTGCTGTAAAGTGAGCAAACGCGGTACCGAACGTGCTGAGAGCTTTTTCATGTCTAAATGTTGATTTAATATGTGACAAACACGTTCTTTTGACATGTTTATAGCCTCTCCTATCTCTCTCACTTTAATTCGGCGGTCGTCTAGCACTATCTGGTGAACTTTGGCGATGTTTCCGTCGATCGTTGCAGAGTTTTGGACGTTCCGAACTTTCATCACCTCCTAAGCTCTTACAGCCACGTTTAAATTCAGCTGCCCAAAATTTCACTGTGGTAAATGATGGTGCAGAGTCCCCATATACAGAATCCAACTCATCTGTGATTTGCGTAGGCGTATTGCTTTTCAGAAACAAATATTTAATGACCGCTCGATACTCGATTTTGTCCATTTTCATGAAAACACTCTCATCAACTCACTCAAACGACTGTCACATAACAACTGAGCGTCCAAAATGGCTGAATCTTTGGTGAGTAACTGTAAACAGATGAAGAACGATATTTACTAGCTTTTATTTATAAGTTCCGCCATCTTCATGTTGAGGTCGGAAACTTTTCAGACCACCCTCGTATTTTATACAACTGAACATGTACCTACATAAATGATAAGGTTAGTATTTTTAGGTCTATAAGGTTTTCCTTACACGAATCTTTTATATCAGATGGCATACGGGCTAAGATAAGTATCGATTCTAAATATATTTAGAATAGTTTCTGAAGCTCAGTTCATACTGAATAACCTTTCTGTTACTGACAAATGAAACATGTAAATCTCATTAAGTATGCAATTTATATCAATCACTTTCTTCCCTTATGTTTTTCTTTTGAGTCAATAGTTTCTGAGATATGGTTTATTATTGGTTTGTATTTTTCTATGCTGATATCTTTCTGGAATAAGATGGCGTTATTTGTTTGTTATGTCCTGAGAAGTTTGTCAAGGGCGTCACATAAAGACCTGCTCTTAAAACATTTAACTACCTACTAACTCGACTGTATTCACTATTTATATTGCACCTCCAATAAAATATGTAAGAAACGATTTCTACAAATATTTATTTTGGTTAAATGAAGTAAACAAAAGAATAAATAGGAATAGTTTGTTGGTACGTGAGTGAGTGGGGAAGTGAACACATCAGATCTTTGCTCGCTACGAGCAGTTGGATTGCCTCAAGTATTGTATCGATTTTTCTGATTTATCTTCCTCCCATTAACTGCCTATGGTTAACGCCATTGAAAGGAAACAAGCGCCGTATTTTTATAAAAATAAAATTCCTCTCTGTGTCTAACAAGTTTGATTTTAATTAATGATAACAACCATACATATTTATTTTCCATTGCTATAGGCGATGGATAATGATTGGGAAATACAATTTCAAAAGGATCTGTTTTACATAAAACAAATGTCTAACCTGTTGCTGTGTACTTCAACGCTGTTTCATTTATCATTATGAGGAAGTTAAGCATTTTGCTTCGATAAAATGAGATGACACTTCGGGACGTAATACCAAATAATACAGAGATTTACTTAATCGCATGTTACTGTCTTTCTTTAGATTTTTAATTTGCTGCTGCTGCTGCTGCTGCTGCTGCTGCTGCTGCTGCTGCTGCTGCTGCATAGAAATAAGATAGAGAAAACCTCGTGTAACAGGACCTGCAGATCTCCGCTCAGTAAGAAGAATGCTACAGGTCGCAGATAACCGAATCGCAAAGAATCGCGGTATTCGTTTTTTTCCCCATTTTCGTCCTCCAACGTTAAGTCATATCGGACGTTGAATGGAATTTGTGAAATGATGCTCGGTCCATAGAGCATAGAGTTAGCCGACATTCGTCTTCTAGAATAAGGGAAAACCCCTGAAAAACCCCTATCCAGGTAACTCACCCTGACCGAGATTCGCACTCGGGACCTCTTGAACCTGAGGCAGACATGTTACCACAACGCTACCGAGGCGGGCGTTCCGAAACTCCTAACTATACAAGGTTCAGGGGCCATTTCACTCTTTCAGTTCTCTAGAGACGGTAATGAACGACCCGTCGACCGAGCCGCCCTCTAATCTCCATGGGCAGTAAGTACTATTTCCTTCGAGCAAAATGTGAAACCATCACAGAAGCCACCAAACAAGCAGGGATATTTAGAAAAATCTTAAGGCTAGTGTGGGAATCGAACCCAAGATCTCTCGCATACAAGACATAAAGATTAACTGGAGCCAATGGAAGGATTATTGCACAATATCCGAAACTTCAGGGTCGAAATGACACTGGAACACATACGAGGCGTGTCCGTAAAATGAGGTCTCCAAGGCACTGGAGCCGTGAGGAATGCTATTACGCGAGATCCGGCAACACTGGAGTGTAGCTTGGTTTCACCCCTTCAAATCCCCACCAAACCGAACCCGTTGCAGCCATTAGTCTTGGCTGGACAGCCGTTTGCGATGGAGCTTCCTATCACTTCCGCCGCCGAGTGCGAGTTGCGTGCAGTGATCCGTTTTTTTTTTTGTTTTTTTTTTTTTTTGAGTACCAAGGGCACTACCCCCACTGACATTCATAGTCAGTTATGCGAAGTCTATGGGCCACAGTTTATGGACGTCAAAACCGTGCGAAAGTGGGTTAGAGAGTTCAAAGACGGGCGTACAGATGTCCATGATGAACAGCGTTCTGGTCGGCCCTTGGTTTCAGCCGAAACAATTGCAAAACTAGAGCAATTGCTTAAACATCGGCGAGTGACAGTTCGAAGCTGTGCGAACTTATCCCTGAAGTCAGTAAGACTACGATTGACAAGATTTTGACCGAACATTTGCATTATCGCAAGGTGAGTGCGAGGTGGGTCCCCAAAATGTTCACCAATGACCATAAACCGCAACGTGTTGAAGTGGCCCACCGACTCCTCGAGCGCAATGCAGAACAGGGCGACGAATTGTTGGATTCAATTGTCACTGGCGATGAAACCTGGGTGCACAACAAAACACCAGAAATTAAGAACGTTTTCGTCAGTGGTGGCATTCGAATTTGCCGAAGCCGCGAAAATTCATACAGATATTTTCTGCCGACAAAGTGATGGCCAGTGTGTTCTGGGACAGAAAAGTTGTATATTTGTGCGAGTTTATGCCTACCGGCATAACAATAAACGCCGCTAGCTACTGTGATACTTTAAAAAAATTGCGACGAGCCATTCGAAATCGAAGGAGGGGAATGCTGACGAAGGGAGTGATTTTTTATCACGACAACGCTCCTCCTGATGCTGCACATGCAACGGCTGATCTCCTGGCCCAGTTCGGATGGGACATCCTCACACATGCCCCCTACAGTCCAGACATATCACCTAGTGATGATCATTTGTTTCCTGAGTTGAAGTCACACCTGGGTGGAACACATTTCCAGACCGACGATGATTTGAAAAACGAGGTTGAGCGCTACCTGCGCAACTTGGTGTGAGAGACAAGGGTATACAAAAACTGCCACAGCGCATGCAAAAGTGCATCGATCGCAATGGTGATTACGTTGAAAAATGGCTGAAGTTCCGCCTTTCCATCAGGGTGACATTCGTTGACAATAAACATGCTTTCTCTTTAGGGAAAGCTATGAGTATTTATTTATTTATATTGTGATTTTTGGAAGGAAGTGAGAACCAGGGTACAAGACATAGACAGACAGGAGATTTGGGAAAGTATAGAAGAAAAGAAATCTTTGAAATTTTATAAGCAATTAAAGTCAGAATGGGGTAGGGATTATATAGATTATATAGATTAATGTGACAAAAGTGGATGAGAAGGCGTAGCATGGATGAGAGTAGGAGTAATATATCTAAAAGGATTGAGAAATAATGAGGTAGGGGTATGTGAATTTTGTGGAGATGAAGAGAGCACTGTTCATTACCTGATAGAATGTAAGGAGTTAACAAATTGCAGGAGAAAAATATGGGATAAGAAATGTGACAGCGTGAGCAAAGAGGTAGTGGCATTACGCATGTTAACGGGGATGAGTGAAAATAAAAATAGATTTATAGGAGAATTCTTATATAAGTTAAGAGAAAAGTGGATTAGGGTAAAAGAAGTGAAGGTCAGGAAGAAATGACATCAAGCTGCTCAGGAAAACCAAAGGCCTATGGCCAGGGGACCTGAGTCAGCGAGTAAATCTGGGGTCAGCAATTTCATGTATTTGTGCAGGAGGTATAATAGTGATTGTTAGGTGTCAAAGTAATTTTATTGAAAGTGTAATGGAAACTGTACAAATAAATATCATATCAAATATTTATATTGTTTTCAATTTACGTCCATTCATATGGAATGATTAATGAAATTGTGAAATGATGCTTAAATGACTCCAGGGTCCATAGATCGTAGAGATATCCGACTTTCGTCATGCAGGGTAATTAAAAACTCCGGAGAAAGCCTTATCCAGATATTTCGCTGTGACCGAGATTTGAACTCGGGACCTCTTGAACGTGAGACAGACACGCCGCTATCTACGCTACCGAGTTGTGCGTGCGTCTGTGGGTCATAATTTAGAAAACAAATTCTGGTTCTTATAGTAACTTTATCAAGTTGTTGTACTTGTTATCAAGTACCAGGCGCTGTAACCTCTGACATTGGACGAAGAAACTTATAAAGCACCAGACTGAAAAGAAAACTGCCTCGAGCCATCCCACTCATTGATTCAGAAGATAGTGACTTTCCTTACTAATTCAAAGTAGGTATATTTTATATTTTGGTCATAACACCACTGATCATTATGTAGCCTCACATATCTAACCTCTGTTGTCAATCGTTATCCAACTTATCCTGTTGTATACTGTATCTTTTATTATCTTTCATTTAAATGTGTTCTTAATTGTTATCCCTTTGTTTATATTACAAATTTGTCACCTATTGTATATGTTAGAGCAGTGTTTCTCAAACTCTTCTGCCTCAAGGACTCCCTGATCTAACAACTTGTTCGCGGACACCCATAGTTTGGCAACTCAATTTATATAAACGAGTCGACTTTTGGTTGAATGTTATAATTGGAATTTAAATAATTACTGTACGTAAAATTTAAGATATTTTCTTGAATATTTAGTTTTAAATTTAATTAACAATAGATTAAAAAATTAAAGCTGAACTAAATAAAATAAACTTTTGTATAAAATGTATTTTAAATAAAAATATATTTTAAATTGTCTTTACTAAAATAATTTCACTTGGAATTAAATTGTATACAAGTTTGCCCAACTAGATTTTTATTTAACTTTAGCCTTACATCAGTAAAAATTAAAACGCCACACTCTTTGGATTACCCAAGGATTAATAACATTACGCACATGTTATAAAAATGAATTTATTTTCCATGTAAAGAAACTATTTTTATACATATAAAAAGTTATTCGTAATGTTCTGAATCCACCTTTTCAACAAAGTTAGTATTGGGTTCCTAAAAAATCAGTTTACGTGGCAACAGCTTGAAACTTTGTTCTTTGGAATGAATTAATGCGAACAATGCAACTGTTTTTCTTATTGAATAAACTCAGTTAAGCTGGGCTTAATGTTGGTGATCCTTACTCTTAAGTCCGTTGGTAAGTACATTGGTAAGTGTGTTTCTTTCTCACATACAAGGTCATTTTCTACAAGATTACTCAACTTTGTTTGGTATTATGAGGACCCTGAGACGTATGTTTAATAAAAACAATCAAAGGTAAAATTTTTGCGTGGAATGCAATAGTCTCATTACCATAAATACTTTTTAGAGAAAAGAACAAGTACTGAAAATATAAGCTTGTATATACCTAAAAATATCACACTTAGAATGAAAATAAGCATCCCATTTCTCTTCGTTAAAGCTCTCCGATGTTAGGTTATGTCGGACTTGAATGGAATGGGTAAATGACTTTCGGATAGTTCTGGTGTCCGGTGAGGTTAGAGTTGACCGATATTTATCTTTTGGGATGAAGAAAAACGCCAGAACAACACATATTCAGGGTGCTCATCCTGACTTAGCTTCGAACTAGTGACCTCTTAAGCGTGAAAAATATAAAATAAAAAAACATGCATCCCATAAAACTAAATGCCAGAAACGTTGGGTGTCAGACAAGATGGTTCGAGTGTCAGTGGCCTCGATGCAATCGACATCGCGTCCAAGAAATCCCTCATTGTGGTCGGAAAGTTGGAATTTGTTGTGCTGTCAGTGGTAGACGTATAATTGTCCAGCACTCTACGAGCAGACCTTAAACGTATAGAGGTACCGAAATGACATTTTCACCCAACTTTATCATTAACTGACAGAGAAAGAGAAATCATAAGGGTAGTTTTAACAAGATTCTGCTACTGCCCATACAGGAGAGGAGGCCATGATTAAAGTTAGGGAAGTGTTTGCAGATAGAGGGATTCGCAACATCGATATAATAGTTTATGATTTTAGTTGTGGGGTAACCTGAATAACAAAGTTTACGAGACAAACTCTCATACGACGTTGAATATGACGTTGGAGCCTCGATCACTAAAGCTAGCAAAGGGAAATCTGTAATACAGCTAAAGTCAGATAAGCCTACCGCTACAGCCTGCATCCTGTTTACCGGCAATCTATCCGCCAGAATCAGCAGAATTGTCGCCAAATACAACATCAGGACCATCCACAAGCCACCTCCGAACATTAAACAGCTGTTGAGACCAATGAGAGACAAACTGGACATAAGTTCCGGGAGTGTACCGCATTTCCTGTGAATGTGGAACTCCGTATATAGGACAAAGCGGAAGTACCATTGCTACCAGAATAATCGAACGTGAACAGAGCATACGTGTAATGCAACCTGAGAAGTCTGTGCTGGCAGAGCATTGTATTGATAACGACCATAGAGCCAACTTTCGGGAGACGAACATCTAGGCAATATACAACAGTTACTGGGAGCGGAGAATTAAGGAGGCTTTGGCGATTTCCTCTGAAAGGAGCACGCTTAAACGTGATGCTGGATTTCAGTTAAGCTCCTTTTGCAAACCGGTCTTAAAATGGAAATCCGTCGAATTAAGAAGCAAAGATCAATACAGCATGATAATCAAGTAAGTAGTTGCGTTTCTGTGGCACAATTTTCTATACTCGCGCTATCTCCTGACCTGGCATTTAATTTACTGAGAACAATCTTTTGTTCAGTAATGCGAATTTTGATAGTTTTGTCTTTGTTCATATTTGTGTTATATTCAGTGTTTCATTGCTGGTTATAACATTTAATAAATATCCTGATGATGGAAGAGATGTACACTCCCGAAACGTCGATATCTAATCATCTTTTCACCTGGCTTGCTGGCCGAGAAAAAAAGCGAGCACATTCTCATACATTGGAACAAGTAAAACAAAATATTAGAAACGAAGTCGAAAATTTTACATTGGCCCAACTTAATCGTTTCAATGAGAATGTGTTCTCCCGATATAATGGTTGTTTAGCCGAGATTAGACCACATTTCCGGCATCTTCTATAAGATAAGAGTGTTGTTACACATGCTTTACTCGCGGAGTTTATTTAAGAGCAAAACTATCTGTGGCGTATCCAATCACGCACAACTACAATGCCGTGCGCTCGTTAGGTTTTATGAGAAGGACCCTGTAGACTACTACGTTCCAAGGCAAGTATTAAGAACAAAACCAGACATTTTACGCGAGGGGGTTCAGTTTGTCGTGTGCGAATTATGAGACGATTGTATTATTTTATAAACTGCAGCGATTCGTTTAACTATAACATTATTATACACACAAATCCTGGGATGTTACATGTTATATGTATCGCTCGTTCATAATTAGTATCAGGATTCAACCGAAGTTCTATATTGCAAGTATGTGTTTTTTTTTTTTTTTAGTTTGAAATCCAATACACGTTGACGGGTTACAGTTTTTCAAATAATGTAAATAAACGTGTTAATAATATTATTAATTTTTGGAGACTACTGATTGTTGTCTTTAATACAGAATTACTTACCAAAGGTAAAAAATGAGATTATTTGCTTAACGCAGCTTTAAAGTAATGTTAGCAATGAAGGCAATGAGTGTAATAAAATAACATGACTATAATATGCTGCTACTTGTTATATATGTGTATAAATATGAAACAAACACGTACAGAACAGCTGCAACACAAATCTTAATTACGTCATGTTAAATGTAATAAGTAGTTAACGGATATTCAGCTGCTAAAAATTTAAATGTATTTATTTTTATGCATTAAAAAGCAAGAACAAATTTTTAAAACGAGTTTAAAATATTTACTAAAACACAAAATATTTTCTTTTATTTTACTAAATAGAAAAACTGCTAATAAAATAAACTGTTTTGGTATCTCACCAGTGATGGATTTTTGATATGAAATGGCAATTGTCTGAAATTTTTGGAAATTACAGTGGACAGCACAAGAGTAGGTTAAAATGGTAGGTTCCAGCGCAGACCCAAATGAGCAAGATGGCGGCCATGCGCAATCGGTATGTTTATTGGATTTAGACAGTGTTTAGGTAGGCAGTCAATCCTCTTAATTTGCTGTACCTTATAATGCTGTGTCCTGAGGTATGATCAGAGCTTGTCTTGAGCTATGATCTGAGGCTCTAGGGTTAAGGGCTGCAGGGTTTCTTAGGTAAAGTCTGTTGGTATGGGATGTTAATATCTGAAGGATTTAATGGTTAGGTCCTGAGGTATGATCTGGGACTCTATGGTTAAGAGTTGCAGGGTTTCTTAGGTAAAGACTGTTGGTCTGGGAGGTTAATAGCTATAGGACTTAGAGGTTAGGTCTCGAGGTATGATCTGGGGCTCTAGGGTTAAGGGTTGCAGGTTTCAACAGGTAGGGCTGCAGGATTTAATGGTAAGCTCTTGAGGTATGATCTAAGGCTCTAGGGTTAATAGTTTCACAGGTGAAGTCTGTTGGTCTGGATGGTTGAGAGCTGTAGGATTTAGGGGCTTGGTCTCTATGTATGATCTGGGAGGGGGGGTCTAGTGCTAAGAGCTGCAGGTTTTTCACAGGTAAGGGTTGCTGGTCTGGGAGGTTAATAACTATAGCATTTGGAGGGTAGGTCCTGAAGTATGATCTGGGGGCTCTAGGGTTAAGAGTTTTCACAGGCGAAGTCTGTTGGTCAGGATGGTTGAGAGCTGTAAGATCTAGAGGTTAGGTATCTATGTATGATCAGGGGGGTTCTAGTGTTAAGAGCTTCAGGTTTTCACAGGTAAAGGTTGCTGGTCTTGGAGGTTAATAGCTGTAGGATTTGGAGGGTAGATCCTGAGGTATGATCTGGAGCTCTAGGGTTAAGAGTTGTAGGGTTCATAGCTAAATGTTGTTGGTCTAGAGGATAAAGGCCGTAGGGTCTTTTAACTACGTTTTATGGGCTGAGGTATGATCTTATCATTTTGAAGTTCAGTTTGCTAGTCCAGCGATTAAAGGCGGTTAATCTCGAGGCAAGTCCTACATTTATGCTTTACTATGTCATCCTATTATAAACTAACCTAACCTAATATACTCATTCAGTTCTACCTTCTTTCATCATTCTTTATTGTAACCTAGCTGTGTTTTGCTAATGGCTTCCTTTGTTGCATCTGTTAACCTAATTGTTCTCCTTCCTTAAGTTCCTCTATTCGACCACTTTAACCTAACCTTATATATCCCATGGTTTTAGCTTCTTGATCATTGTTGAACCTAGTCGATTCTGGTATTAACATTCGTTCTCTTTTCTTAAGCTGCCCCTGTTTTTACCTCCTTAACCTATCCTAAGCATGTTTCTTTTCTCATGCTAACTACTTGTATGTATGATGCAAATTGTTTAGACATATCGGTGTTAGAGCTATCTTTGTCACTGCAAGAGGTATATATGCTGATTACAGATCTTTATACAGTAAATTTAACCCTTTGTGTACCTGCTTCTCTTTTCCTAAAAATTGAGAATCTTTTGTTGCTAGGGTTTCTTGTTTTTCGTACCTTCTCTATGCTTTCAGGAACTCTATTCTACCTTGTTATGTTATGAGGTCTTATGCTTATATCTTAGGCTTTTTGATTATGTCTTTTGATCTGAAAGACTATGTATTTTGGCTATGTTCCTCATCTCTTATGGTCACATGGTTAGGTCTTGAGGCATGATCTTAGGGCCTGGGGTTTAAAGGATATAAGTCTCATAGCTTAAGCTCGTAGGTCTAAGGGTTAAAGACTGTAGGTTTAGTGGTTAGGTCGTATGGATTCAAGGTTAGATCTCTCGGTCTAGAGTTTAAGGCTGTAGGATCTGAAGGTTACGTATGGAGGTATTATCTGAGGGCTCTAGGGTTAAGAGTTTTAAGCTTCATAGCTAAAGGCTGCTGGTCAGGAGGTTAAAAGCTGTAGGATCTGGAGGTTAGGTATTGAGGTATGATCTCGGAGCTCTAGGATTAAAAGCTATAGGCTTCATAGCTAAAAGTTTGCCAGCTAGAGATATCTTCTTTACTGTTAGAGGTATATTTGCAATGGTCTAGGCGTACAGTTTTCTTACATTTTTTCATGCAGATTGATGTCTTCGTACTCTTGTGTCTTTTTCAAGCTTTTACCCCCTATGCATCGTCTTGTAATAAGTCGTTACGCTAAACCAATGCCTCAAAATTAACTCCCAATCAAAAACCTACATCACCTTCATCCTACATCTTTCAATAATAATCCTACCTGCTGTAAAACCCTTAATGGGTGGGCACGCAGCAAAAACCTTCTGGCTGTATACAGCCAGCCAGCACGAGCGAGCGAGCGAGCGCCATCATTACTTGGCTTTCAGCGGTGGTGTACTATGCAAGAAACCGTTGATAGCTTTTAAACAACTGTGGACGAGCTGGACGAAGACGATGTTTCGTCGATAGACACTGTACGGAATCTGTTAAGTGACAATTGTTTAAACAAATGACAAAGGGTATGTTGCTGTTAGTTTGTGTTTCTTGTGAGATTCCATTAAAAATCTAGAAGCAAGTACTAGAAAGTGTTAAGGAAGTGGTTAATGTAGTTACGAAAATCAACTCACTCGAAGACTTTAAAGGGCAAACTTTAAAAATAAGAAAGTTCAAATCGGAGGTTGAAAAATATGCAAGGTTTCAAATTATAAGACAATTCGTCCAACTTCCAGAATACTAGTGACGTACCTCTTCTGAAATATGCAATAACGCCATCATGTGACGTAGAACAATCATTCTCCAAATACCTAGCAGTGCTAACTTGACAATCGACAGAGATTTCTAATGAACAATTTAGAGAAAGCTTGTGAGTAGGTTAAAATGGTAGGTTCCAGCGCAGCGCAGTTTGTTATGTCCTGAGAAGTTTGTCAAGGGCGTCACATAAAGACCTGCTCTTAAAACATTTAACTACCTACTAACTCGACTGTATTCACTATTTCTATTGCACTTCCAATAAAATATGTAAGAAACGATTTCTACAAATATTTATTTTGGTTAAATGAAGTAAACAAAAGAATAAATAGGAATAGTTTGTTGGTACGTGAGTGAGTGGGGAAGTGAACACATCAGATCTTTGCTCGCTACGAGCAGTTGGATTGCCTCAAGTATTGTATCGATCTTTCTGATTTATCTTCCTCCCATTAACTGTCTATGGTTAACGCCATTGAAAGGAAACAAGCACCGTATTTTTATAAAAATAAAATTCCTCTCTGTGTCTAACAAGTTTGATTTTAATTAATGACAACAACCATACATATTTATTTTCCATTGCTATAGGCGATGGATAATGATTGGGAAATACAATTTCAAAAGGATCTGTTTTACATAAAACAAATGTCTAACCTGTTGCTGTGTACTTCAACGCTGTTTCATTTATCATTATGAGGAAGTTAAGCATTTTGCTTCGATAAAATGAGATGACACTTCGGGACGTAATACCAAATAATAGAGAGATTTACTTAATCGCATGTTACTGTCTTTCTTTAGATTTTTAATTTGCTGCTGCTGCTGCTGCTGCTGCTGCTGCTGCTGCTGCTGCTGCATAGAAATAAGATAGAGAAAACCTCGTGTAACAGGACCTGCAGATCTCCGCTCAGTAAGAAGAATGCTACAGGTCGCAGATAACCGAATCGCAAAGAATCGCGGTATTCGTTTTTTTCCCCATTTTCGTCCTCCAACGTTAAGTCATATCGGACGATGAATGGAATTTGTGAAATGATGCTCGGTCCATAGAGCATAGAGTTACCCGACATTCGTCTTCTAGAATAAGGGAAAACCCCTGAAAAACCCCTATCCAGGTAACTCACCCTGACCGAGATTCGCACTCGGGACCTCTTGAACCTGAGGCAGACATGTTACCACCACGCTACCGAGGCGGGCGTTCCGAAACTCCTAACTATACAAGGTTCAGGGGCCATTTCACTCTTTCAGTTCTCTAGAGACGGTAATGAACGACCCGTCGACCGAGCCGCCCTCTAATCTCCATGGGCAGTAAGTACTATTTCCTTCGAGCAAAATGTGAAACCATCACAGAAGCCACCAAACAAGCAGGGATATTTAGAAAAATCTTAAGGCTAGTGTGGGAATCGAACCCAAGATCTCTCGCATACAAGACATAAAGATTAACTGGAGCCAATGGAAGGATTATTGCACAATATCCGAAACTTCAGGGTCGAAATGACACTGGAACACATACGAGGCGTGTCCGTAAAATGAGGTCTCCAAGGCACTGGAGCCGTGAGGAATGCTATTACGCGAGATCCGGCAACACTGGAGTGTAGCTTGGTTTCACCCCTTCAAATCCCCACCAAACCGAACCCGTTGCAGCCATTAGTCTTGGCTGGACAGCCGTTTGCGATGGAGCTTCCTATCACTTCCTCCGCCGAGTGCGAGTTGCGTGCAGTGATCCGTTTTTGTTTTTTGTTGTTGTTTTTTGAGTACCAAGGGCACTACCCCCACTGACATTCATAGTCAGTTATGCGAAGTCTATGGGCCACAGTTTATGGACGTCAAAACCGTGCGAAAGTGGGTTAGAGAGTTCAAAGACGGGCGTACAGATGTCCATGATGAACAGCGTTCTGGTCGGCCCTTGGTTTCAGCCGAAACAATTGCAAAACTAGAGCAATTGCTTAAACATCGGCGAGTGACAGTTCGAAGCTGTGCGAACTTATCCCTGAAGTCAGTAAGACTACGATTGACAAGATTTTGACCGAACATTTGCATTATCGCAAGGTGAGTGCGAGGTGGGTCCCCAAAATGTTCACCAATGACCATAAACCGCAACGTGTTGAAGTGGCCCACCGACTCCTCGAGCGCAATGCAGAACAGGGCGACGAATTGTTGGATTCAATTGTCACTGGCGATGAAACCTGGGTGCACTACAAAACACCAGAAATTAAGAACGTTTTCGTCAGTGGTGGCATTCGAATTTGCCGAAGCCGCGAAAATTCATACAGATATTTTCTGCCGACAAAGTGATGGCCAGTGTGTTCTGGGACAGAAAAGTTGTCTATTTGTGCGAGTTTATGCCTACCGGCATAACAATAAACGCCGCTAGCTACTGTGATACTTTAAAAAAATTGCGACGAGCCATTCGAAATCGAAGGAGGGGAATGCTGACGAAGGGAGTGATTTTTTATCACGACAACGCTCCTCCTGATGCTGCACATGCAACGGCTGATCTCCTGGCCCAGTTCGGATGGGACATCCTCACACATGCCCCCTACAGTCCAGACATATCACCTAGTGATGATCATTTGTTTCCTGAGTTGAAGTCACACCTGGGTGGAACACATTTCCAGACCGACGATGATTTGAAAAACGAGGTTGAGCGCTACCTGCGCAACTTGGTGTGAGAGACAAGGGTATACAAAAACTGCCACAGCGCATGCAAAAGTGCATCGATCGCAATGGTGATTACGTTGAAAAATGGCTGAAGTTCCGCCTTTCCATCAGGGTGACATTCGTTGACAATAAACATGCTTTCTCTTTAGGGAAAGCTATGAGTATTTATTTATTTATATTGTGATTTTTGGAAGGAAGTGAGAACCAGGGTACAAGACATAGACAGACAGGAGATTTGGGAAAGTATAGAAGAAAAGAAATCTTTGAAATTTTATAAGCAATTAAAGTCAGAATGGGGTAGGGATTATATAGATTATATAGATTAATGTGACAAAAGTGGATGAGAAGGCGTAGCATGGATGAGAGTAGGAGTAATATATCTAAAAGGATTGAGAAATAATGAGGTAGGGGTATGTGAATTTTGTGGAGATGAAGAGAGCACTGTTCATTACCTGATAGAATGTAAGGAGTTAACAAATTGCAGGAGTAAAATATGGGATAAGAAATGTGACAGCGTGAGCAAAGAGGTAGTGGCATTACGCATGTTAACGGGGATGAGTGAAAATAAAAATAGATTTATAGGAGAATTCTTATATAAGTTAAGAGAAAAGTGGATTAGGGTAAAAGAAGTGAAGGTCAGGAAGAAATGACATCAAGCTGCTCAGGAAAACCAAAGGCCTATGGCCAGGGGACCTGAGTCAGCGAGTAAATCTGGGGTCAGCAATTTCATGTATTTGTGCAGGAGGTATAATAGTGATTGTTAGGTGTCAAAGTAATTTTATTGAAAGTGTAATGGAAACTGTACAAATAAATATCATATCAAATATTTATATTGTTTTCAATTTACGTCCATTCATATGGAATGATTAATGAAATTGTGAAATGATGCTTAAATGACTCCAGGGTCCATAGATCGTAGAGATATCCGACTTTCGTCATGCAGGGTAAGGAAAAACTCCGGAGAAAGCCTTATCCAGATATTTCGCTGTGACCGAGATTTGAACTCGGGACCTCTTGAACGTGAGACAGACACGCCGCTATCTACGCTACCGAGTTGTGCGTGCGTCTGTGGGTCATAATTTAGAAAACAAATTCTGGTTCTTATAGTAACTTTATCAAGTTGTTGTACTTGTTATCAAGTACCAGGCGCTGTAACCTCTGACATTGGACGAAGAAACTTATAAAGCACCAGACTGAAAAGAAAACTGCCTCGAGCCATCCCACTCATTGATTCAGAAGATAGTGACTTTCCTTACTAATTCAAAGTAGGTATATTTTATATTTTGGTCATAACACCACTGATCATTATGTAGCCTCACATATCTAACCTCTGTTGTCAATCGTTATCCAACTTATCCTGTTGTATACTGTATCTTTTATTATCTTTCATTTAAATGTGTTCTTAATTGTTATCCCTTTGTTTATATTACAAATTTGTCACCTATTGTATATGTTAGAGCAGTGTTTCTCAAACTCTTCTGCCTCAAGGACTCCCTGATCTAACAACTTGTTCGCGGACACCCATAGTTTGGCAACTCAATTTATATAAACGAGTCGACTTTTGGTTGAATGTTATAATTGGAATTTAAATAATTACTGTACGTAAAATTTAAGATATTTTCTTGAATATTTAGTTTTAAATTTAATTAACAATAGATTAAAAAATTAAAGCTGAACTAAATAAAATAAACTTTTGTATAAAATGTATTTTAAATAAAAATATATTTTAAATTGTCTTTACTAAAATAATTTCACTTGGAATTAAATTGTATACAAGTTTGCCCAACTAGATTTTTATTTAACTTTAGCCTTACATCAGTAAAAATTAAAACGCCACACTCTTTGGATTACCCAAGGATTAATAACATTACGCACATGTTATAAAAATGAATTTATTTTCCATGTAAAGAAACTATTTTTATACATATAAAAAGTTATTCGTAATGTTCTGAATCCACCTTTTCAACAAAGTTAGTATTGGGTTCCTAAAAAATCAGTTTACGTGGCAACAGCTTGAAACTTTGTTCTTTGGAATGAATTAATGCGAACAATGCAACTGTTTTTCTTATTGAATAAACTCAGTTAAGCTGGGCTTAATGTTGGTGATCCTTACTCTTAAGTCCGTTGGTAAGTACATTGGTAAGTGTGTTTCTTTCTCACATACAAGGTCATTTTCTACAAGATTACTCAACTTTGTTTGGTATTATGAGGACCCTGAGACGTATGTTTAATAAAAACAATCAAAGGTAAAATTTTTGCGTGGAATGCAATAGTCTCATTACCATAAATACTTTTTAGAGAAAAGAACAAGTACTGAAAATATAAGCTTGTATATACCTAAAAATATCACACTTAGAATGAAAATAAGCATCCCATTTCTCTTCGTTAAAGCTCTCCGATGTTAGGTTATGTCGGACTTGAATGGAATGGGTAAATGACTTTCGGATAGTTCTGGTGTCCGGTGAGGTTAGAGTTGACCGATATTTATCTTTTGGGATGAAGAAAAACGCCAGAACAACACATATTCAGGGTGCTCATCCTGACTTAGCTTCGAACTAGTGACCTCTTAAGCGTGAAAAATATAAAATAAAAAAACATGCATCCCATAAAACTAAATGCCAGAAACGTTGGGTGTCAGACAAGATGGTTCGAGTGTCAGTGGCCTCGATGCAATCGACATCGCGTCCAAGAAATCCCTCATTGTGGTCGGAAAGTTGGAATTTGTTGTGCTGTCAGTGGTAGACGTATAATTGTCCAGCACTCTACGAGCAGACCTTAAACGTATAGAGGTACCGAAATGACATTTTCACCCAACTTTATCATTAACTGACAGAGAAAGAGAAATCATAAGGGTAGTTTTAACAAGATTCTGCTACTGCCCATACAGGAGAGGAGGCCATGATTAAAGTTAGGGAAGTGTTTGCAGATAGAGGGATTCGCAACATCGATATAATAGTTTATGATTTTAGTTGTGGGGTAACCTGAATAACAAAGTTTACGAGACAAACTCTCATACGACGTTGAATATGACGTTGGAGCCTCGATCACTAAAGCTAGCAAAGGGAAATCTGTAATACAGCTAAAGTCAGATAAGCCTACCGCTACAGCCTGCATCCTGTTTACCGGCAATCTATCCGCCAGAATCAGCAGAATTGTCGCCAAATACAACATCAGGACCATCCACAAGCCACCTCCGAACATTAAACAGCTGTTGAGACCAATGAGAGACAAACTGGACATAAGTTCCGGGAGTGTACCGCATTTCCTGTGAATGTGGAACTCCGTATATAGGACAAAGCGGAAGTACCATTGCTACCAGAATAATCGAACGTGAACAGAGCATACGTGTAATGCAACCTGAGAAGTCTGTGCTGGCAGAGCATTGTATTGATAACGACCATAGAGCCAACTTTCGGGAGACGAACATCTAGGCAATATACAACAGTTACTGGGAGCGGAGAATTAAGGAGGCTTTGGCGATTTCCTCTGAAAGGAGCACGCTTAAACGTGATGCTGGATTTCAGTTAAGCTCCTTTTGCAAACCGGTCTTAAAATGGAAATCCGTCGAATTAAGAAGCAAAGATCAATACAGCATGATAATCAAGTAAGTAGTTGCGTTTCTGTGGCACAATTTTCTATACTCGCGCTATCTCCTGACCTGGCATTTAATTTACTGAGAACAATCTTTTGTTCAGTAATGCGAATTTTGATAGTTTTGTCTTTGTTCATATTTGTGTTATATTCAGTGTTTCATTGCTGGTTATAACATTTAATAAATATCCTGATGATGGAAGAGATGTACACTCCCGAAACGTCGATATCTAATCATCTTTTCACCTGGCTTGCTGGCCGAGAAAAAAAGCGAGCACATTCTCATACATTGGAACAAGTAAAACAAAATATTAGAAACGAAGTCGAAAATTTTACATTGGCCCAACTTAATCGTTTCAATGAGAATGTGTTCTCCCGATATAATGGTTGTTTAGCCGAGATTAGACCACATTTCCGGCATCTTCTATAAGATAAGAGTGTTGTTACACATGCTTTACTCGCGGAGTTTATTTAAGAGCAAAACTATCTGTGGCGTATCCAATCACGCACAACTACAATGCCGTGCGCTCGTTAGGTTTTATGAGAAGGACCCTGTAGACTACTACGTTCCAAGGCAAGTATTAAGAACAAAACCAGACATTTTACGCGAGGGGGTTCAGTTTGTCGTGTGCGAATTATGAGACGATTGTATTATTTTATAAACTGCAGCGATTCGTTTAACTATAACATTATTATACACACAAATCCTGGGATGTTACATGTTATATGTATCGCTCGTTCATAATTAGTATCAGGATTCAACCGAAGTTCTATATTGCAAGTATGTGTTTTTTTTTTTTTTTAGTTTGAAATCCAATACACGTTGACGGGTTACAGTTTTTCAAATAATGTAAATAAACGTGTTAATAATATTATTAATTTTTGGAGACTACTGATTGTTGTCTTTAATACGGAATTACTTACCAAAGGTAAAAAATGAGATTATTTGCTTAACGCAGCTTTAAAGTAATGTTAGCAATGAAGGCAATGAGTGTAATAAAATAACATGACTATAATATGCTGCTACTTGTTATATATGTGTATAAATATGAAACAAACACGTACAGAACAGCTGCAACACAAATCTTAATTACGTCATGTTAAATGTAATAAGTAGTTAACGGATATTCAGCTGCTAAAAATTTAAATGTATTTATTTTTATGCATTAAAAAGCAAGAACAAATTTTTAAAACGAGTTTAAAATATTTACTAAAACACAAAATATTTTCTTTTATTTTACTAAATAGAAAAACTGCTAATAAAATAAACTGTTTTGGTATCTCACCAGTGATGGATTTTTGATATAAAATGGCAATTGTCTGAAATTTTTTGAAATTACAGTGGACAGCACAAGCTTTCTCTAAATTGTTCATTAGAAATCTCTGTCGATTGTCAAGTTAGCACTGCTAGGTATTTGGAGAATGATTGTTCTACGTCACATGATGGCGTTTTTGCATATTTCAGAAGAGGTACGTCACTAGTATTCTGGAAGTTGGACGAATTGTCTTATAATTTGAAACCTTGCATATTTTTCAACCTCCGATTTGAACTTTCTTATTTTTAAAGTTTGCCTTTTAAAGTCTTCGAGTGAGTTGATTTTCGTAACTACATTAACCACTTCCTTAACACTTTCTAGTACTTGCTTCTAGATTTTTAATGGAATCTCACAAGAAACACAAACTAACAGCAACATACCCTATGTCATTTGTTTAAACAATTGTCACTTAACAGATTCCGTACAGTGTCTATCGACGAAACATCGTCTTCGTCCAGCTCGTCCACAGCTGTTTAAAAGCTATCAACGGTTTCTTGCATAGTACACCACCGCTGAAAGCCAAGTAATGATGGCGCTCGCTCGCTCGCTCGTGCTGGCTGGCTGTATACAGCCAGAAGGTTTTTGCTGCGTGCCCACCCATTAAGGGTTTTACCGCAGGTAGGATTATTATTGAAAGATGTAGGATGAAGGTGATGTAGGTTTTTGATTGGGAGTTAATTTTGAGGTTACCAAAGTACCTTCGGGTTGAAAGAGAGGATGCAGTACTTAGCACCCATTTTGTTTTATTTTAAATATTTTGTAATTTAGTTGGGGAGAAATTTAGATGCCAAACAGCTTGGAAGAATTATGAGGAGCTCAGCTTTAGCTGCTGATAGGTTCAGCTCCTGTGTTATCTAGGGTGCCCGCATGCCATACGGGGGACCCGATGCAGTCTAGATCGGTGTCTAGTGGGGTCATAATTTCCCAGTGATCTGACAAGGGCGCTTCTGTGAGATGGTAAACTTGCGTATAATTTTGAAGCCCGGCGCCTAATTTCATCCTCCACGTATGGAAGACCCGATGCTTCGTGGAGCAACCTGGTAGGGAAATAACGTCCCACAGAATAAATAGACCGCAGTCCTTTATTCTGTGCACGTTGAAGCCATGCTAAACAGCTGTCTGCTGCCATGCCCCAGATCTCGCAGGCATATAGCATCACCGGGATTACCAGCGCTCGGAAGAGGTACAACTTCATGCGGACTGGCATCGAGGTAGACCCCAGCATTGGGTACAGGGAAGCAATTGCTCCCTGTACCTTTGCCGAAAGGTCCCTGATGTGCCGGCGAAAAGTTAAACCTCTATCCAAGTTGACTCCAAGGTACTGGACAGAGTTAGACCACTCTATCCTTCGACCTCGGTAGCTGAAGTGGGGCAGTCTGCGGGGGTGTGGCGCTTTGTAAAAAGTATGGCGTGGCTTTTGTCCGGATTTACGGACATCCGCCAACGCCGGCACCACTGTTGTGTTAGGCGGAGATGTCTTTGAATGGGGTTGAAGGCTCTGAGAATGTGTTTGTCCTTGCAGAACAGAAACACGTCGTCAGCGTATTGTGCCATTTCGACTCGTGGTTCTGTGGGGAAATCTGCCATAAAGACGTTGAAGAGGGTGGGGGATAGCACAGAGCCTTCGGGGACTCCGCCTCTCACTGGCCTTAGTGTTGATGTTTTCCCCGCGACTGAGACTTTAAAAGTGCGATGTCGCAAGAAGCTGTGTAGAATGTTGATCACTTGAGCTGGGAGCCCCAGATGGATCATTTTGTGTAGGAGTCCGGCATGCCATGTCGTAGAGAAGGCCTTCTCGACATCCAACGAAACTGCGGCCGTGAAGGCGCCTTCCTGGAAGCCCAGGGCGGCGGTCTCCACCACACGCAGCAACTGCTGAACTGTCGAGTGCCCAGGACGAAAACCAAATTGGTGGTCAGGAATGGCTTGAATGTATACCAATATTGGGGACAAGCGAGCAAGAATTAGCCTTTCGAGAACTTTCGAAAGGGTGGAGAGGAGGCTAATGGACCTTTAGCTGGATGGGTGTACCGGATTCTTCCCAGTTTTCAATATGCAAATCACCCGGGCCTCTCTCCACTCTCGTGGAAAGTACCCAAGGGCGAGGCACATATTGAAAATCCTGGTCAGGAAGAGAATCGCATTGAAGGGAAGATGGCGGAGCATTAGGGGAGTCAGCCCGTCCGGCCCCGCCGCCTTCTTTGGTTTGAGACGTTGGAGTACGCCTTGGACTTCACTAGGTCGGATGGTAGGGAGTCTCTCCGCATCCTCAGGAGGGTGACGTAAGAAACGACGCACCTCCCGACGGACGCATTCAGAAAAGTTATCGTCCTGGGGGTCATCTCTCGGACACATAGTACGCTCAAGATAGTCAGCGAAAGCATTGGCTTTGGCTTGGGGTTCATAGGCCAGGCCCTGGGTGCCGTGAATGGGAGAGGTGTACTGACCTCTGTGTTTTCTAAGGTCTTTGGCTATCCTCCACACGTCGCCATCCTCGACGCGCAACCTGGACATTTTGTCCTACCACGCTTGCACCTTGTGCTCGCGCAGGCGGACACTGACCTCTCGACGTAAACGTCTTAGGAGCGCTCGATTATGTGGCGTGCGGTGACGTTGGTATAATCTCCGTGCTGCCCAGGATCGCCGGATTAGAAGAAGGATGTCCAAAGAGAGGACATCGGGATGAAGAGGAGCCGGAGCATGGACTGTCAAATTAAAGGTGGTGCGCTTCACGATGGAAGTGAAGGATGAGACGGCGTTATCCAGGGTAGGGATATTTGTGATTTTGGGATTTGGCGGGATGGAAGTGCGGAGGCAGTTCCTGACGCCTTCCCAGTCGACCTCCCGCGTTTGAAGCGAGATGTCGTGACTGGCAACCCTTGTGTTGATATCTGTCAACACTGGATTGTGATCTGAATGTAATGCATTTAATGATGTGAGTGTGAGATGGTATGGTAGATGTTTTGTGATTGCGAAGTCTATGACTGAGGGCAGTCCTCCTCCTCGCGGGTAATGAGTGGATTGCCAGGGGCCCTGTACTTGAAGTTGAGGGTCCGCGTCTATAAGGCGAATGATTTCATTGCCTCTTGCATCCGCCCGACGACCGCAATGCCAACGTTGATGTTTAGCATTGAAATCGCCGGCCATGATAGCACAGGGATATAGGGCTAGGATGGATAGATAGTCGTTGGATACAAACTGTCGGTTTGGTGGATGATACACAGAGACTACCAAGACCTCTAAACCACCAAGGTGCATACTAATGGCCGTGGCCTCTAGGGTTTGTAGAGGTGGGAGCTGGATGGGCTGATGGACCACATTTTACCTCACCAAGATCGCAGTTCCGCCACCTGGGCGTCCCTGACGATCCGTACGATGGCAGATGTAGCCCGGAAAATGATGGCGATGATGATGATGGTCTTTAAGGGCAATCAACAGCGCGGTCATCAGCGCCGTTTAGTACCAAATCAAGCTAAAGTCAGGATAAAGAAACTAAAATGGATCCATCCTAAATAAAACCACCGATAAAAGCATTCACAGGCAAGTCAAGATCTAAATTAAACTTAAAACTATGAGACGATAAGAAGGTTAAAAGGGATAATATTTTTGGACAAAATTCAAAAATTAACAATTAAAAACAGCTTAAAGTATCTTCCACCGCATGCCCGTCTCCGCCGGAGTCTTGGCCGAGGTGGCCGGCCGTTGGAGAGACTGGCGAATATTTGCTAAGTTAAAACACGCGTTACCTTTCAAACTTGAAGCACATTAATTACTGACTATTCTAAAGCCTCGCATGACACTCTGTTGTACAATATTTACACAGAATTAAAATTATAGTGTTTAATGAATTTGATTTTATACAATGACAGTTTTCTCGATAACTTAATTTTAAAACAGAAATGTAGGACTTCTCTTCCGGTACCTCTGTAACAATAATAAAATACAGCTAAATAGTACATCGTGCAGTTACAGACGGAAAGAGATGGGGAAGCAACTCAATATTAAATCTAAAAAAGCAAAAATTTCGTCCAAACTATTGTATTGTATCTACAAATCCAAAAACACCGATTAAGGTATCTCCTTTTACGAAGCAGCACAATCTCGCGGGCACTATAACAACTACAATAAACAGGTTACAAAACCAGATGTCGCTGGTCCAAACAAAAAAAAAAGTATCGTCCTGTGTGTAACATGCTGCCTATGGTTCCCGAGTTCGTGAGAACTTAAATACCAACTTTGGAATTTAACGGACAATTAATTTAGTAGTTAAACTATTCACAGACAAAGGCACATACAGAAAAATGGAGAGCGACAGAAATCGGTATAAGAAACTTTAGCGCATTTTTCTATACGTTTAGCTATTAGTTTTGGTACTGAATTCAAGGAGTACCAAACCGTTGTTAAATTTATACCTTTGCTTACTTTATGTTTATGAATATAAACGTTTGTATAAAACTAACCCGTGTAGATACAACGAGATTAAGAAAACTCCATAGGCTTGAAATATTGTAAGATGTTTCAAGAGCAGCCACTATATAACGTCTTTGACATTCCCCTTTACTTGCATGGTCAACAGATGAAAACGAACAACTTTTTATGTGAGAAAAGTAAGAAAAGTATTTGTATACACAATATATCCAAGTAATAATAATAATAATAATAATAATAATAATAATAATAATAATAATAATAATAATAATAATAATAATAATAATAATAATAATAATAATAATAATAATAATAATAATAATAATAATAATAATAATAATAATAATAATAATAATAATAATAATAATAATAATAATAATAATAATAATAATAATAATAATAATAATAATAATAATAATAATAATAATAATAATAATAATAATAATAATAATAATAATAATAATAATAATAATAATAATAATAATAATAATAATAATAATAATAATAATAATAATAATAATAATAATAATAATAATAATAATAATAATAATAATAATAATAATAATAATAATAATAATAATAATAATAATAATAATAATAATAATAATAATAATAATAATAATAATAATAATAATAATAATAATAATAATAATAATAATAATAATAATAATAATAATAATAATAATAATAATAATAATAATAATAATAATAATAATAATAATAATAATAATAATAATAGTAATAATAATAATTGATATCATACTTGATGTTCTTTAACTTGCTGTAAATATAGGACAATGGCCTGCAGCTTTACCTTACCCTCTCCGCCAGGCTTGAAACCGTGACATCCTGAAGCACGGGCTAGCATGCCACACGCATGATGGTTCAGTTTTCTTTTAGCACCAGCGACATCTATCGTTATAGCCTGGTAATTGTTGTTCTGCTGATGTCCGATAGAGCGTACTACTTTGTTTAAATGAGCATTTTTATCATTTTTTTTTCATTATTGTGGGTAGGGGGGCTTCACATATTCTCTTATCCATACAGATTCACTTTTTAGACGTAAGATTACTATTGCTTCACTGACTCTTTTGGCCGTAACTCCGGGTTATATCTTTAAGCAGAATTTTTGTATTAACATTAATAACATTGAGAAAGAAACCGGCGATCCTCGTGGTGTTTCTGTAAGTAGCGTACATAGTGTTAGAATAGAACAGCAAGCATCCAGAACTCTAAGAACACCGGGAAAATTGCGTAAATGTGAAAAGCGCTTGGAGAAATACGTCGGTTTTACAAGTCCTATACGCAGTAAAGGTCGTGATTATTTTCTCAGAAAGAAACGCATATATTTAATAAGTTAATGTGTCACCCAACTCTTTTATTTATTGTCTAGAAGTTAGCGCTGCTATATATACTGCTCGTGTTGCAGAACTTATGCGCGTGCATGTAGCGCCTAGCACGTGGCGAGTTGATTCAGCTCCGCCTTGTTGTTTACAGCAGGACTAAACTAGCGTGAGACAGAGTGTAGTTGGCCTACTAACTGAATCATCTGATGAGCTGCACTCACATGCCTTTCTCTGCTCTTGTAAAACTGTCCTTGGAATAGTAACTACATTACGATAGGCCAGTTAAAACTTGTCCTATTTATAATTTTCTGTAGATACCTTAGAATACGGGAACGCAATGGACTTTTAGCGTTAGTCAACTGTTTAAGGAGCTTTTCTCTGTGTGGTGCCTTTGGAATTACGTTCTCTTGGCATGGTCAAGGATTAACAAATGAATAGCGGACTCCTATCTGAGAAACATACTGGTAAATTCAGAAAGAAAACAAGGAATAATCTACGACATAGTTCACTCCACAAAATTGTTTTACACAGATCTACATTTAGATAGATCTCCTGCTTATATAAAGGTTATCCTGAATTAAACAAACTTCTGAGGACATTCCTGAAAATTCAAGAGAAACATCTGCTTTGCCTTCAATATAACATATTATATTTCAATAGTTAGCATAATTTTTGACTAATTCTTAATTTATAGGGGAGGATGGAATTGGATGTGTTTCTTGAAATGGTAGGTAGATGTTGCACCAAAATAGCATTTTGTTAGGTATTTAATTGACATTCTATTTTTTTTAATTAAGCTGTTCACAGAAAGACAAGTACAGCTGTACAGCTACACGGACATTTTCTCCAAAATTACTCAACTTTGTTTGGTATTATAAGGACCTTGAGACGTGTGTTCAATAAAAACAATCAAATGCTAAATTTTTGGGTGCAAAGCAATACTCTCATTACTATAAGTACTTTTTAGAGAAAAGAACAAGTAACTGAAAATATAAGCTTGCATATAAAAATATCGCACTTAAAATGGAAATATGCATCTCATTTCTCTTCATTAAAGTTCTCCGATGTTAGCTCATGTCGAACTTGAAAGAAATTAGAAATGACTTTCAGATAGTTCTGGTGTCCGTTGAGGTCAGAGTTGTCCGACATTCATCCTTCAGGATGAGGGAAAACTCCGGAACAACACATATTCAGGGTACTCAGCCTGACTTGGCTTTGAACTGGTGACCTCTTAAGCGGAAAACAGATAAAATAAACAAACATGCATCCCATAAAACTAAATATCAGAGACACTGGGTGTCAGATAAGATGGTTCGAGTGTCAGTGGTCTCGATAGAATCTGATCTAAAACAGCTGTTTCCTAAGATTGTTTAATTAGTAATACTTCCTTACAACTATTGTTGAAGTGGTTCATCATATTGCCATAAAAATTGGCAACTTAATGTAAAGCTGAATTTTAAAACAGAAAGCAAAGACTTTCTTACCGGTTCATTTGTAATCATAATAAAATACAAATGAGAAGTACCTCAGCAGTTACAGCCAAAAGTAGATAGTGAAGCAACTGTAACTTATATTTAAGAAACCCTGAATTTTGTCAAAATCAAAGAACTGTAAGTCTACATTTCCTAAAAACATCGAATAAGGTGTTCAATTGTATGAAGTAGCATAATGAGTAGGTTACAGATCCAGATGTCGCTGGTGCTCAAACAGAACAGAATCCCGTTGCGCGTAACATGCTGCCTTATGGTTACCATAGTTAGCGGGAACTTAAATACCAACTTTGGAATTTAACGGTCAATAGTTTTGGTAGTTAAACTATTCAGAGACAAACACAAACACACACACACCCACACACACACACACACACACACACACACACACACAGAGAGAGAGAGAGAGAGAGAGAGAGAGAGAGAGAGAGAGAGAGAGAGAGAGAGAGAGAGAGAGAGAGAGAGAGAGAGAGAGAGATACACGGAATGCGACAGACATGGATATAAGGAACTTTAACACATTTTTTTTTATTTTATTTTATTATATATTTATCTATTTGTTTGTGGATACAATTCAGGATGCATCAAATGGTTGTAACTTATCCTCTATGTATTTTCCAAAACTTTCAGCGCCGGAGTCAGAATTATTTTAATCATCATCATCAACATCATCATCATCATCATCACCATCATCATCATCACCATCATTATCACCATCACCATCATTATCACCACCATTATCGTTATGATCATCATCATCATTATTACGATTATTATTTGTAGTACTAGTCGAATATATTGTGCGTACATGTATTTTTCCTTCTTTTTTCACGTAAATACTCATTGGTTTTTATCTGTTGACCGTACAAGTAGAATGGAATGGCAAAGTCGTCTTAAAGCGGCAAGCTCTTAAAGCATTTTAATATCGTTGAAGTCTATTGAGTTTTCCTAATCCCGTTGTACCTAAAAGGATTACTTTCATACAAACGTTACCTTGATAAACATGAAGTAGATAGACGAATAAATATCTTAAACCATTTTGATACACCCTGAATTCAGGTATATATAAAATAAAGTAAGGTAAAATTGTGTAAAAGTTCCTTATATATCGATTTTTATCGCTCTCCGTGTATCTGTGTGTTTGTATAACAATTTAACTACCGATCAATTGACCTTTAAGAGTTAAAATTGGTGTACAGCAATCATGTAATATCAGGGGTTCAAAACACAAAGTTTCTAGGCATCCATATTGATGATAATCTCTCATTTCAGGATCATGTCCTAATGACTTACTCCAAACGCAAGAAAACGATATTCCTGCTGTACCAGCTTACCAACATGTTACCATTTCAAATGGTTCGTACAGTATACTTTGCATTATTTCATTCCCATTTAGAATACGGAGCAATGCCTAAAACTTCTTTCATGAAGATCTTCTTGCTTCAAAAAAGAGCTGAAAGAGCTTTGACTAAAGTTAATAGATTGGAGTCTCTCAGACCATATTTTAAGCAACTTATACTACTTCCATTATTTTGTATATATGTATTCTTCACTATTTTGTGTGCTAAAACATCAAGTGAATCCCCTCAACTAAAAGAAGATGTACATACTTAGTTTACTCGCAGACAAGATGACATTTTTCTGAGTTTATTTAGTGGTACCTTTGGTAATGAAAATATAGCTAATGCGGGTTCTAAATGTTTTAATGTACTGCCAACAGATCTAAAGGGATAATCTGGTATAAAACTGTTTAAGAAAGGATTCAAGAAATATCTACTAACACACTGCTTTTACAGTTCGAAAGAATTTTTAAACAAGAGTACTAATTATTCTTAAACACATTAACGAAGATATAGTTATGCTACACATTTAAAGTGTCATTTTTGTTCTGAAATTGTTATGACTTGCATAAATTTAGAAGTATCCTACTTATGTACTTTTCTTCTTTGTCAACTGTTTGTTTGTTATCAGTTATGCACAACAATGTATTCAATAATATGTTCTGTGTAACTTACACCTGTTTTTGTGTGCATCATTTTAAATTATTCTTATTATTATTTTATCATAATTATTAATTACCATTTATTAATATTGATGTGTCTAGTACCACAAATTGTATCATTCTAATTATTTGTATCTTATCCATTATAATTGCTTCTGACGTATTCTTCAATAACATCAACTGTATATATTGTATCATTGAAAATAAACCAAATTCCAAAGTTGAATTTGAAGTTCCCGCCAACAATGGGAACCATAAAGCAGCATGTTACACGCTTCACGATTCTTTTATGTTTGAGCACCAGCAACATCTGCATTTGTAACCTACTAATTATCGTTGCGAAAGCGCCCGAGAGATCGTGCTACATCATGAAAAGGAACGCCTTGATTATTATTATTTTTTTAATTTGTACACTTACAGTATTCTAGTTTCGACAAAATTCAGAATTTCCGAAATGAAAGATTACAGTTGCTTCAACATCTGTTTCTGGCTGCTGGATATACTACTCAGCGTTGTTTTTTTTTTTTTTTTTTTTTTTTTTTTTTTTTTTTTTTTTTTTGTTACTCTGACACATGAACCTGCAGCGAGCTCTTTGTTTATTGTTTTAAAATCCGGTTATCCTAAAAACTATGTCATTATTTTATGCTGTTATGCTTACTTTTTTGTGCGTGATCATTATATAATAAACGACTTGAAGCAACATATCTCTGAGATCAGCTTCTGTTGAAGTTTCTGTCTTTTGATAAACGATCTGTTTCATTTACGCACAAGCAAGTATAGAAGTTGGAGCAGCCCAGGCTGGTGGGTGAGTCAGGTACACAAAGGAACATAAGACTGACGTATTGAGTCTGTGTCTTTGTCAAAAGTGGTCTTAAGTTAATGATTATACTGAGAAATAAATTGTTTTGATTAAAGTTAGAATTGCCGCGTTAGTCACAACAACAATATCAACTATGAAGATGATTTCGTCAATAAATGATGGTTTAATTATTCCACAGCTTTTGCTCTTTTTCGATGAGGCGTGGTTCTGTTTCAATGGTTGTGTCAACACTCATAACAGTCGGTACTGGGCTTCTGAATATCGACTTCGCATCCAAGAAATCCCTCACTATGATCGGAAAGTTGGAGTTTAGTGTGCTGTTAGTGCTAGACGTATCATCGGTCCAGTACTTTACGAGCAGACTGTAAATGAACAGAGGTACCGAAATGACGTTTTCACCCAATTTTATCATGAACTGGTATTGGAAGGGAAATGATAAGGGTGGTTTTAACAAGATTCTGCTACTGCCTATACAGGAGAGGAGTCTATGAATAAAGTTAGGGAAGTGTTTGAAAATAGAGTGGTTCACAGTCCCGATCTAACAGTGTGATATTTTTAGTTGTGGTGTAACCTGAATGACAAAGTTTACGACACAAATTCTCATACATTGGAACAAGTAAAACAAAATATTAGAAATGGAATCGAATTTGCCCAAACTAATCGTTTCAATTAGAATGTATTCTCCCAATATAGTGTTTGTTTAACCGAGAGTAGACCACATTTCCAGTATCTTCTATAAGGTAAGAGTGTTATACATGCTTAACTCGCTGAGTTTATGTAGAAGCAAAACTATTTGTAGCACACCCAATCGCGCACAAGTACAATGCTGTGCGCTGGTTAGGTTTTATGTGAAGAAGCCTGTACAATACTACCTTCCAATGCAAGTATTTAGAGTAAAAACAGACGTTTTACAGGAGAGGATTCAGCTTGTGGTTGGTAAATTATGAGATGATTGTGTTCTTTTATAAACTGCAGAGATTTGCTTAGTTATAAAATTATTATACACACAAATCCTGGGATGTTACATAACATATGTATGGCTCGTTCATAGTTTGTATCAGAATTAAACCGAACTTCTATGTTGCAATTATATATTTATTCTTGTAGTTTGAAATCCAATAAACGTAAACGGGTTATAGTTTCACATTCATCTCCGAAAGGTAGATGTTTCTGTTAAAAAAACTTACAAAATTTACATCTCTACCTAATATTATAATATCAAAATTCTAAGAAAATGTTTGTTTAATTTTGGTTCACTGAAATACAAATATTAATGAGCTCCCACAATGTCTTTGTACGTCAGTCGACGCGTAAAGAACCAGTGTTAAAATTTATGGCTTCGTTATTATATAAAATGTAATTAATTATATGAAATAGTCTTTCTTGTTACAATGATTAAAGTTCACTTTCGAAATCCTTCAAATAAATGTATTATATAGTATTTGTATTTTGGACACTACTGATTGTTGCTATTTTACGGCATTACTTATCAAAGGTAAAAAAGATGAGATCATTTTGTTATAGGCAGCTTTAAAGTAATACCAGTAAAGAAGGCAATGAGTGTAATAAAAATAACATGACTATAATATGCTGCTACTTGTTATGTATGTGTATAAATATGAAACAAACACGTACAGGAAAGCTGCAACACAAATCTTAATTACGTCATTTTAATTGTAACAAGTAGTTAACGAATATTCAGCTGCTAAAAATTTAAATTTATATATTTTTCTGCATTAAAAATCGAAAAAAAATGTAAAAAAAAGTTTAAAATATTTACTATAACACAAAATATTTTCTTTCATTTTACTAAATAGAAAAACTGCTAATAAAAGAAACTGTTTTGGTATCTCACCAGTGATGGATTTTTGATATCGCATGTCACTTGTCTGAAATTGTTTGGAGTAACAGTGCACAGCACAAGCCTTCTCTAAATTGCCCATTAGAAATCACTGTCGATTGTCACGTTAACACCACCCTCTATTTGGAGAATGATCGTTCTACGTCACATGATGGCGTTATTGCATATTTCAGAAGAGGTACGTCACTAGTACTTACTCTCAAACTCTCCTTGATGACCTTCAAGAATTGTCTCATAATTTGAAACCCTGTATATTTATGAAACACCGATTTAAATTTGTTTTCTAAACTTTGCATTTGTGAGCATTCCAGTGAGTTGATTTTCGTTTTTACATAAAAGATTTCTTCAGCAGTTTCTATCAAGAGATTGGCCCAAATGACCTTGTTGTCGACGGGCCCTAAAACACCACACACTCACTCACTCTATCAAGAGATTAGTTATTGCTTCTAGTTTTTTAATAAACTCGCACAAGAAAGGCAAACTAGCAACAATAAGTGCCACGTCACTTTGTAAACAACTCTCAGTTAACAGATTTTGAACGATTTGTATGGGTGAAAAATCATCTTTGTCCAGCTCATACATAACCGTTTTAAGGCTATCAAAATGTTTTACATAGTACACCACTGCTGAAAGCCAAGTGACGAGGATGATGGTGTTTAAGGGAGCTCAACTACGCGGTTATCAGCGTCCTTGAAAGCCAAATAATACTAAAAACGGCTTTTAGAAACTAAAGTAGATCCATATTAAATTAAATTATAGATAAAACATTTAAGGTGTGCCGGCCCTCGTAGCCATGGTCGTTAGAACGTATGTTTCTAGCGTTCCACCGCGTAGAGGGTCGCGGGTTCGAGTCCCGCCCTGGGCATGGGTGTTTATGTGTATAGTGTATGTGTGTGCAACTACAGAAAACAGATAGGTAATTAAACGGAAACAATAAAAAACGGTTAAATAAGGAAAAGAAATATATATGCATAGATATATATTTTAAAAATTATAAAAAAAGGTAAAGTCAGAATCTAAAATAAAATTAAAAAAGGATAAAATATTTGGACACAATTGTAAAATTAACATTTAAGGACAACTTAGACCTACCATCGCTTTCTCTTCTTCCGCCAGTCTCTGCAGAGGTAACCGGCAGCTGGAGAGGATGGTGATTGATTATATGTATGCCAATTTAAAACACTCGTGACCTCTCAAACGTGAAGTACATTAAATACTGGGTATACCAAAGAAACAAACTTGCATCCATTGAAACTAAACACCATATATACGATATATGTCAGATGATATGGTTCGTATTAGTGGCAGTAGCCTCTTTTATATAATATTTACACAGAACTAAAATCAAAAATCTGCGAATTCGAATGAGCGAATTAATGACTTAACTTTTCTCGATAACTGAATTTTTAAAAATAAATCAAAAGAATTCACCGCCGGTTCATTTGCAATAATAAAACACTGTTGAATAATACTTCGTGTAGCTACAGCAAAAAAGAGATAGTGAAGCAACGGTAATGTTATATCTAAGAAAGCAAGAATGTTGTGGAAGTCAGAATATTTTAAGTTTACAAATTCCAAAAACATCCATCAAGCTGTCTCCTTTTATGAAGTAGCACAATTCCCGGGCACTTTAACAATTACAATTAGCAGGATACAAGTGCAGATGTCGCTGGTGCTCAAACAAAACTGAATCGTGTTGCGTGTATCATGCTGCCTTATGGTTCCTAAGTTTGCGGGATCTTAAATACCAACTTTGGAACTGTCAATTTGTCAATTGATTTGGTAGTTAAACTGTTCACACCAAAGACAGATACACAGATAGCGGTATAAATCGATATAAGGAATTGTAACTCATTTTATTTACTCTATTATATGAGGCACCTGGTATAGAAGACTGACATTCGGCAATTTTGTCGAACCTTAGTCAAGAATATATCTGTCGATCGATCTGGCCTGCTCTTTTCGAATCTGCGGTCCACTTGTTTCTGAAATGGACATTTATAGCATTTATACGTAGTTTTCACAGTTTAAATATGCATTTAGTTTCAAAACCGGACACGTCCATGCTCAGTTAGTATCAAAAAGGGACAAGACCGTTTGAACCAATCAAATCGCTGGACTGTGGTGTTTTAAGAATATAAGAATTATTAAAATGTGAATTTTGATACTCAGCCGAATTTATGTTATATAATTAAATAAATATTAATAAATCTACAACTGTCTACACAACACTCTTCATAATAAACTAATATTTCACATATGTTCTAAATAATCATATACATTTAAAGATTACACCGGTTTTTTACACTTTGCCTTGAAATGCACGTCTTTCCGTTTCCTTTATGTCCCGACGAAATCGTTCACATTGCTGGCACAGCCGAGATTTTCTGAAAAAGGTGCAAATGAGAGTCCAGAAAAAGTACTTTCACACTGATATTGCAACCCAGGTTTTGAAATTTCTCATGCTTATTTAAAGTCTTAATAAATTGCTTCATTAAGCCTAATATTATCTATGTGTAAAGAGGGTAAGAGAAAACTTTTTGGATCCACAAGACACTCATGAATATTTGAATATTTTTCATTTCTGGCATGAGACTGTCTCTCTGCTTCTAATGTTTTCTTCTCAAGTGCTTGGATCAGACTCTACTATCTCACTCACTAATAAAACATGGTATTTTAGTATAGGCTTATTGCTGATCTAGTTGCATGCCAATAACTTTTGAATCTCCACATACCTACCACTTAAGCTCTGCATATTTGACTGTTTCTAGAAGTAATTTTAGGTTATGGTATGTTTCCTTGAGCTGAACTGAATGGGCTACTGGAACTCATGCATATTTATACAACATTAAACATTTAAGAATAATTTTAGTATTGTTGTCTGTTATATTGGTGTCATTGTTGTAAAATACATTAATTCAAACAAAGAAATTATTGGTATTTCTCAGTTCCATACAATAATTATTTATGCGCACAACTACATCAAAACATTTTAGCTATAACTACTAATTGTAAAAAAGTGGTACATGGTAGAAAAAAAGCCGATTTCCGTTTTGGAATCAGCACATTAGATTCAGTAAAGCAGACATATTTTTGTGGAAACCCCAGAATCATGTGTATCAGTGAAACATTGCATATTCTCCTGATTTGAACATTCTTTTAGTACGTGTAAAGAAAATAGTCGTTTGAAAACTTATTTCATTCTGTCCGGCTACGGTGTATATTAAATTGTAATGATATTGCTTTAAAATAAATTATTAGACACAATATAAACGTAACTCCATCCGCAAGTAGTTTAGGCCTCATGTTGCGCACATGAAATTGTTATTTTCCCATGCAGTTTTAATTCTTCGCAATAACTTAAGTATGATTCATTTAAAAGCAGTCAAACCTATATTGAAAGGAAAATTAATTGAAAACCTACTGAAGCTGGAGTGGTAATTTTTAATTATTTTAGATATTCTGCAAAAGAAGTTCCCAGTTACCCAACGTGCAACCATCGTTCCCGTTTGCAGTATAGACTACTATCAGTGACAGATGTAAAGAAATTTCATGCTGCATATTATACAATTCCGGAAACGACTAAACAAGTTGCCTTTCTTCTTAAATTCTACATAGCAAAGCAACCAAAACGTCGAAGAAACAAGGAATATGGTGTTAAACCTAAATCTACAACATATCATTATATGATCTGTAAAGAAGCAGGTGATAACTTTTCAGTGTGCCGAGAAGCATTCTTATCAGCAATGAATAGCACCAAACACAGAGTCATTGGAGTGTTCAGACATTTCGTGAAGGATGTTGTGTTAGTACCAGTTGAAACACAGGGAGGTTCAAGAAAAGAAAAGCTCCTGGAGAAAAAACACAATGCTATTTATAATGCTATCTATAATATTAATTAATAACATTAAAAAACGTCTTTCTGTCATGTGTTCTTCATTTTCAGAAAACATAGTGATGATGCTGATTATTATTATTATTATTATTATTATTATTATTATTATTATTATTATTATTATTATTATTATTATTATTATTATTATTATTATTATTATTATTATTATTATTATTATTATTATTATTATTATTATTATTATTATTATTATTATTATTATTATTATTATTATTATTATTATTATTATTATTATTATTATTATTATTATTATTATTATTATTATTATTATTATTATTATTATTATTATTATTATTATTATTATTATTATTATTATTATTATTATTATTATTATTATTATTATTATTATTATTATTATTATTATTATTATTATTATTATTATTATTATTATTATTATTATTATTATTATTATTATTATTATTATTATTATTATTATTATTATTATTATTATTATTATTATTATTATTATTATTATTATTATTATTATTATTATTATTATTATTATTATTCAAAACATTCTTTACATTCTTCATAGACTTGTAATAAGCCAATATTCACACATTCAACCAGTAACTATTGAGTTAGAACATTTTACTTTCCCTACTACGTACTTACGTAAGCAGAACAAGTATTGTGCTCCATCCAAAAATTCTATAACGAAATTCCACCACAAATAATTGTTATGAGACTCCCTGGATGAAAACAAAATACCTACCATTTCTACAGAGAGGTCTATGTCTGTGAACAGATAACTCAAAAACCAAATATGGGTTAAATACCAAACCTGGTATTTAAGTTCAGTATTTTTTCAGATCTGAAATACGATTTTTTTTTTCAAAACAATCCAGCATTCCAAACTGTCTTTTACATAGGAAGATCTTAGAGAATATTAATTGTCATAAAACTGACTATATTTTGTTTAAATTATTATATGTGTAAAACATTCAAATGACAAATTAGACGTATTTCTTAAATTTTCTTAGAAAAAGGTGTGTAATCTCCTTAATACTGTGTGACTTTAGCATAACTGGTAAGCACTAAGAAGTACACAAAATTTTTCTGCATAAAAAATGTGGAGCTTGTTAAAGTTACAGTATGTGAAACACATTTTTGTGGACAGGGCTTGTAATTGGTTTCAGTTTTTTCTGAAATGGTAAATCGTAATTGGATATTTTTTGTTTGTTTTTCCTCTTGGTCATGTAAAAGTAACAGATTTCATAGACACGACAACACGACAGATCCTAAAGCTTTGACTGTTGTTAAACTTACTTTCCTGTCATATTGGCGTTTAAATACAAGAAAATATGTGGTATAATATTGTTACCAATATCGATCTCTATTAACCTGAAGTGGGTATAAGAACAGGCGTTTTTAAGAATAGTCTTTACTACACTGAGTAGATAAGGTATTATCTTTACCCAGGGTGCGACAGCCCATTTAGGGCCAGGGCCAGGACCTACCAACCCAGCTGCCGGCCTCACGCCCACATACGCAAGGTAGAGGTGAGCGATTATCCAACCGGTACAGAGAGGAGATGTAGTCAGCATCTCGAGATCCCCCAGCCGGATAGGATCGATCCCGGGTTACATTCCGTGGCAGGGAGCCAAGGCATGCTGCCTTGGCGCGCTACGCCACGGCGCAGGACTAGAGGTCTTATGAAGGTCTTCCTCTGCTGCAACCTTATGTCAATTTTTAGATAAGCAATGCTTATTAAATAATTAATACCTTCGGGAAGAATAAAACGGAAGAAAATCAACCCAAGAGTTGTAAACTTTTCCTATTTGTTTGTCCAAGGAAGTAATGTAAATGTTTCTTTTAAGAAGACAACGGTAAAAATACTGTTCAAAATTATTTTTGCGAAAAGTATTTTTTTTTAAATGTTGATCTAACGATTAGTTTGGGTGGAGAACCTCCTTGAACATCTTCCTTGGAAGACGCTAAACTTAAGTACCCAGTTTGATATTTAACAGACTATTGCTATTTTCAGACACCCACCCATACACAGGAACTTTTTAAAAGTGCTTCTTGGGGGTGGTGGAGAATACCGGGAGTGTCAGAAGTATTATCACACCGGCGAACGCGAAGCTGTTTTAGAGGGAAGAGAGAGTCGGGCATCGCCGCTATCACGAAGGAGCGAGAGCAGGGGAAACGTCTCGTTGCTTATTGCGGAACTAAATTACCACCGGGGAAGAGACCTTTCTAGGCGGTGTTTCGAGAAGGGTACATTTCCAGAAAGACCGACATTGTCCTGCAGGTACACGAAAGCCTATGCAATGCCGAGAGTGAGTCAGTCAGCGTGTAGAGTAGTACAGTGAGTAGTAGTGAGAGCAGTGTTGTGCTGAGTGTGCTACGTTCCAAGCACCGCGGTAAGGAGTCGTCAGGCCATGCGACGGTGTAGGTAGTGTAGTAGGTGCAGCTCCGGGTGAGGGTTAGCTTAGCTACGAAGCAGTTTACATGCGGATATCAGAGTTGTGCTTAGAATTGTTGTGTTTCAGAACTGGGCCTGTGTGACGGCAAAGATTATAGCATCATAAAGTTTGCGGGCGACAAAAGAACCTTTCGAAATGTTGGATTTGTGTAAAGGAACGGCTGATTGTGCGTTAGCATTCGGCTCATTTTGATAAAAATAAAGAAGTTTGAGGCGATCTTGTTTTTCTTGTTTTGTCACAGAACTCATAAATGAATAATGAAGGTAGATTACACCCCATTCTTTTTCATTAGAGAAATATATTGACAAATATATTGTCAAAGAGTGTGGATTTCATCAACACAGTAAATGTTTAAAATAACGAGAAAGCTCATTATCAAATTTTTGGTGGAATGCAATACCTTTTCCACTTGCTACTTATGTCGTCTCTGACAGCAGAGAAATGGACTATCTTTCGTAAGAATAGGTTGTGGACGCTCTGTAGTGGATGCCTCATACTTTTTCGGGAGGTTGAATAGAAACTTTTGATAGGGAAACTGAAATAGTGTATGACAAAATGCTGCCATGTTGATATGTTTTCTAGACAGTTGGTATTGCAGAGTGTTAACAAGGAGTGCTTTATTGCATGCAGCCCGTGTCTGAAGTCAAGTGCCAGGGGCTAAAAGGCCTCGAGTTCCGGAAAGGTTCAGCCCACTCGAGACCCCAACCCCCGCCCCCGAGCTTTGTTACGGATCAGAGAACAATATTGCTTCGTTCACACAGAAAGAACGATTACAAAATCCACATTCACATGCCTTTCTCTACTCAATCTTGTACAATCTCTTCCTAACTACTTCATGTTGATTGACATTTAATAGTTTTATAACAATATATTGTAGGTACAATAATAATAGAGGAATACAGCAGACTTAAGCATATATTGAGTTCTGCTCGCTGTGTGATGACTTTACGATACATCATCAAGAGATAAAATAAAAAACAACATATTTCCTTTTGAGAAATGTATAAGTATATTAATCAAAATCCTTAGAGCCATTTTTGAAATAAGGAAAGAATTTTCAAAAATCGTTTAGTGTCAAAGAGTAGTTTCGGTGAGGGTATTTTCTTGAAAATCTTCGGTTCGAATCTGTGGAGGATGTGCGCGTGCTAATGCATACTGGAGGTTTATAGTGCTGCACATGCGGCACTTAATACTGCACTAGATGTTTAAAACTGGCGGCGCATGAAAAATAACGTGAATTTCATCCCTAGATATGAGCACATATATATGTAAAAATCTAGAATTTACAAATTTGGAAATATCGTCATTTTGAGCCAAAATTTCAGTCTCCGCGGTAATCAACTGACTTTCCGTTTTTTAGCGCTGCTGTTCAAACACACACACACACACACACACACACACACACACACACACACACACACACACACGCACACACACACGCACACACGCACACACACACACACACAGAGCGCAGGTGGTGCCCTGTCTGTCTCACGTTCAACTGGTTCCGAGTTCAAATTTCCGTCAAGGTGAGTTAGCTGGGTGAGGTTTCTTCTGGGGTTTTTCCTTATCCTGAAGGATGAATGTGCAGTAGCTCTAAGCTATATGGGCCCTGGACTCATTTGAATCATATCGGACGATGGAAGAAATGGGTGAAATGATGCCTTGAAACGCTTATCTAATGATTCTGAGTCTTCGAATCAGACTTGTACAAAATATTTGGGCTTATTTATTGATAACCAACTGTCTTGGACATCACACATTAACTATGTGAAGAAAAATTATCCAGTGTTATATTTTGGCCTAATTTTATGTGGTTGTAGTAGTAAGGCAAATAGAGTATTTGCCCTTCAAAAGAAAGTTATTAGAATGATTAAAACTGGTCTAATTTAGCTCCTTGTAAATTAATATTTATTGAACTAGTCAGTTTAACTATTTACAATCTGTATATTTTGGATGTTTTACTTTTTATGCATGACTCGAGATAAGCATATTTTAAGGGTGCAACACCCAGGGGTAAAGGCTATGTAAATTTCCCTTATGCTAGATTAGCTAAAACACAGAATACTTTTATGTATATTGATTTCAAATATATAATCATCTAACTGATAGTGGAAAACACTTACGTACTAAACGTTATAAATCCAAAGGACATGCATAGTTGAAGCATCCACTTATTCCATTCAGGAATACTTTAATCATAAACCCCGTAGGTCTAGTATTTGGTGTGTATGTGAATAAGAGCACCCGCATGCAATAACGGGGTAAATCTCAAAACACCTAATTGAGCTACGGTCAAATATACATTTCAGAAGATAATATTTCAATAACAGCTATATACAATATTTCGAGACCTCACAGGTCTTTATCTGGCAACATTTGGGAATGTATTTACTGATATATTAATTGTACCTGAACTGAATTGTGAGATATATAATAATAGTGAAAAGTGACTTACCCCATTATTGCATGAATGTTCAGAAAAATGTAACTTTATTCGAAATATTCAAATAAAACACTAATTTCTCTGCACTTTTGTATGAACTTTGACTTTCACCACCATTTGGAAGCAAGAAACTTATTTACAGGCATAAAAATATTATAATTCAATCACCTGTTAATCTCATATCTTTACTAGTCACATAAGCATATCTCACTAGTCACTCACTTGAACTTCTGTCAGCTTGTTGTGATTGAGGTTTGGTTGCTTGTTGAATAAACTTTCTCGTAAACATTTTACCTTTTTCTGATAAATAACAGGATAGGGATTTGACGTCATCTAATTTGGCCTTTTTAACACCAATATTCGGAGCTGTCACAAATTGTATCGCTTGAAGCTTCTTCTTATTAGGACATACCTTGTATGGTTTTAATAATCCAATGTTAGAGTAATTTTCTTGAACAACTAAACTACCATCGGGCTTGTAGGATATCATTCGAGCCTCAAAAAGGTTAAATCCTTTATTCGGTAGTTTCAACGAATTACTCTGCCTTAGTGCTGTATCATAATCTAACACAGTTCCCTTAAGGACAATGAAGGAAGGCTTCTAAGCATTTTTATTATGTTGATCTAATTGCTAGGTGTTTCAATAACTTCTGTTTTCTTAATTTTTTGTGAACATGTAGCAAAATTTCGATCACACTGGCAGTAACTATGCCCCCGAACAGGAAAAACATGTCTAATGATCATTCTCAATGTCACAGAAATATACAGGGAAAATCTAACTACAGTCTGATTCCTGTTTTGCCCACTGCATGCATCATAAAATACTGTAAGATTGGTCTGGTGTAGAAGCTCCTCTTACAAAACATGAAAGTCAAAAGAACGGATACTATTAGCTTCTTTCTTGTATTCACCTTCTATGAAATGAAACAAGTAAGAGTTGTTATTTGAATGCACATGCACATTAAACAAAAACATCCAAGTCAGTCTTTTATAGAATTGTTCAGTGACAGGAGTGCGAGGCAATGACAAGTTCTGGGCATAATCAAACTCTGTTATGAAATTTTTATCATCAGGTTTCAGAAGATTCTTTTTAATTTGTTGATAAATTTCAACTTTCTTACTATGCACCTTATGTTCTCTGATTTCTTCTGGGGTTGCATTACCTTGTTCTACTTTAAAACAGAAATCACAAACACCAGCTCTGTGGCGTTTAAATAAATATTCCATATTGGCATTGAAATACTTTTGAAATGTACTGAAAGCAATGGGAGATCATCCCCAGAAACACTTAGATAGTACTCAGAGAAAAGAGTGTACAGCACATTCATGTTAAGTTCTGGGTTGCAGAAATAATGTCTGCCAGTCTTTGATCTAGAATAGTGTGAAAGTTTGCTTGGAATCTGCTTGCAAAAAGTATGTAACAGCTCCCATATTTCATCGTCTACTTTATTGGGACGAACGTACAAATGTTTTACATACACCACATTTTTCACCTCTTACATCTACGAAGTATTTCCAACACCATCTCCGAATTTTTGTTTTTGGACTTGTTGTTTTAGCCTTAGGCTCACTCTTTTTCACTAACCCAGCTAGAAAATAGTTATGCTGATTATAGTCTCCAATGTCCCTAAATAATGTGAACCTTTCTTCTTGCTTCTATTTTAGATTGTTTTACAACACATTTTATTACAGAATTTCTTCAAAGGAACAAATTCTTTTTCTGGTTGTAAATTACCGTGGATTCCACCATACTGCTTTCCCTGTAAGGATAAAATGTATTACATTATAACATCATCTCAATATTAAACACACAACTTCAAAATATAATTTTATATTATTAAATTATATTACTATATTCCAGTACAGTTCATATTGTGACTTTGTGGGTTCGTAGAATTAAAAGTCCAATTTTCCGAAATTATAAATGTTCTTTATTTCCGTAGAGATACACTGTTCAATTCTTACGTAACAACATTACATCACATAACAACACAATCTTCCAACTAACTTTGCGAGCCGTCACGTCCTTAAATACCTAATTCGTAATTCTAGATTGTTCTAAAATAAACCAGAACTCCAACAATCTCTATCAGTCCAGAAATTTCCATTTATCTCAGTTTGTTTGTTTCGGCAGACTATCTGCATGTTATCTTCTTTTGCAGGCTCTTTATTTCCACACTGTCCGCCTATTAGTTCCTTTGTGTGCACAAGCACACGAGTTCGCGACACTGCTCCCTCCTCAAGGCTGGTCGTCCCAAACAGCTCCATCGTAGCGGGCCAGACGATCCAGGTGCACCACCAACATCTTCCCTCGGGGCACCTTCTGGATGCGGTAGAGCACGTCATTAGTCCTCTTCACCACCTGGTACGGTCCTTGCCACGGCTGTTGAAGTTTGTCTATTGTTCGGTGTGCTCCCAGGTGTCCTCTTGAACTACCGGCGTGCGCTTCCTCCAAGACCTCCGGGACCTTACTTCGGGGAAGTGCCAACTGTTGTCTCTGCGTCTTCCCAACGGGTGATTCCCATACCCGGAACAGCACGCCCTCTCTGATCTTCAGCGAGTCCCATTGGGCCCAGTACGACTTATAGGTGGCGCTCCTCGGTGCGATGTTCTCCCAGGTTGGTCTTGTCCCTGCCTCCGCTTTCCTCAAGAGTGGTCCCAAGTCTGCGTCCACCAGCAGCTCCCTCCTCAGGCCTGCGCTATCCCAGCCATCCGCAGGCACTGCCGTGACTACTCGGACTGCTGCGGCACGCTACTTCTTTTCCACTCTCGTGCATTGGCCGCACTCTGGGCATGGTCTTCGGGACATGGCGTCTGCGTTTCCGTGGTTCTTCCCTCTACGATGTTCAGAGGCGAAGTCGTACTCCTGCAGCCTCTGAACCCAACGTGCTGTCTGGCCTTCCAGGTTTCTAAAGCTCAGTAGCCAGCTTAGGGCGTACTGGCCAGTCCTCAGGTGGAATGGCTGACCGTACAGGTACTTGTGGAAGTGCTCCAAGGCCTTTACTACCGCCAGTAACTCTCGCCGCGTGACGCAGTAGTTCTTCTCTGCCTTGGCTGAAGACGCGCTGGTATCGTCTCAGCAGTTGTCGAAACTTCTCGAGGTGTTCTGCGGTCATGTGATCGGCCGCCCTCTCCAGTAAGCCTTCCAGTGGGGGCCCCAGGTGTTGCGTTGGCACTGGCTCCTGTGTCTTGTCGATTGCTGTCACGATGACCATGGGCTCACACGTCGCCATCTCCGTTCCGGTCTGGACGTCGTGATCGACGTCCGCTAGGTTAAGCAGCGTCCCTGGCACCTCTCGGCGCGGCAACAATGTTCTTCATTCGCTGTCCTTCCAGTCGCGCCGTCACCACCACCTTCTTTCTCGCGGGGACCCACGTCTTCCTTCAAGATGACCCTGCAGATTCCAAGGCGTTCTTCGCGTTGCCGGAGTATGACCTCTTCTCCACTGAGCCGCAGGACATTCCTGCCGTCGTCAACCGTCGCCTCGTGACTCCTGAGGACATCCAGTCCCAGTATCACCTCCTCAGCCACCTCCGCGACGAACACCCACTACGGACGGCACTCCGTCCCAAGGTCAACTGCAGTAGAGCCTCCCTGTCCGCTGGCAAGGTGTCACCCGATGTTGTCACTAGCTGGTATGATCGGCTTGGTGTCCTCGACGGCAAACCCTTGGCCACATCAGGTCTGATGATGGTCACGGCTGCCCCGGTGTCTACGAGTACGCGATACGTCTTCCCTCTGACCCAACCTTCCGCGATGAGGCTGTCATTCATACGTCGGCTAACGGCGCGCAGTGTCACTCGAGGGGATGGTGGTGATGGCGCCGACGTGCTCCTCGCCACGCCGGTCCTTACTCGCTCCTCCGGCTCCTCTACCTGGTGTCGGTAATGTTCGCGGTCATCGTCGCGCCCAAGTTGCTATTTACAGGTTCCGTCTTCGTTGTTAATTCGGTGTTCATTTCTTCCATCTTCTCGGTGATGTTGTCGTCGTCCCGCTTCCTGACACCAGTTGTGGCTTTGTGGGTTCATAGAATTAAAAGTCCAATTTACCGAAATTCTAAATGTTCTTTATTTCCGTAGAGATGCATTGTTCAATTCTCACTTAACAATATTACATCACATAACAACACAATCTTCCAAGACCGATGACAATAACAGCGTCCAGTTCAGCTATCTTGAAAACAACACTCTTGTTACACAACAGACTCTGCTTAAACTAACTTTGCCAACCGTCACGTCCTTAAATACCTAATTCGTAATTCTAGATTGTTCTAAAATAAACCATAACCCGAACAATCTCTATCATCTCTATCCATTTATCTCTGTTTGTTTGTTTATGCAGACCTTTATCTGTATTTTATCTTCTTTTTGCAGGATCTTTATTTCCACACTGTCCGCCTATCAGTTCCTTTGTGTGCGCAAGCCGCCTTATCGCGATCGGGTTCGCGACAATATGTTATTTCATTAACGAGTTTACACTGTATGTATGCTTGCCTCATTTCTTAGTTTCTTATTTACATTTCGCTTCCAAAGTCTCGAATGCGCTAACCGTTTCCTTCCTTTCTCATTTCTTTTCTCATTTTCTTCAGCAAGGGACAAATCACTTATAAAATCTGAATGTGAGCTCATTTTGCTTTGTTACGACTGTGTAACAAGCAGCTTCCGGATAATGAAACACTGAGCGCATAACTCGTAGAAACCATACAGCAGTGTAACAAAACACGTGCTACAATCTCTCTGCTGTTTCTTAGAAGTATAATGCTGTCCCATTATTACAGTATAGACATTGAGGAGTCCATATTTCATATACTCGGCAAAAATGAGGTAACCAGACGTAGTGGATCAGTAGTTAGGCCGCTTGGATCTCACAAAGGCGTACCGGGTTCGATCCCAGGCGACCGCAAAGTGAGATTTGTGGTGGACAACACGGCGCTGGGGCGGGTTTTCTCCGGGACCTCCTGTTTCCCCCGCCATCTCATTCCACCGGTGCTCCATCTTCATCTCATGTATCATAAGTTTCACCGCCTGCGGTGCCGTATGTAGTAAAAGCGGGCGTTAAATACTACACATTTCATAACCAGACTTGCCCCATTATTGCAAGCGGGTGCTCTACAGCTATTTTATTTAGACTTGTTCAAATGCCTGCACTGTGCTTAAAGACAAATAAAACTGCTATAATTTCTACTACAACTACTTAAAGTTAGAGGACGTTAAACAAAAAGAATTAAACAAACATAAACAGTAAAATAAAAAATAAAGAAAAAGAGAGATACGCCCACGAGTGGAGATATTTCTAAAATACTTTGTGTTTCAGCGGATATTGAAATATGTGTTTCGATAAAATGATGGTATCAACCTTTTGGGTGGACTGCAATACCATCTCTACCTGCACACATCCTCGAGGTGTTCATATGAAAGCATGTTTTTTGTGATGTGTTCACATTCGTGTGACACTCTCCACACACTCCAACAAAATTTTCTTATAAACACTTACTCATGAAACGCCTTCTTGTTAATTAAGATAAACGTCTGCTGTGCCGGGTTCGAATCCTAGTCAATGCTCCTCAACAGCCTGTAGTGTGAATGACAGTGTAAATGTGGCTACGTATTTAAACAGCAACTCAAAAATGAAAACTAGGTTCAATATCCCAAGCGCGTTCCTTAGGCTTTACGGATGGATGATAAGTGAAATAAGCAGGCTGTAAAACACAAAGGAAAAGACTCAAATTTTAGATATACGCCCTCTTTCAGCAATATAAATCCCACCTACCTTTGACTCTACATGTGTGTTGCCAAGTATAAATTCTTGTTCACATTTGAAATACAAATCTTATTTGGTGACTAGCTGAACAGGCGAACTTCGTACCGCCAATAAAAGTTATCTGAAATTATCTACATAAATAAATAAAAATCGCTTAGTTATTTATTCTGCAATTAAGGTGAAGGTCAAATACAACACAGTAACAAATAAGTTAATCAATGTGAAGCTTTCTGATAAACAATATTTTTGTGGTGCGTATATAAAGATGATGGTTTTCCGACGCGCTAACACGCGACGTATCGTCCACGAGAGAAACAGGGAAACTCTAAGTTGTTTCCGCAAACTTCCAACGACTGCCCTTGCGATTTATTTATGGTCATCGCAAAGGAAAACCACACGGGAAATTGTAGACACTTAAAATCAAAAGGTAAATCAGTTGGTATCATCGGAATACATGGGATCAAGATATCCTCTCCTTTGTACTTTCTCTTGATGATTTGACGTTATTCATTAGTTTTTTTCAGTTATTCTCGTTCCATTGCACAGTCGTGGTTGGTTAATGTTAATGCAGTATGATCACAACTGATCCTACCAATCCTAATGAATTTAAACACTCTGTGGGACAGTTGGCTACGTCATCCTGGTTTATAACTATGCCATTTGATTTGTACAAATACAACTCCCTCGGAAGAAACAGACAATCTAGAACGCAATTCTGGCATGCCAACATGACGTTTAGTACGTATTAGCCGCATCTCGCTTCTCATCAATGCAGTCAGCGCGTGACGTAGCTCCACGCAAATTTGACTAACTACTACGACCTAAGTCAGGTCGTCTTCCCCATGGAATAGTAAAAACTTTTCCTATGAATTTCACCAAGTCATAAAAGAATTCAATTACGTTTGAGTCAATTCAGTTTACATTCAGGAATTCACAAACACAAATTAGAACGAAGGTATCCAAGGATTCACCAATATTTGACAAAAATGTTCTGTGGTCAAATATTTATAGTGTTATAGCGCGTTCAGAAATTAATTTTGTGTCTAATCTTCGAAAGAAATATCATCCTTAGGGGTGGTGATTTTTGCAAATGCCATATAGCGCGATAAAATGCGAAATTGACTCAAAATGCAATATAAATGCTAAATCGAAGATTTTCCAACAAATTATTTTTTCCAATGCTTTTTCTTGTTGAAACTTAACCTGAACGGTCTGTAGAACCTTTACATGTTTAGAAAGTTATAAAGCAAGTGACCACTCTTCTGGAATGTGGAAAGCAACCCTTCCCCGTAAATTAGCTTATAGTTCCACCATTGCTCATCATTGCTCTGCAATGCATTTGGGGCCCAACCAACAGCGTAAATGCTGAAAGAGATTTCAGTAAATATAATTTGATTGTGAGTGACAAGAGGACTCAAATGACAGAACAGAATCTTGAAATACGTTCACTGCTTTCATTCAACAACGTTACTGCATCATAAAGTTATAAGGTAGCCATAGGCCAATTTTGTGCAATTTCTTTTTATTATGCTAGTTTTACATCAGTATGGATTTATCTTTTTTGTGTCATGTAGTATGCTTTAGCTTGTATCAGCTCGTTCTATATTTCTGTGCATTGCTTTAATCTATATTAATATAAAATAAATTGACACTTTATGCACTTTTAGCTCACTCTCATTAATAACCCTCCATATATGTGTTTTATTTCTCTTATAAATAATACTAATATTCAGCATTTAAACAAAATTAACTCAAATTAATTTTTTTTTTCAAAATGCTATAAAATGCTAAATTGGAAATGTATAAATGCTACAAAATGCTAGATGTAAAAATCAAAATGATAAATTTATGATTTCAAAATGCTAAATAGCACTACCCCTAATCATCATGCTACATAAAAGAAATTCAGTCCTGATAACAACCGATAAACGTTACTTGAATCGGAATATTGAGAAACCTCACATGTCCTAAAAACTAAATTTTTCAGGAGATACAAAAAGCATTCCAGGTCCAATATGCTTAAAGTCAGTTTTTGTTCTCATTTCTCATTTAAATTAATGAAGAGGGAAGCATACCATTACAGTGCAGACATTCTTGATCCATTTTCTTGAAGTTATGTTAACATTTATTTAGTGAACATGTGGTCTTTCTCAATATGTTGTAATAAATATGCATAAATTAGTACTTAACCCACACTTTATTGCTGACAAGTACAAAAATGAAACAAATTGTACCAAAGAGAACTCTTTGGTATTATATTTTACACAAGGTTCACATATTGGCACATATTGGCCAATTGTATGTATCGTCGTAGAAGCTCTGAATGATTTCATTTTTGTTAAGAATGGCACAAATCGTCTTAGGTCTTCCACTTTCTTTTCATTTATAGGCACATTATCTTGATAAGCTTGACTCATAGCGTTTGGTGGTATTACAGATGGTTCAGCCAGTTGGAATGTGTGTAATATTGGAATATTTCGGTGACACAATGGCTGCATAACAAGACAGAAAATGCCAGAACATAAGGGGTTCCTCTGCATTATGATCGATCTATACATTTAAAGTACAATGTCATAGATAACTCCATTTTTTAAAAAAACTGGAAATGTGGAGTTTCTCAATATTCCCATTAATTTAATAAGATATGGTAATTGAAATAGCTTTGAAAACTTTGGCAAGGAGTGGAATATCTTTCTACTTCGTACTGCTTTTGTTTGTGGAAAATAAAAGAAGGTGTATGAGTTCCGTAAAAGCTTGTGTGTGTACTTTTATATTTAGTTAATAACATAATCCATTATCACTTCAGATTATTTGCTCACCTTTCAAACCTTCCTTGGACTTATACAAATATTTCAAAACCAAAGTTAGGGAAATCGGTTCAGCCGTTCTCGAGGTTTTGCGAGATTAACAAACGTCAATTCATTTATATATATTTGCTAAAGTCTAAGAACCCTATTCCCTTTCTAATCTTTAGAACTTTATCTACAGTACGCGCATGTTTTCTCGAGCTTTGGATTTACGGTGTGGTGCGGGCAGAGAGGAAGAAGCGAGAGTTAACGCTTTTTTGTTTCTGCAGTGTGGTCAACCTAGAAAAACACAGTTCAGCAAAATAGCGTGCAAGATAGGCGAAGATATCACAAGTAACGTTGCATCCTCTGAAAACATTCTTTAGTTTTGCCCACGCCAGCTCAATTGCATTCAGATCACAGTTATACGGAGGTAGACGTATAAAGTGCCCCATTCGAGCGCCATAACATCCATAAATGTTCATACAAATATAAATCATGTAAGTAATGCTGATGTACATTACCACCACACTCGTAACAAGGATAAACTGGCAATTCGAGCTCACTAAACGAGCCTTTATGACAAAGGGATAATGGTAAATGTTAAACTTCCAAATTCATTTAAACAAGCTGCATCATTAAAACGCTTTAAGAATAAGGTTAAGACGTTTTTGCTTGTACACTGTCTTTATACAGTTAATGAATTTTTAGAACTATAACCATGTAAATGAGCACTGGGAGCATAGTACATTCACAAACCTGTAATATACATATTATGACATTTCTTGTAGTAAATTAGTCTGTGCAAATACCACATGAAACCTTAGAAAAGCTTCTTATTGTGTATATTGTATGTAATTAATTTGACTTTATATATACTGTATTTATACATTTTGACGTGTCTCATAACATGTATATGTTGCCAAGGACGAATTAAAATTCTAATTCCAACATACGATTGTTGTAAAATGGTTAGCCAATTAACTTCGAAATTGATCAAAACGAAATATGGCGGACACGATAAAGCTTAGCGTATTAGCCACTAGATGTGAGTGTATAGCGCATTTCAAATTTCAAAGTTATCATCTATGTTTACGGAGTTAAACGAAACTTACAGAATGAGGATTAGGGACCCGATCGTTCTTCTTATCGCGTGTATACTGTACGTGTATTTTGGAACGTCCTGATTTCTAGGTAAGCCTAATTGCCTTAGCTACACTGACTTAACTAATTGTTTCTCTTCAACTCTTAAATTAGTTAGCTAATAACTTCTCTGACAATATTGCAACGTTTCTTTTTACACTGCATTACATATTTTATTTATTTAATTAATGTACGTGCCTATCATTTGTTTATGGTACTTACCAGTTGGTACACTGTTTTCCTGTATATTAAGTTTTAGCGCCTAATGCGGCGAGTGCTTATGATACCTTTAATTAGTAAAATAATGGAGTTTTGTCATAGTTATGACATAGAGATCAAGTTTCTGTGTACAGCGAGCACTAACGACGTGCATAACAAGAGCAGTTTACTATGGCTAGAACCTCTCGCCGCCCCGGGATAACTCGGATCTTTTTACTTCCCATTTGTGTTGACGGCAATGCTTGCACACATTCTGCTAATTAATTTCCGGCTTGCCTTGGGGGTGCACATCGGTCACAAATGTGTGCCACATGCAAGTGCGTCAAAACATGCAATACTACGGTTTACATCTAGATTGTGTGATTTTTTTTTTTTTTTAACTCTTCAATACAGAGAGATAATGAGCGTCTGACCTTCTGTATTCGATCCCATTACAATCAACACATAGAGTCGCATGGATGTGCTTTGAGTAATTCCATAAACCATGAATGACTCCGTGGTAACGTGGGAGTCTCGCATGTGGAGGGTCCCGGCTTCCGTTCCCATCGATCAGCCACTTGGTCCTTGGGGTTTCCGTGGTTTTCCCTGTTCGGTTCCAGAATTCTGTGGTGATTTCCTATCTACCACGGTATCTTTTCCAAAATGTGTCTCATTCCGTTTTTGTCTCATCTTTCAGGTGTGCTTCTAGGTTTTATGTCGTCTGACGCGCTGGACAGATGAATACGTACACAGGCTTCAAAGTGTTTCCAAACTTAGAATTTATTTTTTTATTGTATTACGCTACGGAGGGGATTTGGCACTGCGACCACACTTGATCAATTACGGCTATACCCCAACTGGGGCATCTTTGGGAGGAAGGATGAGGCGAGAGGAGAGAGGATGGCCAACACAAGGAGACACGACAGTTAAGAGGGCAGGATCCCTACAAATGATCAGTTGGAAACTCCCTGGCAGGCCAGTACAACCAGTGTCCCACTCATCGTGACACTGAAACGACCTACTAGGCCGGCCCGGAGACCGGAGCTATACTCCGGAGGATGAATTTATCAGGAGCATATCATCCTGCCATGCAGCGCCTAGACACCCGCCGACACTTCTAACCCGAAACAGACCACGAAATGAGAGATGATATGAAATGATAAGGGAGATGAAATGGAGGGACAACAAATTCGGGGGATGTAATTAACCTACACGGCATTCGCCTAGCTTCCCGGGAAACCCCAGAAAACCCATGGGTCAGGTAGGCGGCCATGGAAATCGAACCGAGATGTCAAACTCGCGTAATGGAATGATCTAGTCAAGGAACCTCAGCTGACTAAAGCTCCCATTTCCATTTTTCCATTCTTCGGCTTGTGCTTTGCTGTTTTTTAAAGCATGAAAAACAACCCATCTGTGGCACTGAAAACAAATGTTTATGATTTATTAGATAAAATGTCCACACTGTCAACTATTAGTTATCACTGGCCCTGTATGTTTATTTAAATCACTTTAAGAGGAATATAGACAGGTAAATCGTTAACTATTATGACATTACCAAGTTACCAATTTACCGCTATTGATAAAATTTTTGCATTCGAAATTAGTGCACTTATTTCTCTATATTACAGAACATTCAATAATGAGATAAAATAATAGTGTGCATTTATTTGACTAAAATATTTTGAAATTGGTTTACAGTGACAATGAATATCACATTATTGCAATAATGCTTCGTGGCCCTAAGCTATGGCTTTCACGGATGTGTCGCTCACATTACATACACGAAACACCGTAGCAAAATTTGTAAATGATGGTCAGTGTTACAATATATCTGCGGTTACACTGAGCCCCATCTATAGTACACTCTTGGTTAACGTATTACAGCACTTTGCACATCTGAAAGTCATCGATTTGTCACATTGTAAGAACAAAAATACTCAGTATTTCTGTAACCAAGTTAGGAAAATACCCTAAAAGAGCTATGTACATAAAGAAGCAAAATGGAGCTACTTAACAGATATTAATCTGAATCCACATTCGGCTCCGTTCCTTCCAAGTCAGAGGTCTCAGATTCACTGCCGTCACCAATTATTGCACTTTTCTTATTGCGCCTAATGGATTCAAAGCCCATTTCCAAATAATGATACGGGTATATCAATGTCATAACCTGCATTTCGCCTAGTATATTGCAACATAGTCTTGGTACATACAACAAATGATAGAAAATCATAGAGTGAAGTTTGATGATTGAATACCGATCATGAAAAGAGTAAAGTTGTGCAAATCGCTGTCACTATTCACTACAAGCAACACTTAATTTATGGTACAGTGCGATCCATATAAACCTGAACCACTTCAATAGGCCATAGTTTCCCTTTGAAGGATAGCAGAATGTATAAATTTGTTTTAATGATCTCAGTGGCTCTGGGAGAATTGAAAACACTGACAATTGTTGACAGTCTTAAATGTGCCATTCTCTTCGATACGACTGTAGACACTGAAGTTTATATGGGTATTTACAAGACATTTGGGGAGCAGCTGGATGATATAGAATTGAGAAAAGATTATTTTCAGCAAGATGGAGCAACGTGCCATACATCTAATGACACCATGGAACTTGTAACCAGTTTCTTTGATAATCGACTAATCTCAAAAGGTCTGTGGCCCCCCAGATCCCCTGAACTAACCTCTCCGGAATTTTTCTTGTGGGGATATATAAAAAATAGTGTACAAAAATAGGCCACGGACAATTGATGTTCTCAAGGAATCCATTCGAACCGAGATAGTAACATTGGCGAGGATGCTCTCCGTAAAACGTCAGAGAATATGGTGAAACGAGTGCAAATATGTATAGATGCTGGTGGAGGACACTTCCAACATTTTCTTTGAGATGTAAATAGTTAATGTAATCTCCCAAGCGTGTATTATATTATCTCCAAAGTTGTACGTGTGTTCTATTATTGGTTCAAAAGTTATGGCCTATTGAAGTGGTTCAGGTTTATATGGATCGCACTGTAGAATATTCCTTTTTTGGGGGTGTGTGGGCAGAATAATATATTTTCGTAGCACAGGTGCCTCCTGCCCGCCTCTGTAGCGTAGATGATAACGTGCCTGCTTTACGTGTTCGAATCTCGGTCAAGGTGAGTTAATTGGACAAGGTTTTTTATGGTTTTCCCTTATTCTGATAAATGAATGTCTGGTAAATTTAAGCTCCATATACCCTGGGCTCATTTGAGCATCATTTCACCCTTTTCATTCATCCTCCGATATGACTTAGAGGTGGAGGATTTAATTTAATACAAATTCACGACCCAAATGGCCTAGCTATCGAGGGTCCTTAATCCCCACACAGTCACACTGGCATAACACTAGCCAATGACACTTCTCATCAAGATGCTTGTTGTTTTCACGTGTCATAAGCTGCTGCTATGGAAACTCCAGTTAGCCATACCAGATTGTTTATAGCCATGGTAGGATATTTTCCGAAAATTTATTAAAACATACAACACAATAAGTTTTCACCTCTTCCTAAAGGCTTTCCTCGCTCGTGTGTAACAAAGCTCGTATTATTCGTACCCGAACTTGATTCCATTTTGCGCACACTGAGCAACAGGCAAATGTTAGGGTTGCCCACATCATGTTCAACACAGGAGAACTCAATTTTTGCGATTGGGCAAAAGTCTATTATGCTGTATGCTACATTATAATATTTTACTCTCTATTATAACAACTTGAGTGGTTTATTGAAAACAGAGAGAACAAGAAACTTAATAAATGGTACAAGTATATTGTGAAAGAATATGGAAGTACTGAACGCGCCAATCATTAAGGTTCATTTACGCTACGTACCTCTCTTTACACCAGTTTTGTTTTTACATTAAACTGCCTATAGTTTATTGTGCTATGAATGTCGTGCTGTCTCTGCCAATGCGGAACGGTCTTTATTAGGCATTAAATGTTTGTAAGTCGGGTATAGGTTTCCATATTGATCAGTTCAGTTTCGTAGTGAACTTAAAATGTGTCAAAAAATAATAGGGAGAGCAGAAATCTAAACAAAGACTACCTTGTAATACCTGTAAGTCTTCAGATGCTATTACAGGTACCTTATCTCTGACGGTTGGTGTCGTATCTACTACTGCTTCTGCCATGGTTCGTAGTCAAAGTGAACCTTTTGCTCATCTCACGTTGGACTGTACTTGGGACTGTGAATTAGTGTAAAGTTTTGGTGAAGCTATGACGGAACTCTGGACTTCAGATGAAAACTGTGTGTTTCCAGTACTGAAAGGAAAGCGTTGCTAAAGAAATTTGCTGCGTTATATTTTTGTGGGCGCCAAAACATTGCTCTAAGGGGACACAGGGACTCAGGAATACTAATTATTGATATAAGCGAAATTTGTTTTACTAAAATAACTAGAATTAAGTTTTACACTTACCTAATAGTTTAGTTTTCACTGTATATTATCAGCAGAGCTAGGAAGTTGGTACCGCTCGCCGTTCTTTATGCAGGTTTCGAACAACCCTCTCCCGGCATCCAAACAAGTCATAGGTAAGAGCGCTCGGCAAAAGGGCATTGAAAAATGTGCTATGAGACATTCGTAAATGCACACCTATTTATATCATTATGTACAACATATGAATTCCTATATAGTAAATACGGGCTTGTGTCTGACTGATTTCAGTATTCAAATAGGCACATTGTGACAACACCCAAGCAATTATAACGCGGGTTGAAATATTTCCTGATCGAATGTAAAATAATATCCAAATAATAAAATTAATTTCTTAAATATCTGAAGACTCTTACTAGACAAAATACCAAAGCAGGAATTTCATCTGCAGCCATATTACTAAAACCAATTATGTACCTCTGAAGCCTTTCAAATGAAAAACTCAATCTACGTCCCGTCAAACAAGAATTATACTGCAAAAATGTCCCTTTGACCTCTCTTATGTGGTCGGGATATATATGAAATATATAATCAGTTCCGTATCAGTATCATAGCTTTTGTTGGGATTTCAAAGTGCATCTCGTATACGGTAAATCGCATCGAACCCTGTATTATTTTCAGTTACACTTTTCATTTTCATCTTTATTTCAGGTAGAATGCTCAAGGTTTGGTAAATACGTTTTGACAGTTCTACATGCCGCTCACATTCAGTCAGCTCCATACCTCTGGGCTGTAACAGTGTGATAGTTGTGGGTAACCCTTTGAACAAATGTGCAATCAATAATATATTTCTACGAAACTGTTCGTTACTAGACGTTTGGCAGTTTGTGTGCTAGAACTGCCATCAGTTTCTAAATTGGCTAATACCGAAACAATTTTACCATAATGTTCGGCATAATAGATTACAGTCTCTAGCCAAGTTCCTCATCTGGTGACAAATGGCCGTGTTGGTGAGGTAACTCTCTGAACCTTGCAATCCTGTAAGATACCTTCAAAAATATCTTAAAGCTGTCTACACCTGAATAACTGCATTTGATTCGGCCACTCGGTGTGAAGCATGTGCTAAAGTGTAATATGTATTAGTTTAGGATACAAGTTAAAGTAATGAGTTGCATTCTTCTACGAGCCTTGCCCTCGCTAGTAGCGCTGCGTTGTATGCCCATGCCTGGCCGCTCTTACACTGCTCAAGGAAATCGGTACGAACTTTCTAGCTCTGGTTATACGTTTATTAGATATTACTCCTATGAGTAATTCTATTATAACAGCTTCATCACAGTGGTTTTAAAACACTAAGTCCAAGGGCTTGGTTCTCTTCAGTTTTCGTACTGTGTTGCTATTTTCTAGCATACGTAGTAACTCTGTCTCTTCATGTACACGTAATCGTCTATCGTGCCTAATCGCAGCAGCTTTAATTTCTTCACTGACAACTTTTTTGCAATTTACGTCCTCCAAAGTTAAGTCATATATAACGATGAATGAAATGGGTGAAATGATGCTCAAATGAGCCCGGGGTCCATGGATCTTAGGGCTACCCGACATTCGTCTTTCAGGATAAGGGAAAACCCTGGGGAAAGAAACCTTATCCAGGTAACTCACCCTAACCGAGATTCGAACTCGGGACCTCTTGAACGTGAGGCAGACACGCTACCATCTACGCTACCGAGGTGGGTGCACTGACAAATTCTATATTCAAGTCCCTGTGGCTATTGCTATTGCGTACATACCAAGGTCCTTTTACTATAGCCCTTAGTACCTTATTTTTAAATCTCTGAAAGATCTTGATATTCGTTTTCTTGGTGCAACCCCATAGGGGTATGCCGTATATCCATACAGGTTTCAGCACTTGCTTATAAATCAACAATTTGTTGTGTTGACATAGGTCTGAGTATTGTCCCAGTATCCCAGTGGCCAGTACAGTTTTCTAAATCTCAAATCTAGTTCACTTCTTTTCCTTTTTACATGCAATTTCCAGTTAAGCGTTTCTTCTAGTACCAGACCTAAATATTTTACCTATTTTTCGTAGGAATTAGGTTTGTACATGTAGTTCAATGGGTACTTCTTCTATTTTCCTGTTTGTGAAGTTTATATGGACTGGCTTTGTTTAAGTTAATTTTTGTTTAATTTATTGATCTACTTACTCCATCAATAGAAGATGCTCTTTAGTCCTTCTACACACGCCTCTTCACTTCCTTTGGTGAACATGAAAATGAATTTCTGAGACAGATTCCTCAGCATATGCCACAAGAACGAGCACGGAGAAGATCCAGGCGAAAACGACACACAGATCTACTAATTTGAAATAATCTCAAAACAGTTTAAATGAGGACAGTCACTGGACTGCAACCTCAATACACTTTTACTCTTCTTTTGAATAATTTTATCTTTGTTATCATGTATATCATGTTATCATGTAATTTTATTCGCCATTTTGTTGTTGACAGCACTGACTTTGCTGGTCGTTTTTTCTGTAGGCTCCTCAACAGTGTCACCCACTGACATATTACTGTTACGTCATTGACAAAAGTTGCCATCTCAGTTTCCTCATCTTGTGGGAGGTCTCGTGTATACAGGTATAATATCGGTCCAAGTACACCTCCCTGTAGCACTCCTGTAGTGACATCTTTAATTGCAGAGTATTCAATTCCTTATTTAACTCGGAATGTTCTATCTTTAAGAGAGGATTGTAAGATTACACTGAATTCTCCACGTAGATCTCTCTTTAATTTAAAAAGAAGGCCGTTATGGTATATAAGCAAAAGTGAAGGATATTTTTGCACGTTATTAAGGTTTAAGGTTGCTAGTGAGGATGAAATTCTGAAAGAAAAGTTAAAATCATCTTCACTGAATGCTCAGAACGAATTAGTTGAGGTTTGTGGTCATTTATTTGCTGAGAAAATTGAAGTTCATATAAATTAGTCCAAAACGCTTCTCAGTCGTGAACGACGTAACAGCGAAAGCTATGGCATTGAAAGGTTTGCTTTTGTGTTCGTTTTGTTGCGGGACAAGTGGGAGATTTTAATATTCATGAAGATTTCTTAATATGTGTCCTAGATACAAACACAACTGGTTCAGTTTTTGCAAATACTATTATAGAACTCACCTCTCATGCTTGAGCGTGGATTTAAAGTACGTTCTTGGACAAGCCTATTGACGTTGAGAGCAATACAGTAGCGATTTTTAAGGTGCACAATGTTAATTAAGAGTTTTCCACAAAGTTGCTAAACCTGGTTTTATCGAAGTCATACACAGTCAAATCTGTTAGAAATTGCAGTGGCATTGTTGAAGAGGCAATAAATTTTTTCCTAGCTTCTCCAAAAAGGCTAATTTACTGAGGGAAAATATAAAACAAAGATCTGACAGAATGCGAAAGTGTAAATACATCACAGTCCCTACCCGCTGTTGTGAAATGAGTTAGGTAGAGCCTCATTATGTACCCTGTACTTTTATTGAACTTTTTTCAACAGTTGTAATGCAACAAATAGAATAAACGTTGGCAAAGAGCTTTCACTAAACCTTGCTGGAAGCTTTCAGGTAATTTTGTTGAGATGTGAAACGCTTTTGGATTAAGAGCCACTGGTTAGTATCACTACAATGTATAGGATGTTATTTGTGTGCAACATTGGGACCCAGACAGGTAACTTTATAGAAATATGGATACACTGCTGTGACAATTTTCAATAAACTTTTATGTGTGCTGAAGATCCTTGCAAAGATAGTGGAGTTCATTTGAAAAATCCCCACGTAGATTAGGAAACAGGAAAAACTACATGGAAGTTGATCATTTGAAATATTAGTAGTGTATATTCCATTGTTAGATTTACGTTAGCTGAGTTGACTGAATGATTTACATTACACAGAAATACCACTCATCGTATATTTCAAGAATGTGAAAAAGTGGTTTTGCAGATTTGATGCCAATTTGTTAAAAAAATATGTATTCCAGTCATTTACTCAAATGGACTAATATTATTCTTTTAATATCATCATGATTATTACTAACGGTAACCAACTAGCAAGAATATAGACACGACCTTGGTACTTTCCACACTTCTTTTGGTAAGATTATTAGCAACAGTTAAGCAAGAGGGAAGGTAGAACGGTGACGTTTGTAGAAGACAGCTACACCACTACCAATTTAAAAATCCACCCTTTCCCAAATGGGTGACTATTTCTGCTCCTAACTGTACCTGCAATTATGTCTAAAAAGTGTTGTTCATGCTAGATATCATTAAATTATTTTAGCTCATTCTGCCAAGTTATTTTCTTTACTTTACTTCTTAAACTGAACAGTCTCCAGTTTAATACATGGCGTATTGTTACATTTCTCGCTATTTACTTCAACTCGAGCAACGAAAGAAGGAATGTGTAAAATATGTTTCACTTTAATGAAATTGGGCTTCACTTTGTTTTCATTCTCTGCTAATATTGTACAGTGCGATCCATATAAACCTGAACCATTTCAATAAGCTATAACTTGCACCAATAGTAGGACACACTCTCAACTTAGGGAGAACAATACACAATTCGGAGATTACGTTACACTATTTACATCTCAGAGAAAATGTTGGAAGTGTCCTCCACCAGCATCTATACATGTTTGCTCTCGTATCACCATATTCTCTGAAGTTTTACGGAGAGTATCCTCGCCAATGTTACTTATTTCAGTTCGAATGGATTCCTTGAGAACATCAATTGTCCGTGACCTATTCTTGTACACTCTATTTTTTAGATACCCCCACAAGAAAAAATCCGGTTAGGCGTGGTTAGGGGATCTGGGGGCCACAGACCTTTTGAGATTATTCGATTATAAAAGAAACTGGTTGCAAGTACCATGGTGTCATTAGATATATGGCACGTTGCTTCATCTTGCTGGAATAACCTTATCTCAATTTGATATCATCTCGCTCGCCTTCTGGATGTTCTCGCGAGACATCTCGTGCATGTCGTGGAGGTGGTTCACCAGGTTCTCCACATACTCGTTCCTGGCTGTTTCGCTTCCGGAGGGCTTCGAAAAGCCAGTTCACAAGGGAGGCGTAACTCTCGGCCGAACATTAAGCTGGCTGGCGTCATCCCCGTGGTGTCGTGTGTTGACGAGCGGTAGGCCAGCAAGAACAGTGGCACCTTGACGTCCCAGTCTCACTGATGGCTGGCCACGGCCTCCCTCAGATGCTCTTCCAAGGTCTTGATGTACCCTTCGACCATGCCTTCTAACTGGGAATGTAGGAGTGTTGTGCAGGTCTTGTTAGTCCCAAGCCTTTCTAGTGCTTCCTTCATCACGTTGGACTCAAAATTGGTGCCCTGGTCGCTGTGGAGCTCCAACGGCACATCAAATCGGCAGAACACTTGCTCCACGAGGCAGTCTGTGACGGTCTTTGCCTCTTGGTTCGGGATGGCATACACCTCCGGCCACTTTTTGAAGTAGTCAACGACCACCATCAGGTACTTGTTGCCTCGGTCGGACATCGGGAATGGTCCAGCTATGTCGACAGCAATCCGTTCGAATGACGCTCCGACGTTGTACTGCTGCATTCGACCCTGGCTCCTAGTCTGGGGGCCGCGACTCGCCGCGCACACATGACATTTACTGTACCATCTCTCAGCGTCTGCTCGGAGCCTCAGCCAATAGTAGCGCTACCGTAGTTTGCCAATCGTTCGGTTCGCTCACAGGTGTGTCCTCCTGAAGTACCAGCGTGCACTTCCTCCAAAACTTCCGGGACCTTACTCCGGTGAAGTACCAACTATTCTCTCTGCGTCTTCCCATCGGGTGATTCCCATGGTTCTTAAAGCTCAATAGCCAGGTTAGGGCGGAATGGTCATTCCTCAGGTGGAATGGCTGATCGTACAGGTACTTGCGGAAGTGCTCCAAGATTTTTACTACCGCCAGTAATTCTCGCCCGGGTGACGCAGTAGTTCTTCTCTGCCTTAGATAGCATCTTGCTGTAGTAGGCTATCACCCGCTCGCGGCCGTCCTGAACTTGCGATAGGACGCCCCCAATGCAATGTCCGCAGGCGTCGGTGTCCACGGTGAAAGCACTGCCTGGTTGTGAAAATCCCAAAATTGGAGCACTGCGCAGTGCTTCAGGTGCTGGAAAGCGTCTTCAGCGTCAATTTTCCACACATAGGGTCAGTGTTCCTCCGTCAGGGGAGTAAGGGGTTTGGCGATCTTAGAGAACCCCTTTATAAAACGGCGCTAATAACTGCACAGCCGTAGGAAACTGCGCAATTCTCTATTATCCTTTTGCCGGGGCCAATCTCTTACAGCCTGTGTCTTCTCCGGGTCTGTGGCCACTCCGGCTGCTAAGCGTAGCTTGGCGTAGCTCGCCGTTATTCCTTGTCACCAGAACTACAGGGGAACAACAAGGGCTATCAGACTCTTCGATTACTCCCCTGGATCTCATGGCCTCCAGCATGTCTCGTACCGCCGCTTGTTTTGCCAGCAGAACGCGTCTAGGTGGTTACCGAATAGGCCGGGCGTCTCCGGTGGCGATGCGGTGAATCACTTTGTCCGTGCGGCCGTAGTCGCTGTTGCCTTTGCTGAAGACGTGCTGGTATCGTCTCAGCAGATTGCCGAAACTTCTCCAGCTGTTCTGCGGTCAGGTGGTCGGCCGCCCTCTCCAGTAAGCCTTCTAGACGGGGCTCCAGGTGTTACGTCAGCACCGGCTCCTGTGTCTTGTCGATTGCTGTTACGCCTACCACGGGAAAGCACGTTCCCAAATCCGTCCCGGCCTGGACGTCGTGATCGGTGTCCGCTGCATTTAGCAGCCTCACTGGCACCTCCTCTCGGCACGGTAACAATGCCCTGGCCACACATAGTCCGTGTTCAGGCGTCTTCTGGTCCAGGATCATGTTCCTGGTTCGCTGGCCTTCCAGTCGCGCTGTCACCACTACTTCGCTACTCGTGGGAACATCCACGTCTTCCTTCAAGACGACCCTGCAGATTCCAAGGCGCTCTTCGGGTTGACGGAGTATGACCTCTTCTCCGTTAAGCCGCACGACCTTCCTGCCGACGTCGACCGTCGTCTCGTGGCTCCTGAGGGCATCCAGTCCCAGTATCACCTCCTCAGCCACACTCGCGACGAACACCCACAGACGCACGCACTCCGTCCCAAGGTCAGCTTCAGCAGAGCTTCCTTCTTCACAGGCAAGGTGTCGCCCGATGCCGTCATCAGCTGATATGGTCGGCTTGGCTTCCTGGATGGCAAACCCTTGGCTATGTCAGGTCTGATGACAGTCACGGCTGCCCCAGTGTCCACTAGCACGCGGCACGGCTTCCCTCTCACCCAACGGTCCGCGATGAGGCTGTCATCCATCCGCCGGCTGACGGCGTGTAGTGTTACTCGAGGGGATGTCGGTGATGGCGCCGACGTGCCCCTTGCCACGAAGGCCCTTACTCGTTTCCCGGCTGCTCTCCCGTGTTTGGGCAGCCTCTCTTCAGGTTTCCCGACTCTCCACATCCCCAACACTTGCCATTAGGTCTTCGCCGGTATCCCTCGGTTGGCCTTCGGTCTCCCGTGTAGCGGATATTCCTGGTTCTTGATGTCGGGGTAGCTGTCACCTTGGCCGCCTCCATCCTCAATGCTGCTATACCCATTATACAACAAAAAGTCACCTACGAGTCTCAGAAATAATATCCTCATATATCAACAAATATTGAGACCGGCTATTACTTATGCATGTCAAGTCTGGGGTGCTGCAGCACCTTCACACTTAAACAAACTCCAGTTCCCGCAAAACCGTTTTCTCAGAATTGCTACAGGTGCTGATTGGTATATCCCCAACATCAACATACACAATGACCTCTCATTTCCCACTCTTTCGCACAAGTTCTATTCTAACCTACAATCCAGTTTCAACCATCTTATCAGGGGTCTCGGGGAATATGATATAGACACTGGGGCTACCTACAGACACCCAAGAACCGCTCTAGGCTTACCATAAATTCCAACATCCCCATCATATACCATTTCTATCTTTCTATCTCTTCTTTCTTATCAATCATAAAAAAAACATCAGAACAAAATCCAATCATTTACCCACCGCCCGATGACTTAATCCCCACATAATGCTAGTAAGGGACAGTGTCCCGGGATGGCAACAAGTCGAAGGCCCCTGCTCCATGGTACACGACACCTTCCTGCTGTGTAGCTATGCATGTATTTTATTATTAGAGTGGTATATGCAAAAACAAATATTTTTACACATTAACAGTTTTGAAAAACACAGTTTGCTGAAAACAAGCTTCCATTTAATGTGCAATCCCAACCGACTTCTCTTTGAGGAGGGTAATTTCAATGGCATTTATGTTATCTTTGAAATGGC